>CM064531.1:40227098-40755471 GCA_032716605.1 Paralithodes platypus | reverse complement strand
GTCACATTATACACCATCACCATTACTTACAGTAGGTCTGTTGTATGGTTTTAAGGGAGTCCACCTCGCTTGTTTATATTAAGACATAACAGTAATAATGCCTGTCACATTATACACCATCACCATTACTTACAGTAGGTCTGTTGTATGGTTTTAAGGGAGTCCACCTCGCTTGTTTATATTAAGACATAACAGTAATAATGCCTGTCACATTATACACCATCACCATTACTTACAGTAGGTCTGTTGTATGGTTTTAAGGGAGTCCACCTCGCTTGTTTATATTAAGACATAACAGTAATAATGCCTGTCACATTATACACCATCACCATTACTTACAGTAGGTCTGTTGTATGGTTTTAAGGGAGTCCACCTCGCTTGTTTATATTAAGACATAACAGTAATAATGCCTGTCACATTATACACCATCACCATTACTTACAGTAGGTCTGTTGTATGGTTTTAAGGGAGTCCACCTCGCTTGTTTATATTAAGACATAACAGTAATAATGCCTGTCACATTATACACCATCACCATTACTTACAGTAGGTCTGTTGTATGGTTTTAAGGGAGTCCACCTCGCTTGTTTATATTAAGACATAACAGTAATAATGCCTGTCACATTATACACCATCACCATTACTTACAGTAGGTCTGTTGTATGGTTTTAAGGGAGTCCACCTCACTTGTTTATATTAATACATAACAGTAATAATGCCTGTCACATTATACACCATCACCATTACTTATAGTAGGTCTGTTGTATGTTTTTTAAGGGAGTCCACCTCGCTTGTTTATATCAAGACATACCAGTAATAATGCCTGTCACATTATACACCATCACCATTTCTTACAGTAGGTCTGTTGTATGGTTTTAAGGGAGTCCACCTCGCTTGTTTATATTAAGACATAACAGTAATAATGCCTGTCACATTATACACCATCACCATTACTTACAGTAGGTCTGTTGTATGTTTTAAGGGAGTCCACCTCACTTGTTTATATTAAGACATAACAGTAATAATGCCTGTCACATTATAAACAATCACCATTACTTACAGTAGGTCTGTGTATGGTTTTAAGGGGACCGTCAGGTTAAATTAGGCTTAAAGAACTCAAAATCCTGAAAATACCAATAGGTGTTTACTCAACAAGAGGCAACATCCCTTCATAAGCCAGTGAAATGTTATTAGTGAAAAGCTATTGGAAATCGTTTTTTTTATGTTTTCCAAACTTATCCTGTAATTCTAAAAACGTTTTAAAGCGAACTTTGAAATTAACATGCTCAGTAACTACTGGTCGTACGAGGAGCATACCTATATAAATCGAAAGAGCGTAAGCTACTCTACAACCTCCCATACGCTTTATCTTCTACTTTGCCATGTTTCTCGCGTTATTGTAAATCTAAAACACAAAAGTAAAAAATTTCATCTAATTTCCTTAGACTTTCACCTGTTTTTCTCAGAACCTATATTGCCGCACTATCGGATGTTATTCTACAGTTATTATTGGACCTATAGGAATGGTGTATATACCATTGGAAAGGTAATTAAAAACACTAAAAGGCCTATCAAGCCAATTTACTCTAGTAATTTAATTTATTTCACAATATGGCGTCAAAGTTGTAATTTTCTATAAATATATTCGCCTGAATCCGTAATCACCTAAATCGAACAAATACACAAAATATATAAAATGTTTTTCATAGAAACTACAGATACACCTTTTGTGAGTTGTTTGATCACATAAAATATGTGCTATGGGGATTTCTGTAGGAGTTTATAATTTTCTGCAGTGCTATGATTTTCAACGTTTTTTTACCTAAATTACAAGAAAAAAGCAAAACACGTTTTTTTTCTTTTTATCTAGTTTTATGGTCATATACACATGTGCCAAATTTCATTTAAATTGAAAGTAAGACCTGGAAGTTTGTAATTAACCGGACGGTTCCCTTAAGGGAGTCCACCTCGCTTGTGTATATTAAGACATAACAGTAATAATGCCTGTCACATTATACACCATCACCATTACTTACAGTAGGTCTGTTGTATGGTTTTAAGGGAGTCCACCTCGCTTGTTTATATTAAGACATAACAGTAATAATGCTTGTCACATTATACACGATCACCATTACTTACAGTAGGTCTGTTGTATGGTTTTAAGGGAGTCCACCTCGCTTGTTAATATTAAGACATAACAGTAATAATGCCTGTCACATTATACACCATCACCATTAATTACAGTAGGTTTGTTGTATGGTTTTAAGGGAGTCCACCTCGCTTGTTTATATTAAGAGATAACAGTAATAATGCCTGTCACATTATACACCATCACCATAACTTACAGTAGGTCTGTTGTATGGTTTTAAGGGAGTCCACCTCGCTTGTTTATATTAAGACATAACAGTAATAATGCCTGTCACATTATACACCATCACCATTACATACAGTAGGTCTGTTGTATGGTTTTAAGGGAGTCCACCTCGCTTGCTTATATTAAGACATAACAGTAATAATGCCTGTCACATTATACACGATCACCATTACTTACAGTAGGTCTGTTGTATGGTTTTAAGGGAGTCCACCCCGCTTGTTAATATTAAGACATAACAGTAATAATGCCTGTCACATTATACACCATCACCATTACTTACAGTAGGTCTGTTGTATGGTTTTAAGGGAGTCCACCTCGCTTGTTTATATTAAGACATAACAGTAATAATGCCTGTCACATTATACACCATCACCATAACTTACAGTAGGTCTGTTGAATGGTTTTAAGGGAGTCCACCTCGCTTGTTTATATTAAGACATACCAGTAATAATGCCGGTCACATTATACACCATCACCATTACTTACAGTAGGTCTGTTGTATGGTTTTAAGGGAGCCCACCTCGTTTGTTTATATTAAGACATAACAGTAATAATGCATGTCACATTATACACCATCACCATTACTTACAGTAGGTCTGTTGTATGGTTTTAAGGGAGTCCACCTCGCTTGTTTATATTAAGACAAAACAGTAATAATGCCTGTCACATTATACACCATCACCATAACTTACAGTAGGTCTGTTGAATGGATTTAAGGGAGTCCACCTCGCTTGTTTATATTAAGACATACCAGTAATAATGCCGGTCACATTATACACCATCACCATTACTTACAGTAGGTCTGTTGTATGGTTTTAAGGGAGCCCACCTCGTTTGTTTATATTAAGACATAACAGTAATAATGCATGTCACATTATACACCATCACCATTACTTACAGTAGGTCTGTTGTAAGGTTTTAAGGGAGTCCACCTCACTTGTTTATATTAATACATAACAGTAATAATGCCTGTCACATTATACACCATCACCATTACTTACAGTAGGTCTGTTGTATGGTTTTAAGGGAGTCCACCTCGTTTGTTTATATTAAGACATAACAGTAATAATGCCTGTCACATTAAACACCATCACCATTACTTACAGTAGGTCTGTTGTATGGTTTTAAGGGAGTCCACCTCACTTGTTTATATTAATACATAACAGTAATAATGCCTGTCACATTATACACCATCACCATTACATACAGTAGGTCTGTTGTATGGTTTTAAGGGAGTCCACCTCGCTTGTTTATATTAAGACATAACAGTAATAATGCCTGTCACATTATACACCATCACCATTACTTACAGTAGGTCTGTTGTATGGTTTTAAGGGAGTCCATCTCGCTTGTTTATATTAAGACATAACAGTAATAATGCCTGCCACATTATACACCATCACCATTACTTACAGTAGGTCTGTTGTATGGTTTTAAGGGAGTCCACCTCGCTGTTTATATTAAGACATAACAGTAATAATGCCTGTCACATTGTACACCATCACCATTACTTACAGTAGGTTTGTTGTATGGTTTTAAGGGAGTCCACCTCGCTTGTATATTAAGACATAACAGTAATAATGCCTTTCATTATACACCATCATCATTACTTACAGTAGGTCTGTTGTATGGTTTTAAGGGAGTCCACCTCGCTTGTTTATATTAAGACATAACAGTAATAATGCCTGTCACATTATACACCATCACCATTACTTACAGTAGGTCTGTTGTATGGTTTTAAGGGAGTCCACCTCGCTTGTTTATATTAACACCTAACGAGCGGCCTAGGCGGTAAATAATATGTAGCCACCAGAGGGGTGTTTTTACCTAAAATAGGGCTGTTTACGTAATCATTTTCATGTCTAAATAAGACCCAGAGCGTAAAACAAGTATCTATCCCTGAAAGGGCATAACCAGAGCTTTCCAAGGACACCACAACGATCCTTGTATGACCGCTAGTTTTCTTGCAACAACCGCGCAACACGAGTTCAAAAACCATGTAATTCGGTACTTTCCCCATACATTTCACTATGTAGCGAGTGTGAGAGGGTGGAGGAGGGTGGGATTCATGTCAGTTGGTCCGCCGCGGTGGTCTGGAGCAGTTATACGCTCGCTACTCTCCTGCCACCACTTGTCTCTCTCTCTCAGCAACATTACGTGCTGAAATTGCCACACGACTTATGGTGTGAACCGCCACATAGTCCAAATTTCTTTCACTCGACATATGATGCGCGCCGCTAATAAAGGGTTAAGACATAACAGTAATAACGCCTGTCACATTATACACCATCACCAATACTTACAGTAGGACTGCTGTATGGTTTTAAGGGAGTCCACCTCGCTTGTTTATATTAAGACATAACAGTAATAATGCCTGTCACATTATACACCATCACCATTACTTAGAGTAGGTCTGTTGTATGGTTTTAAGGGAGTCCACCTCGCTTGTTTATATTAAGACATAACAGTAATAACACCTTTCACATTATACACCATCACCATTACTTACAGTAGGTCTGTTGTATGGTTTTAAGGGAGTCCACCTCGCTTGTTTATATTAAGACATAACAGTAATAATGCCTGTCACATTATACACCATCACCATTACTTACAGTAGGTCTGTTGTATGGTTTTAAGGGAGTCCACCTCGCTTGTTTATATTAAGACAAAACAGTAATAATGCCTGTCACATTATACACCATCACCATAACTTACAGTAGGTCTGTTGAATGGTTTTAAGGGAGTCCACCTCGCTTGTTTATATTAAGACATACCAGTAATAATGCCGGTCACATTATACACCATCACCATTACTTACAGTAGGTCTGTTGTATGGTTTTAAGGGAGCCCACCTCGTTTGTTTATATTAAGACATAACAGTAATAATGCCTGTCACATTATACACCATCACCATTACTTACAGTAGGTCTGTTGTATGGTTTTAAGGGAGTCCACCTCACTTGTTTATATTAATACATAACAGTAATAATGCCTGTCACATTATACACCATCACCATTACATATAGTAGGTCTGTTGTATGGTTTTAAGGGAGTCCACCTCGCTTGTTTATATCAAGACATACCAGTAATAATGCCTGTCACATTATACACCATCACCATTATTTACAGTAGGTCTGTTGTATTGGTTTAAGGGAGTCCACCTCGCTTGTTTATATTAAGACATAACAGTAATAATGCCTGTCACATTATACACCATCACCATTACTTACAGTAGGTCTGTTGTACGGTTTTAAGGGAGTCCACCTCACTTGTTTATATTAAGACATAACAGTAATAATGCCTGTCACATTATAAACAATCACCATTACTTACAGTAGGTCTGTGTATGGTTTTAAGGGGACCGACCGGTTAAATTAGGCTTAAAGAACTCAAAATCCTGAAAATACCAATAGGTGTTTACTCAACAAGAGTCAACATCCCTTCATAAGCCAGTGAAATGTTATTAGTGAAAAGCTATTGGAAATCGTTTTTTTTTATGTTTTCCAAACTTATCCTGTAATTCTAAAAACGTTTTAAAGCGAACTTTGAAATTAACATGCTCAGTAACTACTGGTCGTACGAGGAGCATACCTATATAAATCGAAAGAGCGTAAGCTACTCTACAACCTCCCATACGCTTTATCTTCTACTTTGCCATGTTCTCGCGTAAAATATTGTAAATCTAAAACACAAAAGTAAAAAATTTCATCTAATTTCCTTAGACTTTCACCTGTTTTTCTCAGAACCTATATTGCCGCACTATCGGATGTTATTCTACAGTTATTATTGGACCTATAGGAATGGTGTATATACCATTGGAAAGGTAATTAAAAACACTAAAAGGCCTATCAAGCCAATTTACTCTAGTAATTTAATTTATTTCACAATATGGCGTCAAAGCTGTAATTTTCTATAAATATATTCGCCTGAATCCGTAATCACCTAAATCGAACAAATACACAAAATATAAAATGTTTTTCATAGAAACTACAGATACACCTTTTGTGAGTTGTTTGATCACATAAAATATGTGCTATGGGGATTTCTGTAGGAGTTTATAATTTTCTGCAGTGCTATGATTTTCAACGTTTTTTTACCTAAATTACAAGAAAAAAGCAAAACACGTTTTTTTTCTTTTTATCTAGTTTTATGGTCATATACACATGTGCCAAATTTCATTTAAATTGAAAGTAAGACCTGGAAGTTTGTAATTAACCGGACGGTTCCCTTAAGGGAGTCCACCTCGCTTGTGTATATTAAGACATAACAGTAATAATGCCTGTCACATTATACACCATCACCATTACTTACAGTAGGTCTGTTGTATGGTTTTAAGGGAGTCCACCTCGCTTGTTTATATTAAGACATAACAGTAATAATGCTTGTCACATTATACACGATCACCATTACTTACAGTAGGTCTGTTGTATGGTTTTAAGGGAGTCCACCTCGCTTGTTAATATTAAGACATAACAGTAATAATGCCTGTCACATTATACACCATCACCATTAATTACAGTAGGTTTGTTGTATGGTTTTAAGGGAGTCCACCTAGCTTGTTTATATTAAGAGATAACAGTAATAATGCCTGTCACATTATACACCATCACCATAACTTACAGTAGGTCTGTTGTATGGTTTTAAGGGAGTCCACCTCGCTTGTTTATATTAAGACATAACAGTAATAATGCCTGTCACATTATACACCATCACCATTACATACAGTAGGTCTGTTGTATGGTTTTAAGGGAGTCCACCTCGCTTGCTTATATTAAGACATAACAGTAATAATGCCTGTCACATTATACACGATCACCATTACTTACAGTAGGTCTGTTGTATGGTTTTAAGGGAGTCCACCCCGCTTGTTAATATTAAGACATAACAGTAATAATGCCTGTCACATTATACACCATCACCATTACTTACAGTAGGTCTGTTGTATGGTTTTAAGGGAGTCCACCTCGCTTGTTTATATTAAGACATAACAGTAATAATGCCTGTCACATTATACACCATCACCATTACTTACAGTAGGTCTGTTGTATGGTTTTAAGGGAGTCCACCTCGCTTGTTTATATTAAGACATAACAGTAATAATGCCTGTCACATTATACACCATCACCATTACTTACAGTAGGTCGGTTGTATGGTTTTTAAGGGAGTCCATCTCGCTTGTTTATATTAAGACATAACAGTAATAATGCCTGCCACATTATACACCATCACCATTACTTACAGTAGGTCTGTTGTATGGTTTTAAGGGAGTCCACCTCGCTTGTTTATATTAAGACATAACAGTAATAATGCCTGTCACATTGTACACCATCACCATTACTTACAGTAGGTTTGTTGTATGGTTTTAAGGGAGTCCACCTCGCTTGTTTATATTAAGACATAACAGTAATAATGCCTTTCACATTATACACCATCATCATTACTTACAGTAGGTCTGTTGTATGGTTTTAAGGGAGTCCACCTCGCTTGTTTATATTAAGACATAACAGTAATAATGCCTGTCACATTATACACCATCACCATTACTTACAGTAGGTCTGTTGTATGGTTTTAAGGGAGTCCACCTCGCTTGTTTATATTAACACCTAACGAGCGGCCTAGGCGGTAAATAATATGTAGCCACCAGCGGGGTGTTTTTACCTAAAATAGGGCTGTTTACGTAATCATTTTCATGTCTAAATAAGACCCAGAGCGTAAAACAAGTATCTATCCCTGAAAGGGCATAACCAGAGCTTTCCAATGACACCACAACGATCCTTGTTTGACCGCTAGTTTTCTTGCAACAACCGCGCAACACGAGTTCAAAAACCATGTAATTCGGTACTTTCCCCATACATTTCACTATGTAGCGAGTGTGAGAGGGTGGAGGAGGGTGGAATTCATGTCAGTTGGTCCGCCGCGGTGGTCTGGAGCAGTTATACGCTCGCTACTCTCCTGCCACCACTTGTCTCTCTCTCTCAGCAACATTACGTGCTGAAATTGCCACACGACTTATGGTGTGAACCGCCACTAAGTCCAAATTTCTTTCACTCGACATATGATGCGCGCCGCTAATAAAGGGTTAAGACATAACAGTAATAACGCCTGTCACATTATACACCATCACCAATACTTACAGTAGGTCTGCTGTATGGTTTTAAGGGAGTCCACCTCGCTTGTTTATATTAAGACATAACAGTAATAATGCCTGTCACATTATACACCATCACCATTACTTAGAGTAGGTCTGTTGTATGGTTTTAAGGGAGTCCACCTCGCTTGTTTATATTAAGACATAACAGTAATAACACCTTTCACATTATACACCATCACCATTACTTACAGTAGGTCTGTTGTATGGTTTTAAGGGAGTCCACCTCGCTTGTTTATATTAAGACATAACAGTAATAATGCCTGTCACATTATACACCATCACCATTACTTACAGTAGGTCTGTTGTATGGTTTTAAGGGAGTCCACCTCGCTTGTTTATATTAAGACAAAACAGTAATAATGCCTGTCACATTATACACCATCACCATAACTTACAGGAGGTCTGTTGAATGGTTTTAAGGGAGTCCACCTCGCTTGTTTATATTAAGACATACCAGTAATAATGCCGGTCACATTATAAACCATCACCATTACTTACAGTAGGTCTGTTGTATGGTTTTAAGGGAGCCCACCTCGTTTGTTTATATTAAGACATAACAGTAATAATGCATGTCACATTATACACCATCACCATTACTTACAGTAGGTCTGTTGTAAGGTTTTAAGGGAGTCCACCTCACTTGTTTATATTAATACATAACAGTAATAATGCCTGTCACATTATACACCATCACCATTACTTACAGTAGGTCTGTTGTATGGTTTTAAGGGAGTCTACCTCGTTTGTTTATATTAAGACATAACAGTAATAATGCCTGTCACATTAAACACCATCACCATTACTTACAGTAGGTCTGTTGTATGGTTTTAAGGGAGTCCACCTCACTTGTTTATATTAATACATAACAGTAATAATGCCTGTCACATTATACACCATCACCATTACATACAGTAGGTCTGTTGTATGGTTTTAAGGGAGTCCACCTCGCTTGTTTATATTAAGACATAACAGTAATAATGCCTGTCACATTATACACCATCACCATTATTTACAGTAGGTCTGTTGTATTGGTTTAAGGGAGTCCACCTCGCTTGTGTATATTAAGACATAACAGTAATAATGCCTGTCACATTATACACGATCACCATTACTTACAGTAGGTCTGTTATATGGTTTTAAGGGAGTCCACCTCGCTTGTTAATATTAAGACATAACAGTAATAATGCCTGTCACATTATACACCATCACCATTAATTACAGTAGGTTTGTTGTATGGTTTTAAGGGAGTCCACCTCGCTTGTTTATATTAAGAGATAACAGTAATAATGCCTGTCACATTATACACCATCACCATAACTTACAGTAGGTCTGTTGTATGGTTTTAAGGGAGTCCATCTCGCTTGTTTATATTAAGACATAACAGTAATAATGCCTGCCACATTATACACCATCACCATTACTTACAGTAGGTCTGTTGTATGGTTTTAAGGGAGTCCACCTCGCTTGTTTATATTAAGACATAACAGTAATAATGCCTGTCACATTGTACACCATCACCATTACTTACAGTAGGTTTGTTGTATGGTTTTAAGGGAGTCCACCTCGCTTGTTTATATTAAGACATAACAGTAATAATGCCTTTCACATTATACACCATCATCATTACTTACAGTAGGTCTGTTGTATGGTTTTAAGGGAGTCCACCTCGCTTGTTTATATTAAGACATAACAGTAATAATGCCTGTCACATTATACACCATCACCATTACTTACA
The DNA here is from genome assembly GCA_032716605.1 of Paralithodes platypus. Taxonomy (NCBI): domain Eukaryota; kingdom Metazoa; phylum Arthropoda; class Malacostraca; order Decapoda; family Lithodidae; genus Paralithodes; species Paralithodes platypus. Next base: position 40,745,211 of record CM064531.1, on the reverse strand, counting down.
GTAGGTCTGTTGTATGGTTTTAAGGGAGTCCACCTCGCTTGTTTATATTAACACCTAACGAGCGGCCTAGGCGGTAAATAATATGTAGCCACCAGCGGGGTGTTTTTACCTAAAATAGGGCTGTTTACGTAATCATTTTCATGTCTAAATAAGACCCAGAGCGTAAAACAAGTATCTATCCCTGAAAGGGCATAACCAGAGCTTTCCAAGGACACCACAACGATCCTTGTATGACCGCTAGTTTTCTTGCAACAACCGCGCAACACGAGTTCAAAAACCATGTAATTCGGTACTTTCCCCATACATTTCACTATGTAGCGAGTGTGAGAGGGTGGAGGAGGGTGGGATTCATGTCAGTTGGTCCGCCGCGGTGGTCTGGAGCAGTTATACGCTCGCTACTCTCCTGCCACCACTTGTCTCTCTCTCTCAGCAACATTACGTGCTGAAATTGCCACACGACTTATGGTGTGAACCGCCACATAGTCCAAATTTCTTTCACTCGACATATGATGCGCGCCGCTAATAAAGGGTTAAGACATAACAGTAATAACGCCTGTCACATTATACACCATCACCAATACTTACAGTAGGTCTGCTGTATGGTTTTAAGGGAGTCCACCTCGCTTGTTTATATTAAGACATAACAGTAATAATGCCTGTCACATTATACACCATCACCATTACTTAGAGTAGGTCTGTTGTATGGTTTTAAGGGAGTCCACCTCGCTTGTTTATATTAAGACATAACAGTAATAACACCTTTCACATTATACACCATCACCATTACTTACAGTAGGTCTGTTGTATGGTTTTAACACCTTACGAGCGGCCTATGCGGTTTATTTATGTGTACCGCCCAGCGGGGTGTTTTTAGCCAAAATAGGGCTGTTTACGTGATCATTTTCATGCCTAAATAAGACCCAGAACGTAAAACAAGTATCTATCCCTGAAAGGGCATAAACAGAGCTTTCGAATGACACCATAACGATCCTTGTATGATGGATAGTTTTCTTGCAATAACCGTGCAACGCGAGTGCAAAAAGCAGGTAATTCGGTACTTTCGGTACATAATTGAGTATGTAGCGAGTGAGAGAGGGAGGAGGGAGCTGAGATTTGTGTCAGTAGGTTCGCCGCGGTGGTCTGGAGCAGTCATACGCTCGCTAGTCTCCTGCCACCACTTGTCTCTCTCTCTCAGCCACATTACGTGCTGAAATTGCCACTCGAGTTATGTCGAGCGCCGCCACATAGTCCAGCTTTATTAAATACGACTTAAGTGGTGAGCCGCTAATAAAGGGTTAAGGGAGTCCACCTCGCTTGTTTATATTAAGACATAACAGTAATAATGCCTGTCACATTATACACCATCACCATTACTTACAGTAGGTCTGTTGTATGGTTTTAAGGGAGTCCACCTCGCTTGTTTATATTAAGACAAAACAGTAATAATGCCTGTCAAATTATACACCATCACCATTACTTACAGTAGGTCTGTTGTATGGTTTTAAGGGAGTCCACCTCACTTGTTTATATTAATACATAACAGTAATAATGCCTGTCACATTATACACCATCACCATTACTTACAGTAGGTCTGTTGTATGGTTTTAAGGGAGTCTACCTCGCTTGTTTATATTAAGACATAACAGTAATAATGCCTGTCACATTAAACACCATCACCATTACTTACAGTAGGTCTGTTGTATGGTTTTAAGGGAGTCCACCTCACTTGTTTATATTAATACATAACAGTAATAATGCCTGTCACATTATACACCATCACCATTACATACAGTAGGTCTGTTGTATGGTTATAAGGGAGTCCACCTCGCTTGTTTATATTAAGACATAACAGTAATAATGCCTGTCACATTATACACCATCACCATTATTTACAGTAGGTCTGTTGTATTGGTTTAAGGGAGTCCACCTCGCTTGTGTATATTAAGACATAACAGTAATAATGCCTGTAACATTATACACCATCACCATTAATTACAGTAGGTTTGTTGTATGGTTTTAAGGGAGTCCACCTCGCTTGTTTATATTAAGAGATAACAGTAATAATGCCTGTCACATTATACACCATCACCATAACTTACAGTAGGTCTGTTGTATGGTTTTAAGGTAGTCCACCTCGCTTGTTTATATTAAGACATAACAGTAATAATGCCTGTCACATTATACACCATCACCATTACTTACAGTAGGTCTGTTGTATGGTTTTAAGGGAGTCCACCTCGCTTGCTTATATTAAGACATAACAGTAATAATGCCTGTCACATTATACACGATCACCATTACTTACAGTAGGTCTGTTGTATGGTTTTAAGGGAGTCCACCCCGCTTGTTAATATTAAGACATAACAGTAATATTGCCTGTCACATTATACACCATCACCATTACTTACAGTAGGTCTGTTGTATGGTTTTAAGGGAGTCCACCTCGCTTGTTTATATTAAGACATAACAGTAATAATGCCTGTGACATTATACACCATCACCATTACTTACAGTAGGTCTGTTGTATGGTTTTAAGGGAGTCCACCTCGCTTGTTTATATTAAGACATAACAGTAATAATGCCTGTCACATTATACACCATCACCATTACTTACAGTAGGTCGGTTGTATGGTTTTTAAGGGAGTCCATCTCGCTTGTTTATATTAAGACATAACAGTAATAATGCCTCCCACATTATACACCATCACCATTACTTACAGTAGGTCTGTTGTATGGTTTTAAGGGAGTCCACCTCGCTTGTTTATATTAAGACATAACAGTAATAATGCCTGTCACATTGTACACCATCACCATTACTTACAGTAGGTTTGTTGTATGGTTTTAAGGGAGTCCACCTCGCTTGTTTATATTAAGACGACATAACAGTAATAATGCCTTTCACATTATACACCATCATCATTACTTACAGTAGGTCTGTTGTATGGTTTTAAGGGAGTCCACCTCGCATGTTTATATTAAGACATAACAGTAATAATGCCTGTCACATTATACACCATCACCATTACTTACAGTAGGTCTGTTGTATGGTTTTAAGGGAGTCCACCTCGCTTGTTTATATTAACACCTAACGAGCGGCCTAGGCGGTAAATAATATGTAGCCACCAGCGGGGTGTTTTTACCTAAAATAGGGCTGTTTACGTAATCATTTTCATGTCTAAATAAGACCCAGAGCGTAAAACAAGTATCTATCCCTGAAAGGGCATAACCAGAGCTTTCCAATGACACCACAACGATCCTTGTATGACTGCTAGTTTTCTTGCAACAACCGCGCAACACGAGTTCAAAAATCATGTAATTCGGTACTTTCCCCATACATTTCACTATGTAGCGAGTGTGAGAGGGTGGAGGAGGGTGGGATTCATGTCAGTTGGTCCGCCGCGGTGGTCTGGAGCAGTTATACGCTCGCTACTCTCCTGCCACCACTTGTCTCTCTCTCTCAGCAACATTACGTGCTGAAATTGCCACACGACTTATGGTGTGAACCGCCACATAGTCCAAATTTCTTTCACTTGACATATGATGCGCGCCGCTAATAAAAGGTTAAGACATAACAGTAATAACGCCTGTCACATTATACACCATCACCAATACTTACAGTAGGACTGCTGTATGGTTTTAAGGGAGTCCACCTCGCTTGTTTATATTAAGACATAACAGTAATAATGCCTGTCACATTATACACCATCACCATTACTTAGAGTAGGTCTGTTGTATGGTTTTAAGGGAGTCCACCTCGCTTGTTTATATTAAGACATAACAGTAATAACACCTTTCACATTATACACCATCACCATTACTTACAGTAGGTCTGTTGTATGGTTTTAAGGGAGTCCACCTCGCTTGTTTATATTAAGACATAACAGTAATAATGCCTGTCACATTATACACCATCACCATTACTTACAGTAGGTCTGTTGTATGGTTTTAAGGGAGTCCACCTCACTTGTTTATATTAATACATAACAGTAATAATGCCTGTCACATTATACACCATCACCATTACATACAGTAGGTCTGTTGTATGGTTATAAGGGAGTCCACCTCGCTTGTTTATATTAAGACATAACAGTAATAATGCCTGTCACATTATACACCATCACCATTATTTACAGTAGGTCTGTTGTATTGGTTTAAGGGAGTCCACCTCGCTTGTGTATATTAAGACATAACAGTAATAATGCCTGTAACATTATACACCATCACCATTAATTACAGTAGGTTTGTTGTATGGTTTTAAGGGAGTCCACCTCGCTTGTTTATATTAAGAGATAACAGTAATAATGCCTGTCACATTATACACCATCACCATAACTTACAGTAGGTCTGTTGTATGGTTTTAAGGTAGTCCACCTCGCTTGTTTATATTAAGACATAACAGTAATAATGCCTGTCACATTATACACCATCACCATTACTTACAGTAGGTCTGTTGTATGGTTTTAAGGGAGTCCACCTCGCTTGTTTATATTAAGACATAACAGTAATAATGCCTGTCACATTATACACCATCACCATTACTTACAGTAGGTCTGTTGTATGGTTTTAAGGGAGTCCACCTCGCTTGTTTATATTAAGACATAACAGTAATAATGCCTGTCACATTATACACCATCACCATTACTTACAGTAGGTCTGTTGTATGGTTTTAAGGGAGTCCACCTCGCTTGTTTATATTAAGACATAACAGTAATAATGCCTGTCACATTATACACCATCACCATTACTTACAGTAGGTCTGTTGTATGGTTTTAAGGGAGTCCACCTCGCTTGTTTATATTAAGACATAACAGTAATAATGCCTGTCACATTACACCATCACCATTACTTACAGTAGGTTTGTTGTATGGTTTTAAGGGAGTCCACCTCGCTTGTTTATATTAAGACATAACAGTAATAATGCCTTTCACATTATACACCATCATCATTACTTACAGTAGGTCTGTTGTATGGTTTTAAGGGAGTCCACCTCGCATGTTTATATTAAGACATAACAGTAATAATGCCTGTCACATTATACACCATCACCATTACTTACAGTAGGTCTGTTGTATGGTTTTAAGGGAGTCCACCTCGCTTGTTTATATTAACACCTAACGAGCGGCCTAGGCGGTAAATAATATGTAGCCACCAGCGGGGTGTTTTTACCTAAAATAGGGCTGTTTACGTAATCATTTTCATGTCTAAATAAGACCCAGAGCGTAAAACAAGTATCTATCCCTGAAAGGGCATAACCAGAGCTTTCCAATGACACCACAACGATCCTTGTATGACTGCTAGTTTTCTTGCAACAACCGCGCAACACGAGTTCAAAAATCATGTAATTCGTTACTTTCCCCATACATTTCACTATGTAGCGAGTGTGAGAGGGTGGAGGAGGGTGGGATTCATGTCAGTTGGTCCGCCGCGGTGGTCTGGAGCAGTTATACGCTCGCTACTCTCCTGCCACCACTTGTCTCTCTCTCTCAGCAACATTACGTGCTGAAATTGCCACACGACTTATGGTGTGAACCGCCACATAGTCCAAATTTCTTTCACTCGACATATGATGCGCGCCGCTAATAAAAGGTTAAGACATAACAGTAATAACGCCTGTCACATTATACACCATCACCAATACTTACAGTAGGACTGCTGTATGGTTTTAAGGGAGTCCACCTCGCTTGTTTATATTAAGACATAACAGTAATAATGCCTGTCACATTATACACCATCACCATTACTTAGAGTAGGTCTGTTGTATGGTTTTAAGGGAGTCCACCTCGCTTGTTTATATTAAGACATAACAGTAATAACACCTTTCACATTATACACCATCACCATTACTTACAGTAGGTCTGTTGTATGGTTTTAAGGGAGTCCACCTCGCTTGTTTATATTAAGACATAACAGTAATAATGCCTGTCACATTATACACCATCACCATTACTTACAGTAGGTCTGTTGTATGGTTTTAAGGGAGTCCACCTCGCTTGTTTATATTTAAGACAAAACAGTAATAATGCCTGTCACATTATACACCATCACCATAACTTACAGTAGGTCTGTTGAATGGTTTTAAGGGAGTCCACCTCGCTTGTTTATATTAAGACATACCAGTAATAATGCCGGTCACATTATACACCATCACCATTACTTACAGTAGGTCTGTTGTATGGTTTTAAGGGAGCCCACCTCGTTTGTTTATATTAAGACATAACAGTAATAATGCCTGTCACATTATACACCATCACCATTACTTACAGTAGGTCTGTTGTATGGTTTTAAGGGAGTCCACCTCACTTGTTTATATTAATACATAACAGTAATAATGCCTGTCACATTATACACCATCACCATTACTTACAGTAGGTCTGTTGTATGGTTTTAAGGGAGTCTACCTCGCTTGTTTATATTAAGACATAACAGTAATAATGCCTGTCACATTAAACACCATCACCATTACTTACAGTAGGTCTGTTGTATGGTTTTAAGGGAGTCCACCTCACTTGTTTATATTAATACATAACAGTAATAATGCCTGTCACATTATACACCATCACCATTACATATAGTAGGTCTGTTGTATGGTTTTAAGGGAGTCCACCTCGCTTGTTTATATCAAGACATACCAGTAATAATGCCTGTCACATTATACACCATCACCATTATTTACAGTAGGTCTGTTGTATTGGTTTAAGGGAGTCCACCTCGCTTGTTTATATTAAGACATAACAGTAATAATGCCTGTCACATTATACACCATCACCATTACTTACAGTAGGTCTGTTGTACGGTTTTAAGGGAGTCCACCTCACTTGTTTATATTAAGACATAACAGTTATAATGCCTGTCACATTATACACCATCACCATTACTTACAATAGGTCTGTTGTATGGTTTTAAGGGAGTCCACCTCGCTTGTTAATATTAAGACATAACAGTAATAATGCCTGTCACAATATACAGCATCACAATTACTTACAGTAGGTCTGTTGTATGGTTTTAAGGGAGCCCACCTCGCTTGTTTATATTAAGACATAACAGTAATAATGCCTGTCACATTATACACCATCACCTTTACTTACAGTAGGTTTGTTGTATGGTTTTAAGTGAGTCCACCTCGCTTGTTTATATTAAGACATAACAGTAATAATGCCTTTCACATTATACACCATCACCATTAATTAAAGTAGGTCTGTTGTATGGTTTTAACCCTTAATTAGCGGCTCACCACATAAGTCGTATTTAATAAAGCTGGACTATGTGGCGGCGCTCGACATAGGTCGAGTGGCAATTTCAGCACGTAATGTTGCTGAGAGAGAGAGACAAGTGGTGGCAGGAGAGTAGCGAGCGTATGACTGCTCCAGACCACCGCGGCGAACATACTGACACGAATCCCAGCTCCCTCCTCCCTCTCTCACTCGCTATATAAGGAATTGTATCGGGAAAGTGGCTAATTACATGCTTTTTGCACTCGCGTTGCACGGTTATTGCAAGAAAACTAGCCATCATAAAAGGATCGTTATGGTGTCATTCGAAAGCTCTGTTTATGCCCTTTCAGGGATAGGTACTTGTTTTACGTTGTGGGTCTTATTTAGGCATGAAAATGATCACGTAAACAGCCCTATTTTGGCTAAAAACACCCCGCTGGGCGGTACATATAAATAAACCGCATAGGCCGCTCGTAAGGTGTTAAGGGAGTCCACCTCGCTTGTTTATATTAACACCTAACGAGCGGCCTAGTCGGTACATAATATGTAGCCACCAGCGGGGAGTTTTTACCCAAAATAGGGCTGTTTACGTAATCATTTTCTTGCCTAAATAAAACGCAGAGCGTAAAACAAGAATCTATCCCTGAAAGGGCATAAACAGAGCTTTCCAATGACACCACAACGATCCTTGTATGACCGCTAGTTTTCTTGCAACAACCGCGCAACACGAGTGCGAAAACATTGTAATTCGGTACTTTCCCCATACATTTCACTATGTAGCGAGTGTGAGAGGATGGAGGAGGGTGGGATTCATGTCAGTTGGTCCGCCGCGGTGGTCTTGAGCAGTCATACGCTCGCTACTCTCCTGCCACCATTTGTCTCTCTCTCTCAGCAACATTACGTGCTGAAATTGCCACACGACTTATGGTGTGAGCCGCCAAATAGTCCAAATTTCTTTCACTCGACATATGATGTGTGCCGCTAATAAAGGGTTAAGACATAACAGTAATAATGCCTGTCACATTATAAACAATCACCATTACTTACAGTAGGTCTGTGTATGGTTTTAAGGGGACCGACCGGTTAAATTAGGCTTAAAGAACTCAAAATCCTGAAAATACCAATAGGTGTTTACTCAACAAGAGTCAACATCCCTTCATAAGCCAGTGAAATGTTATTAGTGAAAAGCTATTGGAAATCGTTTTTTTTTATGTTTTCCAAACTTATCCTGTAATTCTAAAAACGTTTTAAAGCGAACTTTGAAATTAACATGCTCAGTAACTACTGGTCGTACGAGGAGCATACCTATATAAATCGAAAGAGCGTAAGCTACTCTACAACCTCCCATACGCTTTATCTTCTACTTTGCCATGTTCTCGCGTAAAATATTGTAAATCTAAAACACAAAAGTAAAAAATTTCATCTAATTTCCTTAGACTTTCACCTGTTTTTCTCAGAACCTATATTGCCGCACTATCGGATGTTATTCTACAGTTATTATTGGACCTATAGGAATGGTGTATATACCATTGGAAAGGTAATTAAAAACACTAAAAGGCCTATCAAGCCAATTTACTCTAGTAATTTAATTTATTTCACAATATGGCGTCAAAGTTGTAATTTTCTATAAATATATTCGCCTGAATCCGTAATCACCTAAATCGAACAAATACACAAAATATATAAAATGTTTTTCATAGAAACTACAGATACACCTTTTGTGAGTTGTTTGATCACATAAAATATGTGCAATGGGGATTTCTGTAGGAGTTTATAATTTTCTGCAGTGCTATGATTTTCAACGTTTTTTTACCTAAATTACAAGAAAAAAGCAAAACACGTTTTTTTTTTTATCTAGTTTTATGGTCATAATTATACACATGTGCCAAATTTCATTTAAATTGAAAGTAAGACCTGGAAGTTTGTAATTAACCGGACGGTTCCCTTAAGGGAGTCCACCTCGCTTGTGTATATTAAGACATAACAGTAATAATGCCTGTCACATTATACACCATCACCATTACTTACAGTAGGTCTGTTGTATGGTTTTAAGGGAGTCCACCTCGCTTGTTTATATTAAGACATAACAGTAATAATGCCTGTCACATTATACACGATCACCATTACTTACAGTAGGTCTGTTGTATGGTTTTAAGGGAGTCCACCTCGCTTGTTAATATTAAGACATAACAGTAATAATGCCTGTCACATTATACACCATCACCATTAATTACAGTAGGTTTGTTGTATGGTTTTAAGGGAGTCCACCTCGCTTGTTTATATTAAGAGATAACAGTAATAATGCCGGTCACATTATACACCATCACCATTACTTACAGTAGGTCTGTTGTATGGTTTTAAGGGAGTCCACCTCGCTTGTTTATATTAAGACATAACAGTAATAATGCCTGTCACATTATACACGATCACCATTACTTACAGTAGGTCTGTTGTATGGTTTTAAGGGAGTCCACCTCGCTTGTTAATATTAAGACATAACAGTAATAATGCCTGTCACATTATACACCATCACCATTACTTACAGTAGGTCTGTTGTATGGTATTAAGGGAGTCCACCTCGCTTGTTTATATTAAGACATAACAGTAATAATGCCTGTCACATAATACACCAAACCATTACTTATAGTAGGTCTGTTGTATGGTTTTAAGGGAGTCCATCTCGCTTGTTTATAGTAAGACATAACAGTAATAATGCCTGTCACATTATACACCATCACCATTACTTACAGTAGGTCTGTTGTATGGTTTTAACGAAGTCCACCTCGCTTGTTTATATTAAGACATAACAGTAATAATGCCTGTCACATTATACACCATCACCACTACTTACAGTAGGTCTGTTGTATGGTTTTAAGGGAGTCCACCTCGCTTGTTTATATTAAGACATAACAGAAATAATGCCTGTCACACTATACACCATCACCATTACTTACAGTAGGTCTGTTGTATGGTTTTAAGGGAGTCCACCTCGCTTGTTTATAATAAGACATAACAGTAATAATGCCTGTCACATTATACACCATCACCATTACTTACAGTAGGTCTGTTGTATGGTTTTAAGGGAGTCCACCTCGCTTGTTTATATTAAGACATAACAGTAATAACGCCTGTCACATTATACACCATCACCATCACTTACAGTAGGTCTGTTGTATGGTTTTAAGGGAGTCCACCTCGCTTGTTTATATTAAGACATAACAGTAATAATGCCTGTCACATTATACACCACCACCAATACTTACAGTAGGTCTGCTGAATGGTTTTAAGGGAGTCCACCTTGCTTGTTTATATTAAGCCTGTCACATTATACACCTCACCATTACTAAGACATAACAGTAGGTCTGTTGTATGGTTTTAAGGGAGTCCACCTGATAATAAACAGTAATAATGCCTGTCACATTATACACCATCACCATTACTTACAGTAGGTCTGTTGTATGGTTTTAAGGGAGTCCACCTCGCTTGTTTATATTAAGACATAACAGTAATAATGCCTGTCACATTATACACCATCACCATTACTTACAGTAGGTCTGTTGTATGGTTTTAAGGGAGTCCACCTCGCTTGTTAATATTAAGACATAACAGTAATAATGCCTGTCACATTATACACCATCACCATTACTTACAGTAGGTCTGTTGTATGGTTTTAAGGGAGTCCACCTAGCTTGTTTATATTAAGACATAACAGTAATAATGCCTGTCAGATTATACACCAAACCATTACTTATAGTAGGTCTGTTGTATGGTTTTAAGGGAGTCCACCTCGCTTGTTTATAGTAAGACATAACAGTAATAATGCCTGTCACATTATACACCATCACCATTACTTACAGTAGGTCTGTTGTATGGTTTTAACGAAGTCCACCTTGCTTGTTTATATTAAGACATAACAGTAATAATGCCTGTCACATTATACACCATCACCACTACTTACAGTAGGTCTGTTGTATGGTTTTAAGGGAGTCCACCTCGCTTGTTTATATTAAGACATAACAGAAATAATGCCTGTCACACTATACACCATCACCATTACTTACAGTAGGTCTGTTGTATGGTTTTAAGGGAGTCCACCTCGCTTGTTTATATTAAGACATAACAGTAATAATGCCTGTCACATTATACACCATCACCATTACTTACAGTAGGTCTGTTGTATGGTTTTAAGGGAGTCCACCTCGCTTGTTTATATTAAGACATAACAGTAATAACGCCTGTCACATTATACACCATCACCATCACTTACAGTAGGTCTGTTGTATGGTTTTAAGGGAGTCCACCTCGCTTGTTTATATTAAGACATAACAGTAATAATGCCTGTCACATTATACACCAAACCATTACTTATAGTAGGTCTGTTGTATGGTTTTAAGGGAGTCCACCTCGCTTGTTTATAGTAAGACATAACAGTAATAATGCCTGTCACATTATACACCATCACCATTACTTACAGTAGGTCTGTTGTATGGTTTTAACGAAGTCCACCTCGCTTGTTTATATTAAGACATAACAGTAATAATGCCTGTCACATTATACACCATCACCATTACTTACAGTAGGTCTGTTGTATGGTTTTAAGGGAGTCCACCTCGCTTGTTTATATTAAGACATAACAGTAATAACGCCTGTCACATTATACACCATCACCATCACTTACAGTAGGTCTGTTGTATGGTTTTAAGGGAGTCCACCTCACTTGGTTATATTAAGACATAACAGTAATAATGCCTGTCACATTATACACCATCACCATTACTTACAGTAGGTCTTTTGTATGGTTTTAAGGGAGTCCACCTCGCTTGTTTATATTAAGACATAACAGTAATAATGCCTGTCACATTATACACCATCACCATTACTTACAGTAGGTTTGTTGTATGGTTTTAAGGGAGTCCACCTCGCTTGTTTATATTAAGACATAACTGTAATAATGCCTGTCACATTATACACCATCACCATTACTTACAGTAGGTCTGTTGTATGGTTTTAAGGGAGTCCACCTTGCTTGTTTATATTAAGACATAACAGTAATAATGCCTGTCACATTATACACCATCACCATTCCTTACAGTAGGTCTGTTGTATGGTTTTAAGGGAGTCCACCTCACTTGGTTATATTAAGACATAACAGTAATAATGCCTGTCACATTATACACCATCTAACAGAGCTGGGGTGGCACTGCTATGCTGAGTGCCGACCGGATGTTACTGATGAGCACATGTGCAGCGGTGCCGGATATATTTGGTGCAACGCTGCCGATACTACAGAGTACGGTATATTATCATGGGATATTAAACAATGATAGTATTGCCCTGAAAGTACATGTGTGTATGTTGCAATGTGATTAAGGCATGTGTACACTCTGTATATATGTTGTGTGTGCACTTAACCTATATCACCACCTCCCTCCCCCTTCAAGCTCGCAAGACGTTGTCGAGCTGACTCTTTTTCTAGGAGCCTTTCAGACCTACGTCGGGCCACGGGGGAAGTGAAGGACTCTCTTTCTGGGTCCGTGCAAGACACAGGGATCTCAGGGTTATGGGGGAGGGGTTCAAGACCAGGGGAATTCACTGGGCGGAGGAAGCGACGGTTCCGCCAATATATCTTACCACTTGGGAGACGAACCTCATAATCCCTGGACCTGCCGCAGCCCATGACGAGCCCAGCGGTGAGAAGTCGGGTCATGGATCCGCACTGTGGTGCCGACTCTCAACCTGGGAAGGGGGCGTGCGTGCTGGTCATAGTTTCTCTGCCTCAGCGCAGTGTGGGTGGCTGCACGGCTGTCACAGGCCTCGGCCTTGGCTTGCCACTCTGCTGCAAAGGACTGGGGATGAGCAGGGAGACAAGACCGTAGTGGGTGGCCATACAAGATTTGTGCCGGGGAGCGGCCTGTGAAGTTCGGGGTGTTGCGGAGCTCCAACAGTCCACGGTCAAAGTCCTCACAGTTGATGTTGCCTGAGGGAGCCGTCTTCAGTATGAGGTGTTTGACGGACTTGACGTCAGACTCGGCATGACCGTTGGATTGTGGATAGTGTGGGGAAGAGACCAAGTGATTGACTCCCCAACGCTCCATGAAGTCCCGGAACTCACGGCTAGTAAACTGTGGGCCTTCATCTGTACGTAGGCGGAGGGGTACACCGACTTCCCTGAAGTAGTGGCAGAAGATCCTGATGGTGTTTGAAGCGGTAGTATCTCCTTTGCAGGGTATGACAACGGGCCAGCCTGAGAGTCGGTCTGTTACGACGAGGAAGGATTTCCCCGCCACAGCGAAGAAGTCGGCTGAAACAGACTCGAAAGGCCTAGTTGGGTTGTCGTTGTTGATCATGGGTTCCTGCTGCTGACTAGGCTGTAAGACCTGACACGGCTCACAAGCTTGAACTGTGTTGGCGATGTCCGAGTTGATGCCAGGCCAAAAGACAACCTGTCGCGCCCTACGCTTAGTGGCCTCCACGCCTCTGTGACTATCATGCAGGCGAGCCAAGGTGCAGCGGCGGAGGGCTTCAGGAACCACAACCCTCGCTCCGTACAGGACGAGTTCACCATCTGCTGACAGGTAGTCTCGGAGTTTCCAAAATGGGAGTAGAGAGTTGTGCAGGTCTAGCGGTTGGTGGGGAAACCCGAAGTAATGCACTCACGCAGGCGGATGTACACAGGATCCGCTCTGGCTGCGTCTCGGAGTTCCTGGAGAATCCTGTCTGCGTCCTATGAAGGAGAGTTGACGTCGGCGGCGGCGTCGTTGACAGTCACGAGGGATCTGAGGTGAACCGTGGCGTCGGCACATGCTAACTCATCCTCTGGCGTCGGGTGGCTGACAGGGGCCCGTGACAACGCATCAGGGATGCAGAGCAACCTGCCAGCGTGCCAGACGGCTGTGAAGAGGTAAGGTGCGACTTTCTCCTTCAGACGTTGGAGGCGGGGATTTTCAACCGCATCAAGGGTGTAGTTGTTGAAGATGGGGTTGAAGGGGCGATGGTCCGTCATGAGGGTGAAGTGTTGCAGTCCGATGAGGTAGAACTTGCACTTGGACATGGCCCAGACCACGGCTAACATCTCCAGCTCAATGGTGGCATAGCGGGACTCGGGGTCGCTTAGGAACCTCGAGCCACACTGAACTAAGCAGAGACGGTTGTTGCCATGATCCTGTAGGAGGGTGTATCCAATACCGTTGAGGCGGGACGCATCAGTTTGTAGAATCACTGATAGGGAAGGGTCGAATGGGGCCAGGACGTGTGGACTGAGCAGGGCAGCCTTGACCCGGCGGAAAGCCTTATCATGGTCAGCAGTCCACATAAACGACCTCTTTGGGCTCATCAGGGGGCGCAGGGGCTGAGCGGCAGTGGCGATGTCGGGGGTGAACTCCGCCAGCTGGTTCACCAAACCCATGAAGGAGCGAAGGTCGGTGATGTTGGCTGGTGTCGGGAAGTCCTTGATCGCTCCGACTTTGCCAGGGTCAGCCGAGATGCCCTCACCTGAGAGCGTGTACCCACAGAATTTTACACTGGGTGCGGCGACCACGAACTTGTCCTTGTTGAGTGTGATCCCACTGTCGCGGCACCGAATGAGCACTTCATGGATACGCTGAAGATGTGTGTTAAAGTCCTTGTCGTAGAGCAGCACGTCGTCGACAACCATGGCACAATTTTGCACCCCTTGGAGGGCCCTATCACCGCGAAGGCAGAAGGCATCACCTGTCGCAGCGAAACCCATTGGACCTCCACAGTATTGGAAACGGCCATAAGGAGTGATGAAAGTTGTGAGATGCTGGTCCTCCTCCGCAAGTTCCATTTGCCAATATCCACTCAAGGCGTCTGCCGTCGTGAAGAATTTCGCCTGCGGGGCCACACTGCGGATCGCTTCGAAAGGCGTCGGAGAGGGGTGGGCTGGGCGGGAAACTTGGCAGTTGAGCTTGGTGAGGTCTACGGTGAGGCGAACTTCGGCGTTGGGCTTGGCGACGACGACGAGGGGGTGGCACCACTCTGAAGGTTCATCGCCGTCCGGTTTAATGATACCTTGTGCCACTAGCGAGTCCAGCTCCTGCTTAACTTTGTCCCTGAAAGCAAAGGGGATCTGCCGCGGGGTGTAGATGGCAAAAGGCACGGCATCGTCCTTGAGGTGGATCTGCATTGGGGGACCCTTCATAGGCTTGAGTGGAGCTGTCTCGAGATCCTCCTTGGAGACCAAAACGTCCCTGAACTCTCGAAGAAAGATCTCCTTGGCTTGTGCAGGTGATGTGGTGGCTGTGAAGGGTAGCTCCTTACACCTGTAGATATGTTTAACCTGTAGAATTGGCTTGGGGAGTTCTGCTGAGATGATGGCCAATGATTGACAGTGGCGTTTGGACAGAAGCGGCGTCTGAACACCATCGCGGACTTGGATTGTGGCCGAACAGGAGCGTTTGCTGATGGTGAGTTGTGCATGAAACGTCCCCAAAGCAGGAGCCATTGCAGAGCCATCCGGGTTGAGCGTTGTTGTCGGAGGCGGAGGTCGTAGGCTGCTGAGAGGAATCCGAAGTATGTCGAGGTGTCGTCGGCCGATCACTGTGATGTCTGCACCTGTGTCAGGAAGCATGTGGAGTTTTCTAGTGGTGTCACTGTAGGTGAGACTCACGGATGTCAGTGTGGGTGCCTGAACAGGTGATCCCACACGTCGGCAACTTGTGGTCTTCTTTGCTGTAGACTTGTTGTGGGAGGAACCGTTGTTGTCCTGTGTTGCGGGCATCCTGGAAGATCTGCAGCATTTGTCGTAGTGGCCCATATGGTTGCAGCGACGACACTGGGCGGTGGCTGCAGGGCAAGCAGGAGTCCTAGGCTTATGACCACGACGGCCGCAGTTAGTGCAGGTGTAGTCTTCAGCCGGGCACTTGTTCTTGTCGTGCCGGCGAGCACAACGCTGGCAGGCGGCAGCCGATGCCAAGGACTGTTGCGATGTGGAGAACTTGTCGCGTTGCTTAACCTGCTTGTTCTGCATGTACGCTGACACAGCGTTAACCTGGGACGGTGGGGCACGTATGGCTGATGTAGCGCTTCGAGTGGCCTCATAGGAACGGCAAGTGTTGACGATGTCCTGTAATGAAGGGGTGGCGTCGAGGGAAAGCAGCTTCTGTACAAGTTCTTCGTCATGTATGCCCATCAGAATGACCATCTTGAGTTGGGTCGCCTTGCAGGCTGAAGAGTTCCCTGGGCAGATGTCAATTTCTTCGGCGATGTGGCAGAGGCGGACGTAGAAGTTGTTGAATGACTCGCCCTGTTTTTGCTTGCAACTGAACAGGTCCCTGCGACGGAGAGCTTCATTGCGAGAATTCTTGATGTGCTCCTGAAGTGCATCGAGGACTGCATCAACGGTCTTGTCGGTGTCAGGGGGTATGCTTAAGGTGTGCTCCAAAAGCCGCTGTGTCTCCAGGGTTAAGCACATCCGCATCTGGATCAGTTGTTTCTCCCTCGGTAGTTTAGATAAGTCTACCATAATAGAGTAATCGTCCCACTGACGCCTCCATTCTCTGAAAACCTGGAAGGTGGCATCAGCACGAAGGGGCGGCGGGTTCTGGGTGATAGCCTTCTGTGGTGGAGGTGGAGCTGTAGGGGTGGAGGATGTTGTGGAATTGGGTGTTGTCCCCGGTGAGGTAGGTGTAGGTGCGGTGGTAGGTGGGGTAATTTGGGCCAGAGCCTGGACAAGGGCGGAGAACTTGGCATCGTCCATCTGTCTCATGTAGTCCTCCTCCGTGCGTCGTCTTGTTCCCTCCTCCTGTCGTCGGTTTTCCTCTTCCCATCTTCTGCGGTCCTCCTGTTATCTGCGGTCCTCCTCCTGTCTTCTGCGGTCCTCCTCCTGTCTTCTGGTATAGTCGTCCCGTTGTCTGCATTGCTCCATATACTGTATGAGCTGAAGGAGGTCTGCACCTATGGTAGGTTGTAGACTTGCAGGGTGTGGTGACAGGGGTGGCATCCCCCTATAGTGTAGGGGAGGTAAAGAGGGGGGAGGTTGGGGAGGTGGAGTAAAATGAGGGGTGGTGAGAGGAGAGGTTGGAGTGGAATGAACTGACTGGTACCCCGTACCAGCAACTCCAACAGTATCTCCATCATTATCTCCACCATTATCTCCACCAGTAGTTCCACCATTATCTCCCTCCCCAGTATGGTCGTGTGGGGTGTCTCTGGGCTCCCCATGAATCTGCTCATCTCCCTCCATAATTGGTTGATAGCTGACACACTGTAGTCTTGAAGGAACGATGAAAATGTGCAGTACAACTGGAACAGTTTATTTAATAGTGAGACAAATTATCTGTGTAGAGAGAGTGAGTGCGTGAGTGCGGTAGGTTTGGCACCACCGTGTTGACTTGGCAACGATGTGCGTGTGTCCGTGCGCGCATGTGCCGGCACAGCTGGAAGGCCGCAGGCGTGAGGGGTGGTAGCTTAGCTGCAGAGTTCAGTGTGGCTGGAGCCGTCAGAGAGGGAGGGTATGCTGCTCCTAGCTCTTGTCCAGCTCTGTTTCGGCAGCTATAGCCCTCACAGCAAGTTAGGAATGGGCACAAATGACATGGGACATATAATGAAGGCACTGCACTACACTCTTAAGTACTTCACTGCACTATAAAGCACTGCACAATAATATATCCAGGGCTGGAGAGGTGAGGTCTTGCAAGATGGCTGGCCGATAATCCGGTCTTGGCTCGTATCTCCTGGCTTTAATACACTGACTGCGCCATGTATGGTTGTCATGTGAAGCTACAACAACCTTGATAATCCTTTCTTGCACAAGGATGTAGAATAAAAGTCCAGAGATAAGTTTATAGGTTCATATTAGCCAAAGATATACAGAGCTGGGGTGGCACTGCTATGCTGAGTGCCGACCGGATGTTACTGATGAAAACATGTGCAGCGGTGCCGGATATATTTGGTGCAACGCTGCCGATACTACAGAGTATGGTATATTATCATGGGATATTAAAAAATGATAGTATTGCCCTGAAAGTACATGTGTGTATGTTGCAATATGATTAAAGCATGTGTACACTCTGTATATATGTTGTGTGTGCACTTAACCTATATCAACAACCATTACTTACAGTAGTTCTGTTGTATGGTTTTAAGGGAGTCCACCTCGCTTGTTTTTATTAAGACATAAGAGTAATAATGCCTGTCACATTATACACCATCACCATTACTTACAGTAGGTCTGTTGTATGGTTTTAAGGGAGTCCACCTCGCTTGTTTATATAAAGACATAACAGTAATAATGCCGGTGACATTATACACCATCACCATTACTTACAGTAGGTCTGTTGTATGGTTTTAAGGGAGCCCACCTCGCTTGTTTATATTAAGACATAACAGTAATAATGCCTGTCACATTATACACCATCACCATTACTTACAGTAGGCCTGTTGTATGGTTTTAAGGGAGTCCACCTCGCTTGTTTATATTAAGACATAACAGTAATAATGCCTGTCACATTATATACCATCACCATTACTTACAGTAGGTCTGTTGTATGGTTTTAAGGGGATCCAGCTCGCTTGTTTATATTAAGACATAACAGTAATAATGCCTGTCACATTATACACCATCACCATTACTTACAGTAGGTCTGTTGTATAGTTTTAAGGGAGTCCACCTCGCTTGTTTATATTAAGACATAACAGTAATAATGCCCGTCACATTAAACACCATCACCATTACTTACAGTAGGTCTGTTGTATGGTTTTAACCCTTATTTAGCGGGGTCGGACTTAAGTCCGATACGAGAAAATTGGACTAAATGGCGGGGTCGGACTTAAGTCCGTGGGCGTATTCCCGCCCTAATTTAGGTGGAAAGCGAAACTTGGTGGTCAGGCGGTGTACTAAAAGGGCCCACCCTCACATCCCCACTGCGTGACCGTGACTAAGTGACCCTCAAGCAGCCATAATGGAAGGTCAAGATTTGCCTGTGTTCGATTCGGTGGCCGCCATCCCTAGTGCGTCGCGCCACCCTACTAACCACGCCCGGCTTACCACCCAGGAACTAGATATCATGCTGAACTCTTCAGAACTTTCTAATAAGCTGTTGGATGAAACCGTCGAAGGTCTGGGTGAGAGTTTTGGTAGTGTGGATGACTCGGAAGACGAAAATAACCCGATCATAGGCTTTCACCCCAAGCATAATTTGCGTGGGGTGGATGTTGTGGTTGATATTGGACAGACCGTTGAGCAAATTGGAGACGTTCCTGACGAAGAACATACTGGTGTGGGTGTTGGTAAGTACAATTTATATTTTATAATTGCTTGAAAATGTGATTGCAAGCATTTTATCACCTTACGAGCGGCTGGTGGAGTATATTTCACTGTGCCGCCCAGCGGGTTTTTTTTTTACCCTAAATGGGGTTGTTAGGTGCTCTTTTTCATGCATAAACAAGACCCAGAGCGTAATACAGGTATGTATCCTGAAAGTGCGTAAATTGAGCTTTCCAATGACACCCGAACCATCCTTTTACGATCACTGGTTGTCTTTCAACGATCGTAAAACACGAGTGCAAAAACCCTAAAATACGGTAATTTCCTTATATAATTCCCTGTGTGGCGAGCGGTCTTGAGGTAATTTATGCTCCTAATCACCGCTCCGCTCTCTCTCAGAGCACATTACGTCCTCAAAATTGCATTCTACAAGAAATTTCCTTTGCATTTTATAGCGTATTATTCGGTAAATTTCTTACGGTAATACAAACAACGAAAGATTGAATATTTGTGCTTGGCATTATATGATTGTGGAGAACAGATGTAGGCCTACCGTATATATTATGTTTTCATATATATGATACATATGTAACATTTTTATATTATCACAACTCTCTCTCTCTCTCTCTCTGTCTCACTCTCTTTGTTTTTACTCCTTTGTACTCTCTTTGTCTGATGTAGGCCAGGGCACGCCCCTAACTAATCTCTTCCCTCCCAGGGGAAATCACACCTAGCAGATGTTTTTGACCTCCCCTCTCTCTCTGTCTGTCTCTTCCTCTCTGGGTCTACCTATACTGCATGTGACATTGAAATTGCTTGAGAGTTTGATTGCAAGCATTTTATAGCGTATTATTTGCAGGCGTTCGGTAAATTTCTCACGATAACCAGGGTGTATGGAACATTTCTCAAGATAATACAAGCAACAACGAAGCTTGGCGAAGATTGTGGTCTACAATATACCTTTTTATAATTGCCTGTCATAATGCCTTTATAATGCCTGTCACATTATACACCATCACCATTACTTACAGTAGGTCTGTTGTATGGTTTTAAGGGAGTCCATCTCGCTTGTTTATATTAAGACATAACAGTAATAATGCCTGTCACATTATACACCATCACCATTACTTACAGTAGGTCTGTTGTATGGTTTTAAGGGAGTCCACCTCGCTTGTTTATATTAAGACATAACAGTAATAATACCTGTCACATTATACACCATCACCATTACTTACAGTAGGTCTGTTGTATGATTTTAAGGGAGTCCACCTCGCTTCTTTATATTAAGACATAACAGTAATAATGCCTGTCACATTATACACCATCACCATTACTTACAGTAGGTCTGTTGTATGGTTTGAAGGTAGTCCACCTCGCTTGTTTATATTAAGACATAACAGTAATAATGCCTGTCACATTATACACCATCACCATTACTTACAGTAGGTCTGTTGTATGGTTTTAAGGGAGTCCACCTCGCTTGTTTATATTAAGACATAACAGTAATAATGCCTGTCACATTATACACCATCACCATTACATACAGTAGGTCTGTTGTATGGTT
The DNA here is from genome assembly GCA_032716605.1 of Paralithodes platypus. Taxonomy (NCBI): domain Eukaryota; kingdom Metazoa; phylum Arthropoda; class Malacostraca; order Decapoda; family Lithodidae; genus Paralithodes; species Paralithodes platypus. The sequence continues at coordinate 40,724,210 of CM064531.1, read as the reverse complement.
TTAATCCTTAACTGGCGGCGCGCAACATAAGTCGAGTGAAATAAATTTGGACTATGTGGCGGCGCGCGACATAGGTCGTGTGGCAATTTCAGCACGTAATGTTCTGATAGAGAGAGACAAGTGGTGACAGGAGAATAGCGAGCGTTTGACTTCTCCAGACCACCGCGGTGGACCAACTGACATGAATCCCACCCTCCTCCACCCTCTCACACTCGCTACATAGTGAATTGTATGGGGAAGTACCGAATTACATGGTTTTTGCACTCGTGTTGCGCGGTTGTTGCAAGAAAACTAGCGGTCATACAAGGATCGTTGTGGTGTCATTGGAAAGCTCTGTCTATGCCCTTTCAGGGATATCTACTTGTTTTACGCTCTGGATCTAATTTAGGCATGAAAATGATCACGTAAACAGCCCTATTTTGGGCAAAAACACCCCACTGGTGGCTACATATTATTTACCGCCTAGGCTGCTCTTTAGGTGTTAAGGGAGTCCACCTCGCTTTTTTATATTAAGACATAACAGTAATAATGCCTGTCACATTATACACCATCACCATTACTTACAATAGGTCTGTTGTATGGTTTTAAGGGATTCCACCTAGCTTGTTTTCGCTTTATCTCCCTCTCTCTTTGCCTTGTACTCATTCGGCCCCATTCAGCCTACTGTTTTAAGACGTTTAGCCACATCCAGGTGTCAATATTTTCCTGGAGAGCGGTAGCGAGCCTGGCATTACAGAATCCTCATATTATGTCAACATTTTACATTGTCTACTATTTGAAGAAAAATAATCAGCAATATATTTTCAGACATTTACTCTGTGCTTCTAATACACTGTCTGTAATATCACAGCAATACCGATTACACCTTAAGGGAGCCCAGGCGGTATTGTGCACCATAATTTACTGGTTCGGCTCAATGGTTTTAGGAAGGGGTTTAGTTTGCTTTCTAAACCTCTATCGAGCTTAGAAAAACACCCACAAGACCCTCTTTCGATGTAAATTTGTACATTTTTCAGTAGGAACATGTCCCGGCCGATTACTCTTCAAATACAGGCTCGCTATCGCTCGCCAGGAAATAAATCAACACCTAAATGGCACGAAAGGTCTTAATATTGGCAAAGAAATGGGGCAAACGGTCTGAAAATCGCCCAACTAATGGGGCGAATGTCTTGTAATCTCATAACTAATAGGGCTAAACATGAGGGAGGAGGAGGAGAACAATTGCCTTCCCTTAAAGGGAGGTTTTTAGTTTTGTATCTAGATATCCATCAAGCTTAAGATTACACCCCCTTGAGCCCCTTTCAAGATAAATTTGTACATTTTTCGGTAGAAAAATTTCCCGGCTGAAAGCCGGTTCCTCTTAAATTACAGGCTCGCTATCGGTCGCCAGGATAAAATCGACACCTAAATTGCACGAAAGGTCTTAAAATTGACAGAAATGGGTTGAAAGTTCTTAAAATCATCAAAATAATGGGGCGAACGTTGTAAAATTAGAAAAGCAATGGGGCTAAACATGAAGGAGAAAGGAGTCAAGAAAAAACTCCCTCAAGTGGAAATCTCCCCTTAAGGAAAACACCAGAAAACTTATAATTAATGTTCAAAGTATTACACAACATAGACAACACTGTATGACGGCGCTCATCTCTGTATGTTGGTTCTTTATAGTGTGTAGAGTGTTATATACTCCTTTATGTAAACACCTGTAAAATGGTCTAAATGAAGCGAAATCAAATAAAAAAGACGTCGCCAGTAAACTGTTGTATCATGTTTAGCTCGTTTAACCCCTTATTGGCAGTGCGCAACATATGTCGAGTGAAATAAATTTGGACTATGTGGCGGCGCGCGTCATAGGTCATGTGGCAATTTCAGCACGTAATGTTGCTGAGAGAGAGAGAGACAAGTGGTGGCAGGAGAGTAGCGAGCGTATGACTGCTCCAGACCACCGCGGCGGACCAACTGACATGAATCCCACCCTCCTCCACCCTCTCACACTCGCTACATAGTGAAATGTATGGGGAAAGTACCGAATTACATGGTTTGGTTTTTGCACTTGTGTTGCGCGGTTGTTACAAGAAAACTAGCCGTCATAGAAGGATCGTTGTGGTGTCATTGGAAAGCTCTGTGTATGCCCTTTCAGGGATATGTACTTGTTTTACGCTCTGGGTCTTATTTAGCCATGTAAATGATCACGTAAACAGCCCTATTTTGGGTAAAAACACCCCGCTGGTGGCTACATATTATACAAAGGAGTACAAAGGAGTACAAAGGAAATCAAGCAACAACAGATCTAGTGACCCTTCTAGGTTGCTTGTCCTCCAAAACACTGAGGATCAAGTGTCCAAACAGTGGTTTAGAGTGGGTAAGGGAACATTGGAAAGGGAATTACTGCCCTGGAACTAATGTCTGTGGCAGGATTAGGAAGTTAGTAGGGGACAGATGGGTTAGTAACTGAGCGGGGGATAAAATAAAGTTATTCATTTACAAACGCAGTCAGTCGCGGGTTTGATGCGAGATATTTGTCTAGGCGGAGTTTATATGAATCAACGGTGATGCAGTTTATAACGTTTCGGGGAAGCCCATTCCACAAGTTGACAACTCGATTGAAGAAGAAATTCTTAGATTCGTGTGAGTTAAAAGATTTACCAATAATTTTGCAACCGTTTCCCCGCGTGTAATTAGATTGGTCGATAGTGAAGTACTTACTACAGTTCATATTGTCGATGCCTTTGATGATTTTGAACACTTGAATTAAGTCACCTCTTAATCTGCGCTGGGTTAAAGGAAATAGATTTAATTCTCTAAGACGCTCTTCGTATGGTTTGTTCTTTAGGCTAGGTATCATTTTGGTAACTCTACGTTGAACTCGTTCTAGCTTGTTTATATCTTTTTGGTAATAAGGGCACCAGGATTGAACGCAGTATTCCAGAAGAGGGCGGACTAAGGAATTGTAAAGGGTTTGGATAACTTCTTTGGATTTATGCTCAAATGACCTGCCTATAAAGCCAATTATTTTGTTTGCCTTCTTAACAACTTCTGAACATTGTTGACTCGGTTTTAGGTTACTCGATATTGTTACTCCCAGATCGGTTTCTCTGTTTACATTCTTAAGCTGAGTGCCATTCATCGAATAGTTTGCTTTCTCATTTAGGTATCCGATATGTAGTACTTTACATTTATCCGCATTGAAACTCATTTGCCAAATTTGGGCCCAACATGACAATTTATCTAGATTGTGTTGTATATCGTCAACTTGTTCTTTTGAGAGTACGCTATTTGCAATTTTTGTATCGTCAGCAAATTTTGAGATTGTACAGGTGAGACCCTCATCTATGTCGTTGATGTAAATTAGAAAGAGAATTGGTCCTAGTACCGATCCCTGGGGTACCCCGCTACTTACATTGGTCCATTTTGATGCCTTACCGTTTATGACTACTCTTTGCTTTCTGTCGCTGAGCCAATTTTCTATCCATTTCAACACACCGTCATGTATTCCATGCGCTTTTAGTTTTAGCAGTAAACGTTTGTGGGGAACTTTGTCAAAGGCCTTTTGAAAATCAAGGTATATAATATCTACAGCTTTACTCTCATCGTAGAGGTTGAGGATATCGTGGAAGAAGTCTAAGAGGTTTGTTAAACAGGAACGTTTTTTTACGAAAGCCGTGTTGAGTATCTTTAAGTATGTTATTTTCCTCTAAGTGATTTACGAGTCTGTCTCGTATGACCGTTTCTAGCATTTTACATACAACTGAGGTTAAGCTAATTGGACGATAGTTACTGGGTAGGGATTTGCTGCCTTTTTTGAATATCGGTGTTACGTTGGCTAGCTTCCACTGATCGGGCATAGTTCCAGACTGCAAGGATTTATTGAATAGTAATGTCAGTGGTTTGGAGCGCTCATCCTTAGCTTCCTTTAGAAACTTGTATCAGGTAGAGATTGTATCAGGTCCAGGCGTTTTATTTACCTTGAGTTTATCTAAACAATTCAATACTTCTCTCTCTGTAACGGTGATATTGCTTAGAACATCTGAATTATCAATCTGAATCGGCGATGGTGTAGGGATATCACTGAGGTCTTCTGTTGTAAAAACTGATGCAAAGAAGGTATTGAGGGCATTACTCATTTGTTCTTCGTCTTTGGTGTATTCTCCATTTTCATCGACTAACGGTCCAACAGTTGAAGTAACAACTTTTTTCTTTCTGATATAACTATAGAATTCTTTCGGGTTTGTTTTACTTTGATTCGCAATATGTAACTCTAAGGTCTTTTTACTTTGCTTAATTAACTTTTTGGCTTTGCGTCGTAGCTCTACAAATTTCAGCCGTTCTTCGTCATTTTGTAAGGATTTTAATCTATCATTAGCAAATTTTTTAGCAAGCAGGCAGTTTGAAATATCTTTATTCCACCATTTGGGCTTATTATTATGGCCTGGACGCCGAGTTTTCGATGGTATGCAGTCTTGCACTGCTTTTAGGTAAGTGGCTTCGAATAACTTCCAAGATGTATTTATGTCGTTATTGTGAATTAAAAAGCTCCAGTCAGTTTCTTTAAACATAGCTCTAAGTTTATGGAAGTTTGCTTTCTTGAAATTAGGGACTTTTTCGATGCTACTATTTGGTTCGTTACTAGTAAACTTTAGAGTGAAAGTTATCGTACGATGGTCGCTGTTACTGAATTCATCACCAACATTCAAATTCTCTATTAATTCTTCTTTTGTTGCAAGTACAATGTCAAGAACGTTATTACCACGGGTCGGCGTTCCAACAAATTGATAAAGCGAACTCTCTTGCAAGTTCGTATACAAGTCATGTCCGGAGTGTGAAGTAAGAGTATCGCCCCACTTGGTCACAGGTAAATTAAAGTCACCAAAAATTACGGTATCTTGTGAGTTACTTACATCTGCAATTTGTTCGTAAATTTCTCGGTCAGTTTGCACTGATTGAGCTGGAGGTCTGTATATTAATGCAAGTATTATTTTGGTACCTTTATTATTCTTTATTAGCACAAAAGATGCGTCGACGTTCACAATTTGAGGTTTTGACAAGAGGGTAGGGTTAAGACTTTCTTTGATATAAAGTAAAACGCCACCTCCATTTCGATTTATTCGGCTTTTCTCAAACATTACATAACCGGGAAGTGAATACTCTGCTAAAAAGTCTCTATCTTCTGTATTGAGCCAAGATTCTGTTATGCCAATCACATCATAATTTTCTGTAAACACTAGCTCCTCTAAATCTGAAAATTTATTGCGTATGCTACGAGCGTTTGCATAGAAAACCTTTAAATTTGTTATTTTAGAACTCACGGAACGCTCTTTAATAATATTTTTGGTTCTTGTCGGATCTACATTTATGTTCATGGCTGTCCTCGGTCCTCGCTGTCTTCGGTCCTTATCGCTGGTGGTCCTCGGTTGCCTCTGTTTTTTTCTTGGCGTTGGATTATTTATGTCACTGCTGCTTCTTCTCGGATGGCGTTTTTTGATCCATGGCTGCAGACTGCTTCGTGTAGGAGACGACCCATGCGTGCTGAACCCACAGGGTTTAGATGAGTGCCATCCTTGCGGAACAGAGTAGGCTGGTTGTAGAAGTTGTCCCAGAGGTTGATGAATTCAACTTCTTCCCTCAGACACAAATGTTTTAGTCGGCTATTTGTGCTGAAGGCCTTGTCGTAGAATTGTCAGGTGCGTCGATCTTGGGGAGAATGCCTGAGATGATGATATTCCTTGACTTGTTTTTGTAGTGCTGGATCATCTTGCGATATTTCTCCATCAATTCTTCGGATCTGGTGCGCATGACGTCATTTGAACCAGCATGGATGACAAAAAGGGTATTTTCATTTGCATCCTTTGTGGTATCTTCGAAGGCTTCCACAATGTCGTCCAGTCCAGCTCCTGGATGCAAAATCTTTTTCGTTGATTTGGGACTCTGTCGCAGAACTCTTCGACCTGTCCTCGTAGGATGGAATCCCCAACGAGCCTGGTCTCTTCTGGTTCGTCTTCCATCTCTACCAATATCTCAAATCTGTTTGACATTGTGACTGGTAGATGAGACCTTTTCTGCGTTGGCCGTGCACCGTTCCTCACTGGTGTAAATCCGGAAACCTGTGGTGGCGGGACTCTACGTACAGGTCGGGGAGAGGAGTGGTTAGAACGGGGGCGAGGGGTTGGTACTGTTCGTGCTAGCAGGCTTCTTGCACGAGGAGTGGGGGAGAGAGTAAGGTGAACAGGGCGGCTGTCCTGGTTTGATGTCGGCTCAGGTTCGTCAGAAGCATCTGCTGCAGTGTCTACTGCAGGTGTTGGATTGTTGGCAGATGACGTTGGGGCGGTGGTGGATGCTGGAGTTGAAACAATTTGAGTTAGTGATACTCCAACGTTGAGTGTTACAAACTCTTGGAGTGATTCCAGCTTCCTGGTGAGGGCGTTGATCTTGTTGAGGGCTTCATCTAATTTTGCTGTCAAATCCTCTCGTTGCTGGCAGAGTCGGCAGACTTGTGGATCGGCAGGAGCAAACATGGAAGCACCAAACCTACCGGCGCAGTTCGTACAGGCACGAGGCATGGTGACGATCACTTTCTTCAGTTCACTTCACTCACTTAAAAACACTTAACTCACTTTAAAAACACTAAACTCACTTTAAAAACACTTCACTTACTTAAATAGGCCTAACCGAAAACAAAAATGTTGAAATACACACAAATAGGTTATCAGCGGTGATAGCCTAACCAAAAATTAAAACAAAACTAAATTAAATTTGAATACGCAGTGATAGCCGAACCGAAAATAATTTTATGTTTATTTAAACAGAAATAGGCCACCAGGGGTTATAGCCTATCCTAACCGAAAACAAAAATTATGAAATACCGGTACGCAGAAATAGGTCACCAGCGGTGATAGCCTAACTGAAAATTTAAAAATTGAAGTACGCAGAAATAGGCCACCAGGGATTATATACCGCCTAGGCCACTCTTAAGGTTAATAGGTAAGGGCATATATAAATATATATATATATATATATATATATATATATATATATATATATATATACCTGGCTTTCTTTCAACAATTTCATTCAGCTTAGAAAGGGCCTTTGGGAGTCCAGTGAGTAAGGACTTTCTTAATTAGCCATATGACTTTCATATACCTTTCTTTACCTTTAACCCGTCCAGCCCCGGCTAGTTTTGTAATGTTTGTTCACCACAACCCGGCCGGTTTTCAAAAAATAGTTTTATTCCAGAAACAATAGCGAATGGGTTAGGAATGAAGGAAAAAACACGAAAAACCGCTCAAAAAGCTTAAAGAATGGTCCTACAGAGCCCCCGAAAACGTATTTTACAAGAGTAAAAAATTGAAGGCAATTACCCCAAAAAAACAGTTTATTGCGCACTCACGTGCACACACATGGACTTTGAGAGTTTTCAACCATCGGCACGGTTGCGTGGAATACGTACACAGTTCCCATACAAATCTGAGCCCTCTTGAGTGGCTACACCTGAGGTTTCGGTCGGCGCAATTAGGGTTACGCGCCAGGTGCGTCTCTGGGGCTGTGCGATACATACATCGCCGACGCGCCAGGCGCGTCGCTGGGGCTGTACGGGTTAAGTAAGTCGTCTAATGATACTGAACACAGAAGGTATGGCGCCATGGTAAACTAAAAGGATTAATTGTGCAAATTATTAAATTATGAGGGACATCAGAATATTTATGATATTATATTTCTATGTCCTTAATGTGTAGATATGAATATTAGGATCATAACTTTAATAGAGAACTAAGTGCAGACATAACTCGAATTAAAGACAAAGATACTGGAGTTATTATGTATTACCGAGATAATTGTACTGACCTTTCTGGCAGGAGATGGACATTTCACCGCAGTCATTCACCTTACACTCCACCTGTAGCCAGAGATGAGGGAAGCCAGGTATGTCCTCAGTACAATTTGCTTGACCCATAATCTTCTCCAAACCACCAGTTGTGTCCGTCATTCTCACCCAATTGGACCCAACCTGAAACAACAACAACAAATATGGTCTTACGACAGATGCGGTTTGTAATACTGTTATAATTTTGATCATCAGTTATGATTGCCCTTCTCCGGAGGGATGGGCGTATGTATTTGCTCATGTATGTATATATACAGTATATTATATTTTCTAGTTTCCTAACTAGACCTCCATCAAAGTTTTACCCCCCCCCCCCCCTCCCCCACACCCTCCTTTAATATAAATGTGTAAAAACAAACAAATAATATAAAAATATCCTGGCCGAAGGCCGGTTCCTTTTAAATTACAGGCTCCCTACCTCTCACCAGCAAAAAAATTACACCTAAATGACATGAAAGTCTTAATACTGACAATTTCATGGGGCGAAAGGTCTTAGAATCGCCAAACTAATATGCCAAACATCCTAAAATCTGAAAACTAATAGGGCTAAACATGAGGAAGAAGGGTGATCAGAAAAGCGACCCATCTCCCCTTAACCCTTAAAAAGCGGCTCACCACATAAGTCGTTTTTAATAAAGCTGGACTATGTGGCGGCGCTCGACATAGGTCGAGTGGCAATTTCAGCACGTAATGTTGCTGAGAGAGAGAGACAAGTGGTGGCAGGAGACTAGCGAGCGTATGACTGCTCCAGACTACCGCGGCGAACCTACTGACACGAATCTCAGCTCCCTCCTCCCTCTCTCACTCGCTACATACTGAATTATATGGGGAAAGTACCGAATTACATGCTTTTTGCACTCGCGTTGCACGGTTATTGCAAGAAAACTATCCATCATACAAGGATCGTTATGGTGTCATTCGAAAGCTCTGTTTATGCCCTTTCAGGGATAGATACTTGTTTTACGTTCTGGGTCTTATTTAGGCATGAAAATGATCACGTAAACAGCCCTATTTTGGCTAAAAACACCCCGCTGGGCGGTACATATAAATAAACCGCATAGGCCGCTAAAGAAGGGTTAAGGTCAAAGACAACTCTTGATCAATATGCTTATTAACCTGAGAGCACCATCCAAAACAGTTACAGTTAGTTACACCCAGTCCCAGGGATTGTCCATATTTGTTCTTTTTCTTTGAATATAAACCAAAATTCAGTGACCCAGGGTGGTGTTTGTGGGGTGCCAATTTAGCCCACCTCCTAAAACATAACGTAAGATATAACCCACAACCTCCTCTCCAGGACAGTTATTAAAAGGGTTATAAACACAAGCAATGCCTTCTGAGTGGCCATCTGGACCCTACCGTGCTAAATAATATGGGATGCAGGAAGGCCATCTGGGTTCGAAGGGTTATATACATGGCTGGTTTTGGCAAACTTTAAATAAATCCCTCACGATTGTAACGGTAAGCACAATTGTTCTAAATTGCTTCAGTCGACAGTGTTTTCAATGCTTCCCAAGGAGTTGTGCATTATTTCTCACCATTATGCAGTATTTTTTTGGGTGCGGTTGGGTTGGGTTGGGTAGATTAGGTATAAGTTAGGTTAGGATAAGTTTAATATCCAAACATTCCGATCCAACTCTCAAACCTTCAGTTTATTCAAACGCCCTAATTGACAACATTATAGACTCCAGGCTTCAAACACTCAGTCATCGTTAGTATTTTGTACTGACAGGATGATCATACTTCATAAAAGCATCAGATGAGTGTCTGAATATTGTTTTGGATAGTACGCCAATGTTAATAGGTTTGGGAAGCTATATAAACAGGCCACCGTTGGCAAACGGTCATCTCTCGCCGTATGTCATCAAGATCCAAAGGTGAAAACTGGCCGAAATTCAAGATGGCAAAGGGCGCTATCTTGAATTCTGAGAAATGCTAAAGGTTGCACAAGTAGCAACCAAGCTACTTTTGCTCTCCTAACCATATATAATACATTTCCTCAAAAAAAGTTTACAGTAATTAACATTGCAGGATCAACATTTTGGCAACTTGACTACCACGGCAATATATTGTGGGGAGGTCGGACGAAATATTGTTGAAATCATCAATATATTGAATATTACTGTACTAAAGGTGAGCTAGTACCTAGATGAACGACAATTTTCGGAGATCTAAATACAAATTGGAGGGTTTCCTATAACCGAATTTAAAGATTCGTGTCTTAACTCTCCTGTATTACCAATTTGATTCAGCTTAAGGGGAGATTTCCACTTGAAGGATTTTTTTCTTGACTCCTTTCTCCTTCATGTTTAGCCCCATTGTTTTTCTAATTTTAAGACGTTTGCCCCATTATTTTGACGATTTTAAGAACTTTCAACCCATTTCAGTCAATTTTAAGACCTTTCGTGCCATTTAGGTGTCGATTTTATACTGGCGAGCGATAGCGAGCCTGTAATTTAAGAGGAACCGGCTTTCAGCTGGGACATTTTTCTACCGAAAAATGTATAAATTTATCTTGAAAGGGGCTCAAGGGGGTGTAATCTTAAGCTTGAAGGAGATCTAGGGACCAAACTAAAAACCTCCCCTTAAAGGAAAGGGGTATAATTCTGGGACCGACTGGTTCTCCAGCACCAACAATTGTTATTATACGTTTGTCATATCCATTACTTCATTGCTATATATGTCCAGACCGTCGCAAATGTGGATATGGAACTATAAAAAAAACTGTAAATAAACCAAATTCTCCCTATATCTCTCCCTATCGACAGAGGCGGCGCCGTGTGTCACCATATTTCCACACATAGTTCAGTTTATGGTGCTGCCCCCCCCCACACGTCCTAAGATATATTCCATTGACATTACAATTACGTACCTGAGAATCAACTAGCCAGGCCCACCAGAACACATAATATGTAACTCCTGGGAAACCGTCACAGACCCTCGAGACAATCACCATACTAGACATAGCTGGCTTGTGTCACAGTTGCAATGTCTTACCAAACAAAGTCATTGAAAAGACATTTCCTAAGAACGAGCCAAGCATAGCTATTATGAAATCCCACATCGTTCTTCCTAGTAATGTGGTTTGTCCTCAGTGTGGAAATCAGTTTGTGTTTATGGAATCAAGAACAAAGTGGTAAAGTTTCCATACACACCGGTTCCATATAAAAACAAAACAAAAGACGTAGTTGTGGTTTAACGGCTTCTAATAGTACAGGAAGCTTCCTACTAAATTAATGACCTGTGGACATAAAGTATGTTTAGTACTCTAGGTGTTAATTAGGTTAGGTTAGTTTACTTAGGTTATGTTAGTAAGGTTATGTTAATATGTTAATTAGGTTATGTTAGTAAGGTTATATTAGTTAGGTTAGGTTAAGTTTGGTAGGTAAGGATCAGCTAAGAGCGTTAGCGAGCAAACCAAAAACACCGGGATAACCTTCCAAAATAAACAATAGTGTTGCCAACTTAAAACACCAGGATAACCTTACCATATTAAGAATAGTGTTGGCTCGCTATCGCTCGCCATCTTAAAACACCGGGATAGCCTTCCAAAATAAACAATAACCTTACCAAATTAAGTATAGTGTGTGTTGGCTCGCTATCGCTCGCCAACTTAAAACACCAGGATAACCTTACCTAATAAAGATAAGTGTGTGTACCGTATGTATGTATGGTTGTATGTACCGGGTATGTCACTTTAAACACGTGGTACGATAACGGTCGCCATATTTAAACTGTCTGTCTCTCTCTCTCTCTCTCAAACATCTTAGAGCAGTTGGCTGATGGGGTGAAACGTCTTAGAGTAGTAGGTTGATGGGGCGAAACGTCTTAGAGCAGTAGGCTGATGGGGTGAAATGTCTTAGAGCAGTAGGTTGATGGGGCAAAACATTTTGGAGCAGTAGGCTGATGGGGCGAAACATCTCCACTAAGGTGTTGACAAATGATGGTCAGCCTCACCTTTACTCACTCTCTCTGTCTAGGCTATCTATCTATGATTCTAAGCTATCTATCTATCTATCAATCTATTTATCTAATCTCTCTATCTCTCTATCTATGTTATCTATCTATCTATCTTTCAATCTATCTATCTACCAATCTATTTATATTATCTATATCTATCTATCTATGTAATCTATCTTTCTATCTATCTATTTATCTATGTTATCTATCTCTCTATCTATGTTATCTATCTATCTTTCTATCTATCTATCTACCAATCTATTTATCTTATCTATCTATCTATCTATCTATGTAATCTATCTATCTATCTATCTGTTACCTATCTATCTATCTATGTTATCTACTTATCTATCTATCTATGTATATATCTATCTATCTATCTCTATATCTATCTCTATATCTATCTATATATCTATCTATCTATCTATCTAACGAGCTGATTTCTGGTTTTGGAGCCCAAAATAGAGTAGCGAGTTGCGATCCACGAAAAAACATGAGCCGATTGAGGGATTTGGTCCGAAAAATTGAGTAGTGAGTTTTTTCTTGGCGAGCGAAGCGAGACAGGAAAAAACGAGCCGGCTTATGGTTTTGGTGCCATAAACAAGCCGATTGAGGGTTTCGGTGGAAAACATTGAGTAGTGAGTAATTCTTGGCGAGCGAAGCGAGCCAGGAAAAAAACGAACCGACTTATGGTTTTGAAACCAAATATTGAGTAGCATTCTTTTTCCTGGCTCGCTTTGCTCGCCAGGAAAAAAAGAACCGATTGATGGTTTTGGTGCGAAAAAAGAGCCAAAAAATGGAGCCAAAAAAAAGAGCCGATTGAGGATTTAGGTGCGAAAAATTGAGTAACAAGTTTGTTCTTGGCGAGCGAAGCGAGCCAAGAAAACACGAGCCGACTTATGGTTTTGGAGCCAAATATTGAGTAGTGAATTTTTTCCTATAGAAAAAACGAGCCGATTGAGGGTTTTGTTGTGAAATATTGGCTGGCCGTTTTTTGGTTTAGAGGCGTTAGGTTAAGTCGTTAGGTTAGTTAGAGTGTATAGGTTAGGTTGAGTGTGTTAGGTTAACAAGAGTGTGTTCGGTTAATGTAGAATGCATTAGGTTAATATAGAGTGTGTTAGGTTAATCAGAGTGTGTTAGGTTAGTTAGAGTGCGTTAGGTTAGCTAGTGCATTAGGTTAGTTAGAGTGTGTTAGGTTATTTAGAGTGTTAGGTTAATATAGAGTGTGTTAGGTTAATCAGAGTGTGCTAGGTTAGGTAGAGTGTGCTAAGTTAGAGTGCATTAGGTTAGTTAGAGTGTGTTAGGTTAATTAGAGTGCGATAGGTTAATGTAGTGTGTTAGGTAAATTAGAGTGTGTTAGGTTAATTAGAGTGCGTTAGGTTAGGTAGATTGTGTTAGGTTAGTTAGAGTGCGTTAGGCTAGGTTGAGTGCGTTAGGTAAGGTTGGTTAGCATGCAATATGTTACTTAGAGTGTGTTGGGTTACTCAGAGTGCATTAGGTTAGGTAGATTGTGTTAAGTTTGGTAGAATTCGTTAGGTTAGATAGAGTGCGTTAGGTTAGGTAGAGTGTGTTAGGTTAGGTAGAGTGCGCTAGGTTAGGTAAGTTAGAGTGTGCTATGTCAATTTGAGTGTGTTAGATTAGGTAGAGTGCAATAGGTTAGTTAGAGTGCGCCAGGTTAGGTTAGAGTGCGTTATGTTTGGTTAAGTAGAGTGCGTTAGGCTAATTAAAGTGCAATACATTGAGTGGGTTAGGTTAGGTCAGGTTAAAAAAGTGTTAGGTTAAAAAATTAGGTTATGTTAAAAAAGTTAGTTTAGGTTAGGTTACAAATATTAGGTTAGACATTTAGGTTAGGTTAGGTTAAGTTAAAAATGTTAGGTTAGGTTAGATTAGGTTAGGTTAGGTTAGGGTAGATTAGGTTAAACATGTTAGGTTAGCTTAGGTTAGGTTAAACAGGTTAGGTTAGGTTAGGTTACAAAAAATATATATATATTTCACGCCCCTATTATTTCAAAATGATCTTGTAAGGCCTACGCAATCCAACTCTGTAAATATACCAGCCTCAGAGCCTCCAAATTCAGTCACCCAGGCACTTTCAAGGGAGTTTGTATATTATTTGACTCATTTCCCTCCACCTTCGGCAGCCGCTCACGCTCACACCCGGCCCCTACGACATCCTACTATAGAGAACCGATCATAGCAAATACTCTCACCTTGCCATAGAGCTCAGCCCCAGCCTCCTACGGCCACCGACACCCAAGATACAACTAACGAGATGGCCGACGCCATCATGCACAATGTATTTAGAGGCACTCCCCCCCCCCCCCTCCCCACTCCTACCTATGCAAACGCTCGTAGCATACGCAATAAATTTTCAGATTTAGAGGAACTAGTGTTTACAGAAAATTATGATGTGATTGGCATAACAGAATCTTGGCTCAATACACAAGATAGAGACTTTTAGCAGAGTATTCACTTCCGGTTATGTAATGTTTGAGAACAGCCGAATAATAAAAAATGGAGGGGCGTTTTATATCAAAGAAAGTCTTAACCCGACCCTCGTGTCAAAACCTCAAATTGTGAACGTCGACACATCTTTTGTGCTAATAAAGAATAATAAGGTACAAAATAATACTTGCGTTAATATACAGACCTCCAGCTCAATCAGTGCAAACTGACCGAGAAATTTACGAACAAATTGCAGATGTAAGTAACTCACAAGATACCGTAATTTTTGGCGACTTTAATTTACCTGTGACCAAGTGGGGCGATACTCTTACTTCACACTCCTGACATGACTTGTATACGAACTTGCAAGAGAGTTCGCTTTATCAATTTGTTTGAATGCCGACCCGTGGTAATAACGTTCTTGACATTGTACTTGCAACAAAAGAAGAATTGATAGAGAATTTGAATGTTGGTGATGAATTCAGTAACAGCGACCATCGTACGATAACTTTCACTTTAAAGTTTACTAGTAACGAACCAAATAGTAGCATCGAAAAAGTCCCTAATTTCAAGAAAGCAAACTTCCATAAACTTAGAGCTATGTTTAAAGAAACTGACTGGAGCTTTTTAATTAACAATAACGACATAAATACATCTTGGAAGTTATTCGAAACCACTTACCTAAAAGCAGTGCAAGACTGCATACCATCGAAAATACGGCGTCCAGGCCATAATAATAAGCCCAAATGGTGGAATAAAGATATTTCAAACTGCCTGCTTGCTAAAAAATTTGCTAATGATAGATTAAAATCCTCACAAAATGACGAAGAACGGGTGAAATTTGTAGAGCTACGACGCAAAGCCAAAAAGTTAATTAAGCAAAGTAAAAAGACCTTAGAGTTACATATTGCGAATCAAAGTAAAACAAACCCGAAAGAATTCTATAGTTATTTTCAGAAAGAAAAAAGTAGTTACTTCAACTGTTGGACCGTTAGTCGATGAAAAAGGAGAATACACCAAAGACGAAGTACAAATGAGTAATGCCCTCAATACCTTCTTTGCATCAGTTTTTACAACAGAAGACCTCAGTGATATCCCTACACCATCGCCGATTCAGATTGATAATTCAGATGTTCTAAGCAATATCACCGTTACAGAGAGAGAAGTATTGAATTGTTTAGATAAACTCAAGGTAAATAAAACGCCAGGACCTGATACAATCTCGCCTAGAGTTCTAAAGGAAGCTAAGAATGAGCTCTCCAAACCACTGACATTACTATTCAATAAATCCTTGCAGTCTGGAACTATGCCTGATCAGTGGAAGCTAGCCAACGTAACACCGATATTCAAAAAAGGCAGCAAATCCCTACCCAGTAACTATCGTCCAATTAGCTTAACCTCAGTTGTATGTAAAATGCTAGAAACGGTCATACGAGACAGACTCGTAAATCACTTAGAGGAAAATAACATACTTAAAGATACTCAACACGGCTTTCGTAAAAAACGTTCCTGTTTAACAAACCTCTTAGACTTCTTCCACGATATCCTCAACCTCTACGATGAGAGTAAAGCTGTAGATATTATATACCTTGATTTTCAAAAGGCCTTTGACAAAGTTCCCCACAAACGTTTACTGCTAAAACTAAAAGCGCATGGAATACAAGACGGTGTGTTGAAATGGATAGAAAATTGGCTCAGCAACAGAAAGCAAAGAGTAGTCATAAACGGTAAGGCATCTAATGGACCAATGTAAGTAGCGGGGTACCCCAGGGATCGGTACTAGGTCCAATTCTCTTTCTAATTTACATCAACGACATAGATGAGGGTCTCACCTGTACAATCTCAAAATTTGCTGACGATACAAAAATTGCAAATAGCGTACTCTCAAAAGAACAAGTTGACGATATGCAACACAATCTAGATAAATTGTCATGTTGGGCCCAAATTTGGCAAATGAGTTTCAATGCGGATAAATGTAAAGTACTACATATCGGATACCTAAATGAGAAAGCAAAACTATTCGATGAATGGCACTCAGCTTAAGAATGTAAACAGAGAAACCGATCTGGGAGTAACAATATTGAGTAACCTAAAACCGAGTCAACAATGTTCAGAAGTTGTTAAGAAGGCAAACAAAATAATTGGCTTTATAGGCAGGTCATTTGAGCATAAATCCAAAGACGTAATCCTAACCCTTTACAATTCCTTAGTCCGCCCTCTTCTGGAATACTGCCTTCAATCCTGGTGCCCTTATTACCAAAAAGATATAAACAAGCTAGAACGAGTTCAACGTAGAGTTACCAAAATGATACCTAGCCTAAAGAACAAACCATACGAAGAGCGTCTTAGAGAATTAAATCTATTTCCTTTAACCCAGCGCAGATTAAGAGGCGACTTAATTCAAGTGTTCAAAATCATCAAAGGCATCGACAATATGGACTGTAGTAAGTACTTCACTATCGACCAATCTAATTACACGCGGGGAAACGGTTTGCAAAATTATTGGTAAATCTTTTAACTCACACGAATCTAAGAATTTCTTCTTCAATCGAGTTGTCAACTTGTGGAATGGGCTTCCCCGAGACGTTATAGACTGCAGCACCGTTGATTCATTTAAACTCCGGCTAGACAAATATCTCGCATCAAACCCGCGACTGACTGCGTTTGTAAATGAATAACTTTATTTTATCCCCCCCCCTCAGTTACTAACCCATATGTCCCCTACTAACTTCCTAATCCTGCCACGGACATTAGTTCCAGGGCAGTAGTTCCCTTTCCAATGTTCCCTTACCCACTCTAAACCACTGTTTGGACACTTGATCCTCAGTGTTTTGGAGGACAAGCAACCTAGAAGGGTCACTAGATCTGTTGTTGCTTGATTTCCTTTCCTTTGTACTCGCCTCCCTCCTTCCACCCCAACCTTCACCTCCTACCCCTACACCATCACTGTTACCAGATCATTTATGGGCACTAATTGTGCTGCCCTCTATTGAGGTCTTGGACAGACCAAGGCTGTATCTGTTTCATATGTCCACAACTGTACCTTACCCTTCTGGCTTCTTGCCACCACCAACACAACCCCCTCCCCCCACCCACTCGCTGACTATCGGTCGCCTCACAAAGAAAAAAAAAGGAAAATATGTGGCGGCGAAACGACTGAACCAATCGGTTCCATATTTGTGTGACAAGTCCCCTACCCTTCTGTTGTCCCCCAACCACACCCCCACCTCCCTCCCACCACCCACTTCCAGCGTATCCGTACAAAGAAAAGGGAAAAAAGGAAAATCCGTGGTGGCGAAACTAGCTCACCAATCGGCTTCATATTTGTAACACGAGTCAATTACCCTTCTACCTTCCCCCCACCATCCCTCAAATATGAAAACTAATGGGGTTAACCATGAGGAAGAAAGGGGACCAGAAAGACGACCCAAAAACAAAAATATATATATGTTGGCTCGCTACCGCTCACCAGGAAAATATTGAAACCTGGATGGGGGTAAACGTCTTAAAACAGTAGGCTGAACGGGGCCGAACGGAATATAGGCAAAGAGAGAGGGAGAGAAAGAATAAAAAACGAGGAGGGAGAGAAAGAGAAAACAGCGAGGTGGGCTCAATTAGGCTAAGCCGTAATGTAAACATTGAGCCCACCTCGCTGTTTTCTCTTTCTCTCCCTCCTCGTTTTTTTTTCTTTCTCTCCCACCTCGCCGAAGGTGCTCTTTGGCATCGTCGATGTTCTCGGAACATCTGAGAGCATTGGTGAGCATCCATACAACGTTGCAAAGTTTTTTTTATGCGAAACCCTGTATGCCGTTTTGATATTGGGCAAAACGGCACGTCTACTTTATTTTTATATTTGTTATGACTGAGGTTTAAATATATCAGGGTTCTTATTCATTGGACTAGTAATGGCATAAATGCTACAACTGAAAGCGCTAGATCCAACATCTGATGTATAATCCCAGTGAACAAAGAACACAAATACTCTCCAGAGTTATATATGCAATAATAGGTTATCAAACTCTCAATAAATGTGCGTCTACTCTAGGCTTAATGTTATGTGAAAACAGCCTATTACTACCTATAACCGAAGGTGCTTGGTTATGGTATGCAAAGTAAGGTGGTAAGGGAAGTTACAGGTTACGTTACTTTAATCAATAAATGTCAGGCACTCCTGCATGAAAGAAAGTGCACTAAAGTCCTTCAACACCAACAAGGAATCTTCTTTAAATGTTAGATGTTATCAAGATGCTCGAATCGGAAATGGAACCCAAAAAGGCAGGCAGGATATATAATGCAGTCGGAGCCAAGAATATCCTAAACGCTACAACAATAATAATCGGCACGACAATGCAGTATTCCTATCAACAAAAAGAGCCTAAGTCGTTTGTGTCTCAATACATCAAACTAGGCTGCGAAATGCTTGTGTAATCATAAACGGGTATGCATAATAAGAATAATTGGTTTAATATACTTAATGTCTACTATGACTGATAAAGTCTAGCTAGAGTCAATGATACGAGATACTGGTGCGCATGGCATGCCGCCTAGCCTAGTGCAAATCTCAAGTTTGTGCGTCAAATATTACGTTATAATGAAGGGTAGCTCTCTTGAGAAACCTTAATACCGAAGTATTAAGCGTTCTCCTGGCGTACCTCAAAGACAAACAACGAGCTTAGAACAGTGCAGAATGGTATAGGCAAAAAGCCCTCATTCGTGCATGCTCTACTCTCAATGGCACACAGACTAGAATTTACCCAATCAACTCCAGTTCTCAGGTATGTCGTGCAGCTTTTAACTAAAGCAGCACACATCGGAAACAATACCTTATAGTATCGGACTCCTAGTCTAGCATTATCTAATCCAGCAGAACACTAATAATTACAGGAAGCGGTACTGAACAATATGAATGCCAACCAATGCTTCGTGATCAACTTATCTTAACAACTAAAATACATGGGTTATATAAGACCTTAACGCACAATACAACTGGCCAGCATGAAGCTGATTATGCAGAGTTAACCAGAGGGGGTATAATATTAATAAAAGGTGGTGAAAGATATGGGAAATGAGAGAGATAGGCAGAGGAAAAGGTTCTCAGGTGCAGAGAGGAGGACAGATATCAAAGGGATAAGAAGGGTGCGTTCTAGAAACCAGATCTGAGGGACAGAGTGGCAAGAGAGCTGTATATATACCGGCACTAGCTCGCACCGCGTAAGCAAAGCGGTAACAAGTCCTCCAGCCAATCCAAAAGAGGCCAGCCAACCATGACATCACCAAGCATGGTAAAAAACTCCTCCAACCAATCCCCAAGAGGCGAGCCAGCCGTGACATCATCGAGCATGGCAAAAAACACTGCATGCCTCCCCACACTCTGTTCTACTCTCTCTCTCTCTCTCTCAAATCCTATCATTACTACTTAATGATAAAACATATACTTTGCAATTAAATATATAAAGCCTTGACATGGGCGAAAACAAAGAGCCTTTCTGGACTGCCCATGACACGAGCTTTCATATGAAATAAAGCCCACAATAATACAACTGTAGCCACATCCACTGCCCTGGCAATCCTAGCGAGTCACTGTAGGACAAGCCATGCGGTTCTAACGGAGTGGTTAACGTCACACCCCCCAAGATTTTTCTCAGAGGCCCAAAGCTCAAAAAAATCTGATGGTTAGAACCCATGCTATAACTCTACTTCCCATCACCCAGCGGCAGTAAAATATCTGGCACAGTTCCCAACAAAATATTTTACAAAATTATAACCCTCCCCAACACAATAGGTTAAATCATATGTAGTTATGCTCCTCAAGAGCGAGCTTCTCTAGCCCAGCATTCTGAGAGGAGTGCAACTCAGAATTACTGCTATAACATACTGAAAAAAATCAACTATCAAAGAAAGAGTTTTTATTTGATTTTTATGTGTTTAATTTGTTTATTTCGGCTGCACTATAGGGGCAAGCCTAGTTTTTTCTTCTATACCAAACGCTCAACTCCTGCTTTACGACCCAATACGCTGGGCTACAACCGCGAGCCAACAAGCACCAAGCGCAAAATACTATTCAAACTAAAGCAGGAGGCTACCCGTGTGTCAATCTACCCAGGATCATATACCCTTGAAAGACAATCTGCAACCACGTTGTCACAACCGGCAATATGGCGTATGTCCAGGCTATACTCCCGTAACACCAGCGACCACCCGGTCAGCCTCATATTCCGATTGTGAAACTGGTCCAAGAACTTGAGAGGGTGATGATCTGTGTAAACTACAACAACCAGACCATAGGCTGGAACATAGACCTCGAAATGCCTCAGTGCAAGCACAACTGCCAGCAGCTCCCTCTCGACAACAGAGCAGCTTCCCTGGGCTGAATTGAACTTTTCCGAGCAGAAACTAACCGGATGTTCCAGCCCATCATCGTCCTTTTTCATAAGGACGGCACCAGCCCCCACACCACTAGCATCCGTTGCTAGTTGGAAAGGTAGGCTAAAGTCAGGGGCCCTGAGGATCGGGTGAGCGCACAACAGGTGTTTTACTACTCTAAACGCCTTCTCACACTCAGGCGCCCATTTGACTTTCCTATCCTTCTAGTTATCCTCCACCTGAGCTTGACTGTCCCGTTCTCCTTCTCCACCTTGACTGCTAAACGTCATCACAGGCACAGTGAGAGGCTCAGGGGGGTGCCTCATATACTCCTTCATGAGATTAACGTGAGTTAACTGATTGCGCTTATGTCTGTCTGGAGCGGCCACCAAGCAATCCAGGTCAGATAGCCTCTCAACCACCCTATAAGGACCAGTGTACTTCGCGGATAAGGGATGACCTACAAGGGGCAGTAGAATCAACACCTCCTGACCCACGTGAAACTCCCTGAGTTTAACCTTGAGGGCGTACCTGTCCTTCATGAGGGCCTGAGAGCTAGTCAAATTACGGCCAGCCAACTCCAGACTGCGCAACATCCGTTCTCGACTGTCGAGGACATACTTGAGCATAGAACAAGGTTTTACTGCACCCTCCCATATTTCTTTAACCATATGGAGAGGCCCTCTGACACGGTGTCCAAAGACGAGCTCATTAGGGATGAATCCCAAACTTTCCCCAGGTACCTCCCGTGCAGCAAAAAAAACATATGGTAGGCCAAGATCCCAATCTTTCCCACTCTCAAAGCAACAACAATGAAGCACAGATTTTAAGGCTGAATGCCATCGCTCTAACACACTCTGGCTCTCCGGATGATACGCAGATGACACAACCGTAACAATCCCATGCTGCGGCATTGCTTGAACAAAGAGGTTAGAAGTGAAGTTGGATCCTTGGTCTGACTGAATCCCCTGCGGGTAACCATACCGGGAAAAATACACTAGCAAGCTTCGGACCACCGTCTTCGCTGACCCATTTCTCATAGGGTACGCGTCAGGATACCTTGTTGCTACATCTCCCGACTGTGCATCACTGTCCTCCTCCAACTCGACAGCACCGGTACCACATTCAAGAACCTCCGGGTCTTCTAATATCAATTTACGAATGTCCGAAGGAGCAAGCTTATCTAAGTGTTTGCGAAACAACTCATGCCCCTCTCCTACATTGAATTTAGCCTCCCGTTGCTCTCTCTCTGTGTATCGTTGCTGTCTCTTCGTCTTTTTAAGCCCATCCTCTGCCTTCTTAGTAACAGTTAATGGGTCTTCTCCAGACTCGAAAATCGGTCCTAATAATGAGTCCCCGAGAATGTCCGTTGATACCAAACTCTCAACCGCATTAACTTTCAACCCCTTCTCGGTACCTTTCCTCCGCTTGTCTAAAGACTGTTGACCAGAATGTGACTCCCTGGATGCAAGAGATCTGGTGACAACACACGCCATAGGTTGCACCTGACACTTCTCAACCCACTCCTGCTCCTCCCTACTCACGTCGGCTGGCTTCTCGGCAACGACTAAGGGTGGAGCCTCAGAAGTAGGCCCCGCAAAGTCGTTGCCGAGAAGGAGGTCGACGCCCCCAACAGGTAACTTCTCCACAATTCCTACATCCAGGTCACGAGTCACACCATCAACTTCCATCTTCATTCTTACAAGCGGGTATGACCTTGTTGCATTAACTCCCTGAACCACAACCACCCGCGCTGTATTTACAGGTTTACCAGTGAAATTTCTCAACAGTGTTTGCGATGCCCCAGTGTCACGCAAAATTCTCACCTCATGTCTTCTACCCCCCCACTCCACACAACCGAGTCCCTGTGGTCACTAAAGGCATCACGGACAGGGAATAAGCCTTCCGGATCCTTCTGCACTGGCAGTGTATTTACCTCGGAAGAATTGCCTCTAACAAACTCCGATGTCCTCTTGAACACTCCAATGCCGTGAGCAAAAGACACGGTTGCCGGAGGAGGTCGACTAGGGCACTCATTTGCTTTATGACCCTCCTGGTGGCACTTAAAACACATAAATTTCGGTTTCGGCTTATACTGTGATGTAAAAGGCCCCTGACTTATCTTATACGGTGTGGTGTAGGTATTGGATACAGATTTAGTTTCATGGCTCTTTTGTTTAAATGTGTCATTGCTACGGGGAGGGGAGATAACGGTCCTTAGCACTTGCATCGTACTTCTGTGAGGACCCGCAACCCCGAATCAACGACAGCCGTCGATCAGCCATTTCTGCTGCTTCGACTAGAGGTCTTGGGTTTTTCTCCTTTAAGTTTAAAGTTAGATCACCGGTGCTCTTAAAGAACTGCTCCAACATCATCAATTGCTTAACTCCATCAAACGTTGTTACCTTCTCAGATCGGAGCCAGTTCCCCATAGCATCGGACAAGTCCCGGGCGTGTTCCAAAAAGGTGCTATCTCTTCCCTTGGTTACACCCCGGAACTTCAAATGGTACGTTTCTGGTTGCAGTTCGTAAGCCCTAGGACAGCCTCCTGAGATCCTCATACACAATAACAATGACTCCAAAGGTAACGCATCTGTAGGGCTTTAAGACCCTTGCCTATTAATCTAGAGGATTCAAGTGATGCCCATTTATTCTCTGGCCACTGTGTTCTGGCACTTCTTCTCAAAGCGTGCGAAAAATTCTGTTACCCCACTCTCATCAAACACCGGAACCAGTTTCAATAAGTGCGAGAGAGATTGATCATGAACACGGTTACCAGCCCCAAGTCGCTGTCCCGTTGCCTCTACCCGCGACTTCTCTACGTCCCTGTCGGCACAGTACCTAGTCGACTCTAAATCAGCTTGGATTTTTGCTTGACTGATAGTTTTCTCTCTTCTATCTTGGCTAATTATATTTGCTGCTGAAGCTCACATTTTTTTTTTTTTTTTTTTCTATATTCCAACTACTCCCTCTCGGGCATAGGCTGAGAGCCTGTACTCCACCGCTCAACACGGTGAAGCCCGTGAGGTCTTGTTCCAGTCTGGGGAGTGAGACATGTGAAGCATCTATCATGGCTCGAAAGCAGCTCATCTCTGAAGAGGCTGGTTTGCTGCGAGTCAAGTGCTTCACCGCCTCACCCTCCAGACTCAGACCCTCACTCTCAGAATGCCACCTATTGAGCAATGAACTCACTAGGCATTGTCCCCCTGTAACATATTTTGAATATGGGAATATTCATACAGTGTTATTTAATCAGGGAACAATGAGGGTATTTTTTTGGCATTTCGGTGGGCTTTGTGGTAATGCACTGATACTAGGTACAGCACAAATTCAATCCCAATAATATCTTCCCATTGACATATCGGGATTTGAACCCGGGTCCATTGGATTACCAATCCAGTGGCATGACCACTCCACCACACCTCCCCACATGCCCTTTGTTGCTGCTGAAGCTTAGCTAATTCGAGCTGAAGCAATAATTCTGGAGTTAACCCTTGAGGAGGTGAAGGTGCTACAATGTTTGAAATTACCGGTGGTCCCCCCAGGGGCAACCCACCCTGCCAGTCACCACCCAACTGTGGAAGCGTACTCGGGGTCGGCAAACTACTGGGATGGCTGGGAGTCGAGTGTTGGGGAAGCATGGCCAAAGGGCTCTGAGCACTCAACCCATCTCGCTCACCAGTCACCCTGCCCAGTACACACGTTATCAAGTTATCCCTGGTCATGCTGCTAGTACCCGCATGACCGATAGCTGTGGCCAGGCATTGAAGACCGTACCGATCCATACCCTCCAACCGCTCGGCAGTAACAGGCCATTGCAAAAATATCCTAACATCCTCCTCACAGTTCACTTGATTAACCCTTTCATCATGCTGCTGTTCCTCAGTTTCGACATTACGTACTGTGTCTCCATTCTCCTCTGATCCGGTATAAGACATGATGCTCACAAAAATTTATCACCTCAATATTCAGAAAAGAAGCACCCCAAACTCTTATACCTCAATATACACACAACAATTCTCGGAAATACTCAAGGGCTATACTATGTTGCAAAAAAAAATATTCTTGCTGATCCCCGCAAAATATTCCCCAAAACAACAAATGTTCCCTGCTAATAAATGTAGGTCACCAAATCCTAGGTAAGGTCGCCATTTGTTACGACTGAGGTTTAAATATATCAGGGTTCTTATTCATTGGACTAGTAATGGCATAAATGCTACAACAGAAAGTGCTAGATCCAACCTCTGATGTATATTCCCAGTGAACAAAGAACACAAATACTCTCCAGAGTTCTATATGCAATAATAGGTTATCAAACTCTCAATAAATGTGCATCTACTCTAGGCTTAATGTTATGTGAAAACAGCCTATTACTACCTATAACCGAAGGTGCTTGGTTATGGTATGCAAAGTAAGGTGGTAAGGGAAGTTACAGCTTACGTTACTTTAATCAATAAATGTCAGGCACTCCTGCATGAAAGAAAGTGCACTAAAGTCCTTCAACACCAACAAGGAATCTTCTTTAATTGTTAGATGCTATCAAGATGCTCGAATCGGAAATGGAACCCAAAAAGGCAGGCAGCGGAACAATGCTCGTGCAGGCTATGCACACAAAAAGGCAGGATATATAATGCAGTCGGAGCCAAGAATATCCTAAACGCTACAACAATAATAATCGCCACGACAATGCAGTATTCCTATCAACAAAAAGAGCCTAAGTCGTTTGTGTCTCAATACATCAAACTAGGCTGCGAAATGCTTGTGTAATCATAAACGGGTATGCATAATAAGAATAATTGGTTTAAACTTAATGTCTACTATGACTGATAAAGTCTAGCTAGAGTCAATGATACGAGATACTGGTGCATATGGCATGCCGCCAACCTAGTGCAAATCTCAAGTCTGTGCGTCAAATATTACGTTATAATGAAGGGTAGATCTCTTGAGAAACCTTAATACCGAAGTATTAAGCGTTCTCCTGGCGTACCTCAAAGACAAACAACGAGCTTAGAACAGTGCACAATGGTATAGGCAAAAAGCCCTCATTCGTGCATGCTCTACTCTCAATGGCACACAGACTAGAATTTACCCAATCAACTCCAGTTCTCAGGTATGTCGTGCAGCTTTTAACTAAAGCCAGCACCCATCGGAAACAATACCTTATAGTAATCAGACTCCTAGTCTAGCATTATCTAATCCAGCAGAACACTAATAATTACAGGAAGCGGTACTAAACAATATGAATGCCAACCAATGCTTCGTGATCAACTTATCTTAACACCTTAAGAGCGGCCTATGCGGTTTATTTATATGTACCGCCCAGCGGGGTGTTTTTAGCCAAAATAGGGCTGTTTACGTGATCATTTTCATGCCTAAATAAGACCCAGAACGTAAAACAAGTATCTATCCCTGAAAGGGCATAAACAGAGCTTTTCGAATGACACCATAACGATCCTTTTATGATGGCTAGTTTTCTTGCAATAACCGTGCAACGCGAGTGCAAAAAGCATGTAAGTAGGCACTTTCCCCATACAATTCGTTATATAGCGAGATATGAGGAGAGGTAGAAGGGACGTGAGATTCGTGTCAGTAGGTTCGCCGCGGTGGTCTGGAGCAGTCATACGCTCGCTACTCTCCTGCCACCACTTGTCTCTCTCTCTCAGCAACATTACGTGCTGAAATTGCCACTCGAGTTATGTCGAGCGCCGCCACATAGTCCAGCTTTATTTAACTCGACTTATGTGGTGAGCCGCTAATTAAGGGTTAACAACTAAAATACATGGGTTATATAAGACCTTAACGCACAATACAACTGGTCAGCATGAAGCTGATTATGCAGAGTTAACCATGGGGGGTATAATATTAATAAAAGGTGGTGAAAGATATGGGAAATGAGAGAGATAGGCAGAGGAAAAGGTTCTCAGGTGCAGAGAGGAGGACAGATATCAAAGGGATAAGAAGGGTGCGTTCTAGAAACCAGATCTGAGGGAGAGAGTGGCAAGAGAGCTGTATATATACCGGCACTAGCTCGCACCGCGTAAGCAAAGCGGTAACAAGTCCTCCAGCCAATCCAAAAGAGGCCAGCCAACCATGATGTCACCAAGCATAAAAAAACTCCTCCAACCAATCCCCAAGAGGCGAGCCAGCCGTGACGTCATCGAGCATGGCAAAAAACACTGCGCGCCTCCCCACACTCTGTTCTACTCTCTCTCTCTCTCTCTCAAATCCTATCATTACTACTTAATGATAAAACATATACTTTGCAATTAAATATATAAAGCCTTGACATGGGCGAAAACAAAGAGCCTTTCTGGACTGCCCATGACACGAGCTTTCATATGAAATAAAGCACACAATAATACATCAACTGTAGCCACATCCACTGCCCTGGCGATCCTAGCGAGTCACTGTAGGACAAGCCATGCGGTTCTAACGGAGTGGTTAACGTCACATATTGAACTTGCTTTTCAATTATTAGGTTATATAGTTTTGTAGTTGATGTATAGAAACTTATGTTCATTAATTCGTGTTTTGAAATATACTACCAAAGTTATAAATCGGTGAAGTCCACGAATAATAATTATGAGTGGGTTAGAGACTATGGCATCTGCGTGTACCTGCAATAATAACCCTATGAGGATTATGACGCAGTTTAGCAGTATATGTTAGCTATCATTAGACGATTTTCTTCGCCTTTGGAATGATCTGTGGGAGTCAGAGGCATAATTGAGTTTATTTGGACCCCTTAAATTCCTAGAGGTACTTTCTAAACTACTTAGTACATAAAATCGTCTAATGATAGCCGAACACAATGGCCAACATGCGTCATACTCCTTAAAGGAAGTTTTACGAGCTAAGCACGGAAATTATGATGTAATATCTAAGGGAATATGTATGATTAAGCATTATGTTAAATACAACTAACACTGGCCGGACATTCAGTGCGCTGAATGACTCAGAAGGGGTTGCACGTTACCTCCTACCTTTCAGGTAACCATTTCTGGATTCTTTTAAATGACAAACCTGAAGCCATTGATTTCGAGGGCCGACGAGTGATTGGTGCTTTGGAGTGCTTGTTTGCTTGTTTTATGTGGGCGAACTGTTATATGTGTTTTCTCCTGTCACCTCTTATTTGTTTCTTTCTTATGTCTCTTGCTGATCTTCCTTACCCCTTGTGGGAGTAAGGGTTGGCTACTGACTGACTGACATCAATATGCCTATTTTGAGATCCAATGACGCTTTTATTTTCTGTTTTCTGGCTATTATTTATAGATTTTATTCAGATTAGAAAGAGTTTATGGGAGTCAAAGTGTTAACTGAGATAGGTTTTACACTGTTGATGTATGGTTCGCAAAGGTCCTTCCGAAATTGCATAAAATCGTCTTATGATGTCTACAATAAAGCCGGTGTCACACGATAACTTTTTAAGGGGGCCCACATAGTTATTTTGTTCTCTCTCTCCCTCTCTCTCTGGGTTGTATCGGTAGTACTTAAACTTAAATTTACTACTCTACTAGGGTGGGAATAATTCGACAGTTGTTTGAAAGTTCGAGTTTTTATTTAACAAAATCCCAAGGAAACCATAATCCGCTTAGCAACTGATTCTCTGTTCGAGTCAAAATGAGTTCAAGCTATAGAGTTCAATACTTAAGACTGCTCAGCATAGATTGAACTTCGGAATTATTACATTCCCATTGCTACATATCTGGGCAATCGCTATTCAGAGTTTTGACCTACTTCGACTACGAGCCAAAGGCACATCGCTATATTCACAATGGTTGACAATACTAAAAGTTAATTCTCCCTAACTGTGTCCTTGAATCACGTTAACAATATTAGGACCTATTATGTGATCAGTGAACATTTGTATTCATTCACATTGGACTTACTCACCTTGACCATATCATTTATCATTATTCTATTACATGTTCTTGATTCCCTAAAATCAGAATAAATAAATGTGTTATTATGACACCATTAACCATATTAGCAAACTATTATTCAATGAACACGGTTGTACAATGTTAAACACAATTACGAAATCAGGAGGTCTCATATCACTTTAATAATATCAATAAACTATTAATCAATCAACACGTTCTTTAATCCCTTTTAAAATATTAGGTACGATTACTAACTCCACAGGTATTCCAAATAACCTTATAAATGCTAGAACGCTATGTCCATATATTAACTTAACAATATTATGATTTATTTAATTACAAATATCCTTAGAATACTATACTAGATATTTACGCACAATCGAAAGCATGCTGTCGACCAGGTGAATATCTAATTAACAAATGAGGTTTCCTTATAACAAAAAGAGTATTTCATAGGCTTGGGCTAGAGCCCTTTTTCTACTATTTATTCAGCTAGGTCTAGCCTACTTGGCAAATACTAAACCCCGGAAAACTAGTTAGATAAACCTAATTGTCTCCTTTACATAGGCTATATCAACTATCTCCCCTTATAGCTTTATCCCGAAGAATTTCCACTGAATATTAAACATATCGGGAATTCGGTGAGACTGTTTCTATTGCACTAGACATATCGAAAGCCTCCGATAGAGTCTGGCACAAATCTTTAATTTCTAAACTACCATCCTTCGGTTTCTATCCCTCCATCTGTGCCTTTATCTCTAATTTCCTTTCCGGCCGTTCCATAGCCGCGGTTGTGGACGGCCATTGTTCACTTCCTCATCCTATAAACTCCGGTGTTCCTCAGGGCTCTGTCCTATCTCCTATTCTCTTTCTAATTTTTATAAATGATCTCAACTGTACCTCAATTCCCATCCATTCATACGCCAGACGACTCAACCTTACACTACTCCATTATTTTTTTCAGAACTCCCCAGCCAGCAATCCCTCAACGACAAACGTAATGAAGCCATAGAACTCTTAAATTCTGATCTAACTACTATCTCCTATTGGGGCAGAGAAAACCTTGTTACCTTTAATGCTTCCAAAACCCAATTTCTCCATCTATCTACCCGTAAGGAACTCCCAGCGGACTATCCCTTATTCTTCAACAATACAAAAATCAATTCTTCATCTTCTCTCAATATTCTTGGTGTCTCTTTTTCTTCCTCTCTCAGTTGGAAGGACCATATTACCAGTCTTGCTAAGGCAGCCTCCCAGAAGCTAGGTGTGCTCAACCGCCTTAGGGGGTTCTTTTCCCCTGCCCAGCTTCTTGCTCTGTACAGGGGCATAGTGCATCCTTGTATTGAGTATTGTTCACATGTGTGGGGAGGTTCCTCTCACACCACTATCCTAGACAAAGTTGAAAGGAAGGCCTTTCGTATCATTAACTCCCGTCCACTCACCAACTCTCTGCAATCTCTCTCTCTCCGCCGCAATGTTGCATCTCTCTCGCTATTCTATCGCTACTATAATAATCAGTGTTCCTCAGAGCTTTCCCAGTGTATACCACCTCCTTTATGTAGGGCACTTGGTACCCATCTTGCAACTCAATCCCACCCCTACTCTGTGCAACTCTCCAACCCAAGAGTGAAACGTTACTCTCAAACCTTCTTCTACTCAACAGCTGAGCTCTGGAACTCTCTTCCAGAATCAGTCTTTCCCTCTTCCTATGACTTAAATTGCTTCAAACTCCGTGTGTCCAGGCATTTTGGCTCGAACGTCCTTGATTTTGGTCCTGTCACTCTTTCAACTATGGGGGAGGCACTCGCTATAGGCAGTTCTGCCTTTTGCCTCTCTCAATCACATAGAAAAATAAATAAAAATAAAAAAATAAAAAAATAAGACCCTATAAGATCCTGTACTATTGCTAGGTAACTGGCTGAGTGCCTTACTAACAATAACAGCTGTGTCTCTCAACAATTCATCTCTTTATTGCATCAATTGTCTAATCAGTGTATATTTTGTTGTCCTATAAGGACACATATTTTATTGTTGGATCACAGAGGCTCAGTCTAGCATTTGACCTTCTTGGTAAAACTTGTTCAGGTCCTTAACCCTTTATCGACGGGGATGTTTGTAACTTCTACTACCTGGCAGGTGGGCATATTTACCTTTAACGAGCTTCATTCCATGCTCTTTTTCATGCATAAACAAGAGCCAGAGCGTAATACAATTATGTATCCGTGAAAGGGCGATAATAGAGCTTTCCAATGACACCTGAATCATCCTTGTACGACCACAGGTTTTCCTGTAGCGATCGCGCAACGAGAGGTGAAAAACCCTATAATACGGTAATTTCCAGAGTTTTTTCCTGGTCTCGCGAGGCCGTGGGTGTGGAATGTTGCAGAGGTGGTGTCAGTCGCGGCAATAGGGCCGTGCCGAGCAGTCAGAACCCGCCTATCATCCTCCCAATGTGTGGACTATCTCTCCGAGCCGATAATGTGCTCAAAATCCCTTCCGACTATTGTCGGGCACCGCAGGGGTGGCCATGATTCTCTCGGACAATATATATCGGGCCCCGCGGCTTGTG
Source organism: Paralithodes platypus (assembly GCA_032716605.1). Lineage (NCBI taxonomy): Eukaryota > Metazoa > Arthropoda > Malacostraca > Decapoda > Lithodidae > Paralithodes > Paralithodes platypus. The sequence goes on along the minus strand of CM064531.1, from coordinate 40,693,111 downwards.
TGTTAATGCTCCTTTAAAAAATATACTGGAAGGTCTCTTGTTTCTGCTTCACCACTTCAAAGCTGGCCACTACATCAGGTCCATCTTCTCGCTACCATCCACTACCAGGTTACAATCTTGAATCGCTTGGCATGTTGTGTGAAGGCTAGCGATGTGTAGGCAGGCATCAGGATACTGAAGGTGTATCTGTGCCAAGGGTGGGCGGTGTACTGGATCCCAGCTCGTCTTGTATTAACCCTTGTCTAGCGGGGGGTTTTGGGCTTATTTGGGCATATTCAGGCCCTCCTGCATGATAAATCAAGTATCTGCATGAAAAAAACAATTATTTAGCAAAACACTAGGTGCTAAAAGCTTCAAAATGAGACCAGAACGAGCTACGTAGCACTCGTGGTTCTCATACAGTGATACCAGTAACATGGGAGTTTAGCGTATAGCGGCATATTTTTCCAAGCTATGCTCACTACTGGCTACACTGCCGGCCTCTCGAGAACACAGGGAACATGAGTTAATGGGCGGCGGTAAGCCCTAGGAGTCGGCTGTCTGGCCCGCTGCGCTCCCGGCCATTTGCACTCGATTTTAACCCTTTAAAAGCCTGAATAATGCTCCTAACTTGCTGCAAATTGGAACCGGACTTAAGTCCGACCCCGATCTTTAAGGGTTAATCAGGGCTCGGGTGCTGTAGGTCTGCCACAAGCTCTGGTTTTATTCCTTCATAAGTGTCAAGGTGGGCAAGTGGAGTGTTTCTGCTAAGAGAGTCCCAATGTGCCCTGTCTGACCACCTCCCTTTATACCGCTCCCCCGCGCAACGTGGCCCTGTGATTGGCCGAGGGGACAGGACTATGTCAACCCGCTCACTTTGAATATCAGTATCCTTCACCTGCCTGGTTTAACCCCCGTAATATTTTCCATGGAGCTTATTAGAGATGTTCATTAGTGGCTAAGAGGGCATCACCATTGCAATAGAATGTTTGTTACCAGGATAGAAGATACGGGTGTGAACTGAGGGCAAGTTATGAGGCAAGCATTTGGAGGAGGCTGCGAGGCGAGTGCCGTGGTGCATCACACGAGGCTGCAGATTGGTCGAGAGTGCGGGAGTGCCAGGGTGTTCCCAGGGACAAGATTGAAAAGGTAAACCTTGCTGGTACACTTGAGCTAATCCCGTCTCCTGATTGGCTGATGGGATTACTCCTTCACCAGTATCCCTTTGGCCCCATTCAGATTACTGTTTTAAGATGTTTATCCCCATCCAGGAGTCGATTTTTTCCTGACGAGCGGTAGAAAGCCAGCATATTGTTTTAAAGGTTTTTGATAGCAGGCAAAATTTATAAATTTTTGGATAGAAAACTGTCTCCAGCAAAGCCGGATTTCTCCATACAATGCTGGCAAGCAAATATCGACACCAGGATTGGGAAAACACCTCAAAACAGTAGGCTGAATGGGGCCGAATGGATACAAGCCAGAGAAAAAGAGAAAAGGAGAAAAAAACAGGTCACCTTCCTTAAAGACACCTTGCCTCCCAATATTCTGGAAGGGTATGTACGCCGCCAGAATCCTTACCCCTTGCGCATGCGCAAAAATGTAAGCGTCCCTTGGCCCCGCCCCGCGTTTCTCGCGTTTAAATATAGCCTTCAAACCGTTACTGCCACATTGCTCTGTAGCTCAGTTAGTAGAGCTCCCTCCCTACACTGAGAAAACCAGTGTTCGATCCCACTCGGATTTAGTGTATTTTTATATTTATATTTTGTTATTTGTGTTATGTTATATTATATTATATTAGGGTTAGGTTAGGTTAGGTTAGGTTAGGTTAAGTTAAGTTAGGTTAATCTAATCTAATATAATATTTGTACATTTTGGGCAGTAGGTGGGGCAAAGGGGGGGGCTTACATTTTTGCGCATGCGCAGGGGTTAAGGAATGTGGCGGCGTACAGACCCTCCCAATATTCTGGAGCATTTGTCGTCTGGTAATTTCAGAATTAAACTTTTAATAGTGTTAAGCCACCAAACATATTCATATTTTTGTCTAGTTCCCGATATGAGTGTAAAAAATAGACAAAGGTCCCACGTATCTGTTCCAACTTTTATGTAAAGCATATTAGATTTACAGAAGAGGAACCATTCCTTGTATTACTGTATCTCCACAAACATTTCAATAATGTGAACATGTTTCCTCCTATTATTTATATGTTCTTATTCATTTATTTGGTTTTGTTTTGTATTTATGGAGTTGACAGAGAAAATTTGCGGAAAGTATTGAGAATATACGGAGTTGTCGGTAAGTAGCTGAAAGCTGTGAAGAACATGTATGAGGGTGCAAAGGTGGCAGTGTGTGTGGAGATGGAACATGTATGAGGGTGCAAAGGTGGCAGTGTGTGTGGAGATGGAACATGTATGAGGGTGCAAAGGTGGCAGTGTGTGTGGAGATGGAACATGTATGAGGGTGCAAAGGTGGCAGTGTGTGTGGAGATGGAACATGTATGAGGGTGCAAAGGTGGCAGTGTGTGTGGAGATGGAACATGTATGAGGGTGCAAAGGTGGCAGTGTGTGTGGAGATGGAACAGAGCAAGTTCTTTAAGGGAACCCACTTTGCTTTTTTTATCTCTTTCTCTCCCTCTCTCTTTGACTTGCATCCATTCGGCTCCATTCAGCCTACTGTTTTAAGACGTTTACTCCATCCAGGTGTCAATATTTTCCTGGCGAGCGGTAGCGAGCCAGCATATATATATATTTTGTTTACAGCAAGCTAAATTTGTAGATTTTTCGATAGAAAAATGTCTCGGGCGAAGCTGGATTACTCCATACAGTGCTGGCTCGCTATCGCTCGCCAGGAAGAAATCGACACCTGGATAAGCATAAACGTCTTAAAACAGTTGGCTGAATTGGGCCGAATGGATACAAGCCAGGGAAAGACAGAAAAGGAGAGAAAGATAAACCAAAATGGTTACCCCCCTTAATATGAGTGTTTGGTTAAAGCAATGGTGCGTGATGTCCCCATAGTTGTTCATTATATATTATATGCATGGAGTCATGAAATAAGTACAAGGAAGAGCAGTGAATACTGGTGTATCCCTGATAAGGGAAGTGAGTGAATGGAAGTTGCCTATGCTACAGTTCTGATGAGTGATAATGAGTGAAAGTTGCAGGGTTTGGTAAATATGTTTGGAACTGTGTGTGAGAACTGGAAACTGAAGGTTAATGTGAGCAAGAGTAAGGTTATGGTCTTTGCAAGGGGTGCAGCCACAGAGTGAGAGGTGAAGTTGAATGGGCAGGTTATGGACTATGTCGGCTCATTTAAGGGGGGATGGTTCGTTTTTATTGGATCATTTATGTATAATTTGTTTATTGTATTTGTTTCCTCCATAAACCTCCATCAAGAATAAACAACACCTGCCCAAGACCCTCCTTCAAGATAAATGCTTACATTTTATACTATAATAATGTCCCGGCCAAAGGCCGGTTTCTCTTAAATTACAGGCTCAATATCGCTGGCCAGGAAAAACTCGACACCTACTATGGGTTTCAGAGGCCGTGTTACATCGCTTTTCGGGAATAACTTATTAACAAACAGTTGGATCAGTATGATATTTTGTCACAGCTTGTTTTACACCGTCCCCTAATTTTCGTTAATATTGTGCATAATTCCCACCTACTCGACTTATTTTTAACAACCAATTCAGAAAATTATGATGTTACATTGAGGTCCCCGCTTGGATCTTCTGATCACTGTCTGATACAGGCCACCTGTCTATCACCTACCACACCTTCCCACTCTGAACCTGTTTTGGTGACTAAATGGCATTACGATAGGGCAGACTGGGAGGGTCTTCAAGGTTTCTTTATTGATATTCCCTGGACCTCTTTCTTTTCTAATGATGCACACACCACCTTTAGCCACATACAAGATTTTGTAAAAATTGGAATGGAAACTTTTACTCCTCATCAAAAGTACAGTAAAAGATCTAATTCACCTAAATGGTTTGACCATAATTGTGCTAGAGTAACTGAACAAAAAGCAATAGCCTACAATGCATACACAAGATAAAACACACATGAAGCCTTTAATTACTTTAGAAACATCAGAAATCATGCCAAAACTGTATTAAACCTAACTAAATCAAACTTTCTCCACAAGCAGGCAAATAAACTTCTAAATAATCCAAATGATAACAAAATATTCTGGTCTACTCTTAATTCATTCAAATCCAACTTCACTACTGCATCATCCATTCCACCATAAAAATCTCCGACTGGCAATCGTGTAAGTGACCCACGAGGTAAAGCTAACCTTCTTGCAGATAGTTTCTCCACCAACTCAACCTTAGATGAAATAAATCAAGATGTCCCTGTACTTAATTTTAATTCGCCTGAAATTCAGTCACATAACACCTTATTAGCGGGCTAGGCGGTCTAGCGGACCGTAGCGCCCAGCGGGGTGTTTTTACCCTAAATAGGGTTGTTTACGTGATCATTTTCATGCCTAAATAAGACCCAGAGCGTAAAACAAGTACCTATCCCTGAAAGGGCGTAAACAGAGCTTTCCAATGACACCCAAACCATCCTTGTACGACCGTTGGTTCTCTTGTAACGATCGTGCAACACGAGCGCAAAAACCATGTAATTAGGTACTTTCCCTACATAATTCCCTGTGTAGCGAGTGAGAGAGTGGAGGGAAGGGTGGGAGTCGCCTCAGTTGGCCACGGTGGTCGTGCGAAGAGGTCATAAGGTTGCTAGGCTCCTCACACCACTCAGCTCTCTCTCTCAGCAACATTACGTGCTGAAAATGGCGCATGACATAAGTTTGAACCGCCACTTAGTCCAAATTTATTTCACACGACATAAGTCGTGCGCCGACAGTTAGGGATTAAGATCCACACCAGACATGTCAAAACTATTTTGCAGAATCTCTCAAGAGATAAGGCTCCTGGTCCAGATGAAATTCCTCCAATAGTACTTAAGAATTGCTCCTTGGTGCTCGCTCCTGTATTGGCAAAAAATTTCCGTCTGTGTACTCATACCTCATGCTTCCCAGTACCCTGGAAAGAAGCAAACATCCATCCAGTTCCTAAAAAAGGTTTCCTCTTCAGATCCATCAAACTACAGACCAATAGCTATAACTTCCACTCTTTGTAAAGTCTTTGAAATTTTATTAAATTATCACATAATTAAGCATCTTGAGAATAATAAATTAATCAGTGATAGGCAATATGGTTTTAGACGATGTCGATCAACTGCAGACATTCTTTGCCTTCTTACGCATCAAATCAACCAAGCTACAGACCAACATGGTGAAACACATACAATAGCACTGGATATATCAAAGAGTCTGGCATCAATCCTTATTGTCGAAGATGTCACACTACGGCCTTGCATCATTAGTTCCACTAATTTCTTCTTATCTTCATAACAGAAAAATATGTGTAATGGTAGATGGCCTTTATTCTCAATTTCACTCAATAAATGCTGGTGTTCTCCAGGGATCAGTTTTGGCCCCAACTCTGTTCCTCATTCATATCAATGATCTCATATCTACCACTCATAATCCAATACATTCCTACGCAGATGACTCAACACTCCACAGTTCCTTCACATTTACCAATTGTTTCACCCAACCCGATCTTATAAATTCAAAAATAAACACTGCAATTTCTCTGAACCAGGACCTTTCTAGAATTAATGAATGGGGACAAAAGAATCTAGTTTCCTTTAATGCACAGAAAACCAAGTACAGTACATTCAAGTTTCTAACCGACAGAATCTCACTGACTCCCATATATTTTCCCACTTCTCCTAGTATTGACATTCTCTGTGTAACATTAACTACTAACTTGAGCTGGACACATATGTTAGAAGCATTGCTAAGAATGCCTCTAAAAAAATGGGACTCCTGTACAGAGTTCGAGAATTCTTCACTGACGAGCAGTTGGCCGTAATATATAAGTCATGTGCGTTCTTAGATGGATTACTGTTCACCTCTGTGGAGTGGAAGTGGAGTGGTTGCATTGAGGCAGTTGGACAACATTCAAAATAAAGCCATTAGATTAATCAATAACCCTACAATCACCCAGGACCTTCCTACATTATCCATAAGAAGAAACGTTGCATCCCTTTCATTATTCTACAGATATTTTCACAGCAATTGTTCCGAGGAACTTGCTTCATTTGTGCCGCCTCTCCACATCTTTCCCCGTAGAACTAGGGCAGCTGAGAGCGCCCATCAACATACACTTTCTCCTCCACAATGCAGAACTTCTGCTTATCAAAACTCATTTATCCCTAGAACTACTACTCTTTGGAATTCACTTCCCTCGAGTTGCTTTCCACAAACTTACAATCTACAAAAGTTTAAATCCAGTTGTTACAAACATTTTATGAATGGAGGATGCCTTTAGGCACATGGACCGTTTTGTTTTATCTGTGTTTTTCCTTCCTCCATTCATTGTCTCTTAAAAAAATAAAAAATAAAAAAATTACCAAAATTGGAGAATTAAGCCACTTGTCCCTGTGTCATGAGGTAAAAGTCACACTTGAATGATTAGGAAACGTACAAGGCTACCATGGCGTACCTGTGGAAACCACCAAACCATTATTTCTCCTCCATCAAACACGGTATTTATCACCCACCATTCAACCCTACTATCGCCTTTACGTTCAAGTTATCTGTCACATCAAATAGAAATATACACAAAATAAGTATTTTGTTAGAAGAGTTTCAAAACTTTGGAAATGCAAGAAATGAGAGCAATTGGACGATAGTTCTAGGGTTAAGAGCGGTCATCCTTCTATGAGGCAGGTTGAATGAGAGCAAATTTCCAGCAAGAAGAAAAGATGTTACAAGAGAGACACAGACGGAAGAGTTTGTCGAGGCAGGGAGTCCGAACGAAAACACGGTTTCCATCATATGTGTTTTGCAAATTAGCAGCAGCCAACACCCAAAAATCCTATTTTATTCCATTGCAAAATCAAGACTTGATGTGATATATAAAAGTGCACCAGCAGGAAGCATGTACTTGAGTGCACAGCTGCATGTTGTGACAGTAAACGGTAAAGGATAGAGCTGTTCTAATTCTAAAAACCCCCTTGACGAACTGGACTTTGATGAGTGAATCAATCAATACTGCCAACATGGTACTTGTGTTCCTATTAATTTCCTAAATATTTGTTGGGGGTTAAAGTGCTCTTGTGCACAGTTTTGGTATGATCTAATAGCATGTAGGTATTTTTTGTTTCACCTTTTGATACACTGATCTTGAAAACACGGATAAAGACACTTATTTGACTGAGTTTGCATTATTGGTCACCAATTAATTAACATAATGTATATTTGTATGAATGTGTATACTCAGCCACATACCCAATACCTAGGGGTGGCGGACTCGAGACAGAGTTCGAACAAGAACATTAGAAACTTCAACAGAACAACAACAAGCTTCTATACAGAGTTCGAGAATTGTTCATTGACGAGCAGTTCGCTATTATATATAAACCTCATGTTATTTCTGTAATGGAATACTGATTTTGGAAATTGAAGTTGAAATTGAAAATTGTTTATTTAGCCAACCATAATACATACAGTAATATACAATATTACAATAACTACAATAATGAATGGGAGTTGCAGGGTCTGGTAAATGAGTTTGGAACAGTGTGCGAAAAATGGAATTTGAAGGTAAATGCGTGGAAGAGCAAGGTTATGGTCTTCGAATGGGGTGAAGTCACAGAGTGTGAGGTGAAGTTGAACGGTCGAGCTATGGAGATCGTCAGCTCTTTTAAGTATCTGGGCAGTGTGTTGAGTAAAGATGGGACTATGGATGAAGAAGTGCGGGAGAGGGTGCAACAGGGGAAGAGGGTTGTAGGAACGTTGAAAGCAGTAACAAGAAATAGAGTGGTCAGTATGGAAGTGAAAAAGTCCTTGCATGACAGTGTGGTAATCCCGACACTAACTTACGGAAGCGAAGCATGGACGTTCGGGAAGAGACTCAGACCAAGAGTGAGAGCGGTAGAAATGAGTTACGTGAGAAGTGCGTGCGGAGTTACATAGAGGGATAGACAGACGAATGAGGAAGTAATAAGGAGGTGTGGTGTGGAGGTAGATGTGCTGGAAAGTGTGAAAAGGAACAACTTGAGATGGTTCGGCCATATGGAACGTATGGGAAGCGAGAGAATGACTAAGAGGGTGTACGAGAGCGAGGTGGAAGGACAGAGAGGGAGAGGTAGACCAAAGGAGAGGTGGAAGGATGGAGTGAGGAAGTATATGAATGAAGGCAGTGCTGGTTGGGAGGAGGGGCGTCGACTGACTGGGGACAGAGGTGCATGGGGGTGGTTCGTTCGTGGCCACCCCTTTGGGGATCACGGCGTCAGGCAATAGGTAGATAGATAGCCAATAATGTTCTGGCTGAGCCTTTAGAGAGTGAACTCTCATATAAAGGCACCTTATTAATTAACACTCAAGTGTTCCTCAGTATTAAGTACTTTGAAATTATTTTATGGTTAAGCGTTTAAAACAAATTAAGGAAAATACACAATTCTATGGAAATTCAGCATATACATATTTGACATAATGTACACAGAAAAACATGTTTCCCACTAACAATAATTAACAAATTTATTCACTCACACCTGCATACATACAGTATAATTATGCAGTCATCCCTGCATATCGATAGCCCATCTTCAGAGATTAATATATATCTTGACATAAACACTAATCATCTTGCATTATACAGTATATTACTCATTAACATGATAGATTATACTACATACACACATTGCGAAATGGATGTGGAGTGGTTGCATTGAGGCAGTTGGACAAAATGCAAAATAAAGCAACTAGATTAATCAAGAACCCTGTAATCAAGAACCCTGTAATCAAGAACCCTGTAATCAAGAACCCTGTAATCAAGAACCCTGTAATCAAGAACCCTGTAATCAAGAACCCTGTAATCAAGAACCCTGTAATCAAGAACCCTGTAATCAAGAACCCTGTAATCAAGAACCCTGTAATCAAGAACCCTGTAATCAAGAACCCTGTAATCAAGAACCCTGTAATCAAGAACCCTGTAATCAAGAACCCTGTAATCAAGAACCCTGTAATCAAGAACCCTGTAATCAAGAACCCTGTAATCAAGAACCCTTAATCAAGAACCCTGTAATCAAGAACCCTGTAATCAAGAACCCTGTAATCAAGAACCCTGTAATCAAGAACCCTGTAATCAAGAACCCTGTAATCAAGAACCCTGTAATCAAGAACCCTGTAATCAAGAACCCTGTAATCAAGAACCCTGTAATCAAGAACCCTGTAATCAAGAACCCTGTAATCAAGAACCCTGTAATCAAGAACCCTGTAATCAAGAACCCTGTAATCAAGAACCCTGTAATCAAGAACCCTGTAATCAAGAACCCTGTAATCAAGAACCCTGTAATCAAGAACCCTGTAATCAAGAACCCTGTAATCAAGAACCCTGTAATCAAGAACCCTGTAATCAAGAACCCTGTAATCAAGAACCCTGTAATCAAGAACCCTGTAATCAAGAACCCTGTAATCAAGAACCCTGTAATCAAGAACCCTGTAATCAAGAACCCTGTAATCAAGAACCCTGTAATCAAGAACCCTGTAATCAAGAACCCTGTAATCAAGAACCCTGTAATCATGCAGAATTTTCCTCCATTATTCATACAAAGAGATGTTGCCTTCCTTGCATTACTCTACATAGATGTTCACTGTAAATGTTCTGAGGAGCTTGCTTCAATTGTACCACCTCTCCGCATCTTTCCCTGCAGCACTAGGGCAGCTGGAAATGACCATGAATTCACTCTCTCTCTCCTCCACAATGTAGAACTTCCGCTTATCAAAATTAATTTATCCCCCAAACTTCTACTCTCTGGAATTCACTTCCTTGGAGTTGTTTTCCACAAATTTACAACCCACAACTGTTTAACCCTTTCGTGCTCGGGGGGGGGGGGGGGGGGGTAGTTTATGTGGGCATTCCCAAGGTGCCCAGTTTGAGATTGACCTACATAATAAACACGATTTTGAAGGTTTGATTCAGTATCGTTTTACGAGCGCCCCACAACACTTGTTTATATGCAAATGAGTGGAAACGCTTGGTAATCTGGTAGTCCGGGGAGATTGTAGGCACCAATCGATCAGGGCTAGACCCAGGTGAGGTTATAGGCATGTGATAAAGAGTCGCTGGAACTCCTGTTTCATTTGCTTGGCCTCTCTTACTGATTTTCTTTGTGCCTCATTTACACTGAGAGCAATCCAGCTAGCTCTCACAAACACCTCCTCCTCCTATCCACTTCACTACACTAAACATGCACACCACACTTCATTCCTCCACACCAAAATAAAAAAAACACAAAATGATGAATTGTAGCCCAGCCTCGGAGTCCCCAGGGGGGGGGGGACCATAAATGCCCCCTCACCCGACCGACCATCCCCTGACGACCCCACACAATTCCCTGGACCTCGGCCTGTTACTCTTTCTATTAATTTCTGCAACATTCGCAGACTTTCCTCTAACTTTCACTCTGTTGAGCACCATCTCTCCTCCTACAAACCTGATCTTCTCTTCCTCACCGAAACTCAGGTGTCTGTAGCAACATCCAGCAACCCCTTCTCTGTATCCTCCTACTTTTTCTATCCTAGTTTCAAAGCCAAAGGCAGATGTTGTGTATATGTGCACAACAAACTCACTTGCTCTCGTGTTCCCGATTTCGACTCCTCTGAATTCTCAACTTTATGGTTCAAACTTTCCTGTCATTCTCTTACTAAATATTTCTGTGCTGTCTATCTTTCCCCTAACTCTACCAACTTTCCCAAATTCTTTGACTATCTAAACTCTACAGTGGAACACATTCTATCCCTTTCTCCTTTCTCAGAAATCTCCATCTTAGGAGATTTCAACGTTCACCACCGCCAATGGCTCTCCTCTCACACTACTGATCCACCTGGTGAACAAGCCTACGTCTTTTCTATCCTAAATGACCTAGAGCAGTTAGTTCAGCAACCCACCCGTATCCCGGATCGCATTGGAAATCGGCCAAACATTCTTGACCTGTTTCTAACTTCTAACCCTTCTTCTTATACTGTCGATCTTTTCTCTCCTTTGGGCTCCTCCGACCATAAACTTATCTCTGTTACCTGTCCTATCTCTCCAGTACAGCCACCCGATCCTCCTAGCCGGTGGCACTTGTGGCACTTTGGCGCTGCCGACTGGGAGGGTCTTCGGCAATACTTCTTTGATTTCCCATGGAATGATTTCTGCTTCCATGGCCGAGGACCCTCGGAGAGTGCTGAACGCATTACCGAGGTAATCCTATCGGGCATGGAAGCATACATTCCATTATCTTTCTCTCAGACTAATGCTAAAAAATCTTGGTTTACTCACGCCTGTTCTACTGCTGTCCGCAATAAGGAGGAAGCATTCAAACGGTACCGACGCCTTAAAACTCAAGACTCTCATTCTTCATATGTTTCTGCCCGGAATCAAGCCAAATCTGTTCTTCGACTTGCCAAACACTCTTTCATCAATAATAAATGCACTGAACTATCCAACTCTAGCTCTTCCCAAGCTTTCTGGCATCTAGCCAAAATCCTCTCCAACAATTTCTCTTCCTCGTCTTTCCCTCCCCTTTCCCACTCTGATGGCACAACCATCACTTCTTCCTCTGACAAAGCTAAACTCTTCGCTCAAACTTTTGCTAGAAACTCCACCTTTGGATGATTCCGGTGCTATTCCTCCCTCTCCGCCCTCCTCTCTCTTACTTATGCCTAATATCCTAATCTCTTCTAAAGATGTACTTTCTACCCTCTCTGGGCTTAACACTAATAAGGCGTACGGTCCGCACGGTGGTCCTCCTGTTGTTCTCAAAAACTGTGCTTCCGTGCTGACTCCCTGCCTAGGCAAACTCTTTCGTCTCTGTCTATCCTCTAACGTCTTCCCTTCATGCTGGAAGTTTGCTCACATTCAACCTGTCCCAAAGAAGGGTGACCGCTCTCAACCCTCCAACTATCGTCCAATTGCTGTTATCTCTTGTCTTTCTAAAGTTTTTGAAACTATTCTTGCTTCCAAATTTCTTAAGCATTTCTCTTCTCATAATCTGCTCTCAGATCGCCAGTATGGCTTCCTTAAGGGTCGCTCTACTGGTGATCTTCTTTCATATCTTACTAACTCTTGGTCATCCTCCTTTCGGGACTTCGGTGAGACTTTTTCTATTGCACTAGACATATCGAAAGCCTTCGATAGAGTCTGGCATAAATCTTTAATTTCTAAACTACCCTCCTTCGGTTTCTATCCCTCCATCTGTGCCTTTGTCTCTAATTTCCTTTCCGGCCGTTCCATAGCTGCGGTTGTGGACGGCCATTGTTCACTTCCTCACCCTATCAACTCCGGTGTTCCTCAGGGCTCTGTCCTATCTCCTATTCTCTTTCTAATTTTTATAAATGATCTCCTTAACTGTACCTCAATTCCCATCCATTCATACACAGACGACTCAACCTTACACTACTCCATTAGTTTTTCAGAATGCCCCAGCCAGCAATCCCTCAAAGACAAACGTAATGAAGCCATAGAACTCTTAAATTCTGATCTAAATACTATTTCCAATTGGGGCAGAGAAAACCTTGTTAACTTTAATGCTTCCAAAACCCAATTTCTCCATCTATCTACCCGTCAGGATCTCCCAGCGGACTATCCCTTATTCTTCAACAATACAAAAATCAACCCTTCTTCTTCTCTCAATATTCTTGGTGTCTCTTTTTCTTCTGCTCTAATTTGGAAGGACCATATTACCAGTCTTGCTAAGGCAGCCACCCAGAAGCTGGGTGTGCTCAACCGCCTTAGGGGGTTCTTTTCCCCTGCACAGCTTCTTGCTCTGTACAGGGGCATAGTGCGCCCTTGTATTGAGTATTGTTCACATGTGTGGGGAGGTTCCTCTCACACCGCTCTCCTAGACAAAGTTGAAAGGAAGGCCTTTCGTATCATTAACTCCCGTCCACTCACCAACTCTCTGCAATCTCTCTCTCCGCCGCAATGTTGCATCTCTCTCGCTATTCTATCGCTACTATAATAATCAGTGTTCCTCAGAGCTATCCCAGTGCATACCACCTCCTTTACGTAGGGCACGTGGTACCCGTCTTGCAACTCAATCCCACCCCTACTCTGTGCAACTCTCCAACCCAAGAGTGAAACGTTACTCTCAAACTTTCTTCTACTCAACAGCTAAGCTCTGGAACTCTCTCCCAGAATCAGTCTTTCCCTCTTCCTATGACTTAAATTGCTTCAAACTCCGTGTGTCCAGGCATTTTGGCTCGAACGTCCCTTGATTTTGGCCCTGTCACTCTTTCAACTATGGGGGAGGCACTCGCTATAGGCAGTTATGCCTTTTGCCTCCCTCAATCACATAGAAAAAAAAAAATTATGCTAAATAGTTTTGTGGTAGAAAAAAAAATCTATATATTTTTTAGTTATAGTATTGGTGGCACGAACTAAGATTTCTGTGCATGCGGTGTGTTTACATCGCGATATCTCGGTAACGACATGCAGAGCAACAGGTTTAAATGATTTTAAATATAAGTTTATTTTAATCCGATTCTGAAGGTACAAAACCCATCTTCCTGTGACAACTGGTTGTCGTCGAGATAATAATAAAATAAGAAACATATTGTAAAAAACTCCATTAAAATCAAATATGTTTTCCGTCTATCACTGTGTGTGAAATAATTATGAAAATAATGTATTATTTGCGCTGATCATTATATAGAATATAAAATAGCGATGAAAGAATATAAACGTAAATGAAAATAATTAAAACTAATATTGAAATAAAAGGTGGATGGCTTAGATATGTGTGAATTGGTAATGTGTGTTTGTATATTCATTGTTTCTGTTGTGATGTCCCTATACGGGCTCTGTCTTGAGTCCCCCCCCCCCATTTATTTTGTTTTAGGAAAAGTGGGGATTGGGCCTGAGTACATACATACATTACATACATACATACATACATATATACATACCTTACATACATACATACATACATACATATATACATACATTACATACATACATACATACATATATATACATACATTACATACATACATACATACATACATATATACATACATTACATACATACATACATACATATATACATACATTGCATACATACATATATACATACCTTACATACATACATACATACATATATACATACATTACATACATACATACATATATACATACCTCCCTAAACACAACCAAGGTGCTCACCAGTGCGGGTCTCTGCCATCTCCACATCCAGGTCTCTCACAAGATTACCAAATCATGTCCGCTAGATAGTAAATTAATGCCGAAAATCGCTAGAATAATGACACAATCTCTACCACATCGCTCTAAAATGGCTCAAATCTGCAGAATATCGAAATAATCCATGTCGCTAAATGTAAAAATTCCCCTCTAGATCGAAGTAAATACCTCTAAACCTAGCGGGAAAGTAGCTAAATTGGCAACACTGCAGTATCTCACCCTTGTCCGTTTTAACCCTTTCTGTACCGACGACGTCTTTTTGTATTTATTCCACCTACATTTGGACGATTTTATGAAGCTTAGGAAGGATATATGGTAGCTAAAAGGACAAATTGAGATAGTCTGTAGCCTTTGTATTGGTAGAGGTTCTTCCTAAGCTGAATATAATAATCTAATAGTTGCCAGAATCTTAATGAAATGAACGTCACCGTTTTTTTTAATATATAATTAACACCACATTTCGCTACTAATTCTTCAAAACAAATGAGAAATCTTGATGGGAACTTTGCAATTTACCGTCAGTTGAACAGAAACTGACTATAGGTTCAGATACCAGTGACAAATAACCCTGAAATATTGCGAGAACAAAATTGGGCTCATCGAAAATTACCGGAAAAATCGGTTATATGACAACGTCTATATAACGTTGGCGCCACACAAGTATATTTTCCGGAAATTTTCGAGTTTGTTCACATTATTTTGAATTGGAAACAAGACCGAAGGTAGGTTGTTAGGTTAGGTAGTTTAAGGGGAGATGGGCCGTTTTTCTAGTCCTCATGTTTAGCCCCATTAGTTTTCAGATTTGTTGACGTTCGGCTCATTAGTTTGTCGATTTCAAGATCTTTCGCCCCATTTCTTTGTCAATATTAAGACATTTCGTGCTATTTAGGTTTCGATTATTTTTCCTGGCGAACGAAATTGAGCTGTAATTTTTGAAGAACTGGCCTTCGGCTGCAACATTTTTATACCGAAACATTTACAAATTAATCTAGAAGGGGGATCTAATGAAAATTTGTTTAAGCTTGATGGAGGTCTAGGGAGGAAGCAAATAAAATGATACATAAATGATCAAATAAATACGACCATCATATATCATATGAAACTTAACTTTTGAAGCTCCCAGACTACAATTTCCCGTAAAAATGTCCGGAGAAAGCGCTCGTATGACATTGCCATTATAGTTGTCTCTTCCTCAGGTTGGACAAGATGGACGAGTTTGACCAATTGTTGGCCAACCTAGGAACCGGCGTCTGGAACATCCCACACTTCATATATGCCGGATTCTGTGAGTTGGGTGTGAAAGGGAACTGCCGCGTGTAGGTCAGTCAGCTTTTAGTAGATATCTATATTTGTATACATGCGTGTGTGTTAGATACGTAGATACTAGATATATAATGTAGATAGATAGAGAATGTAAGTGTGATAATAATAACAATAATAATAATAATAATAATAATAATAATAATAATCATCATAATACAAATAATAATTATAATATAAGTAATTGTAATAATAATAACAATTATATTATTACTAATAATTGTAGTGCCAAATGTCTCAACCAATCAGCAACGAGTTATAACCAGTGAGAAACAGTCAACGAAACATGCATTTGGGAAGGTAGATGAGAGGCGTGGCTTTGCAAACCTCACACCCAATCAGAACACAGCATTACCTATGAAGAGGGAGGAGTTCTGCCAGCTACCTAGACCCGCCCAACTGCATGCTGATTGGTCAATTGTAAATCCAACATCATCACAACCTTCCCACAACCCATACCCCGTCAACAACCAGTATATTCTCTTCGGGCAATCCTCTTACTCCCATAAGCCATGAGAAAATAACAGACATTGCGAATGACATTTATTGTTCAGGTAGAGTGCCTGAGCTAATGTACACTTCAATATTCATAGCCATACCAAAAGTACCGGGAAAATTAGAGTGCAATAAACATCAAACAATAAACATTATGAACCAGATAACTAAGATTATACTCAAGGTTGTACTAGGAAGAATCAGAGATAAGATACCGCCCCAACTATCGAATGCCCAATTCGGGTTCATCAAGGAAAAAGGTACTAAAAATGCTATTTTTTCCCTCCGAATACTGACTGAAAGGGCGCTGGAGGTGCTCAGAAGACCGTCTTCTTTTGTTTTGTACGACAATTCTTTGGACTGAGTCAAACATGAAGAGCTGATACTATTATTACATTAACTAAAGTTAGACGTAAAGATATTCGATTCATCAAAAACCTTTACTGGAAGCAGAGCACGGCAGTACAAAGGAGTACAAAGTACATAGGAAATCAAGCAACAACAGCTATAGTGATCCCTCTAGGCTGCTTGTCCTCCAAAAAACTGAGGATCAAGACTTAGTGTCCAAACAGTGGCTTAGAGTGGGTAAGGGAACATTGGAAAGGGAACTACTGCCCTGGAACTAATGTCCGTGGCAGGATTAGGAAGTTCGTAGGGGACAGGTGGGTTAGTAATATAACACAGTTATAAGTGATCTTTCGTATATCTGGGAAAAAGAGAGTCACGTCTTAGTAGTATACAGTGTCCAAACTCTGATATGGACAGTCTTACTTTAACCCTTATTTTGCGGCGAGCAACATAAGTCGAGTTAAATAAAGCTGGACTATGTGGCGGCGCTCGACATAACTCGAGTGGCAATTTCAGCACGTAATGTGGCTGAGAGAGAGAGACAAGTGGTGGCAGGAGACTAGCGAGCGTATGACTGCTCCAGACCACCGCGGCGAACCTACTGACACAAATCTCGGCTCCCTCCTCCCTCTCTCACTCGCTACATACTCAATTATGTACTGAAAGTACCGAATTACCTGCTTTTTGCACTCGCGTTGCACGGTTATTGCAAGAAAACTATCCATCATACAAGGATCGTTATGGTGTCATTCGAAAGCTCTGTTTATGCCCTTTCAGGGATAGGTACTTGTTTTACGTTCTGGGTCTTATTTAGGCATGAAAATGATCACATAAACAGCCCTATTTTGGCTAAAAACACCCCGCTGTGCGGTACACATAAATAAACCGCATAGGCCGCTCGTAAGGTGTTAAGGACCGGCTGATTCTGATTTTTTTTGTATTCCAGAAACAATAGCGAATGGGTTAGGAATGAAGGAAAACCGATCAAAAAGCTCAAAAAATGGTCCTACAGAGCCCCCGAAAATGTATTGTACAAGAGTAAAAAATTTAAGGCAATATCCCCAAAAAAACATGTTTTTGCGCGCACACGCGCACGCGGTTGGACTTTGAGAGTTTTCAACCATCGCCATGGGTGCGTGGGATACTTACACAGTTCCCATACAAATCTGAGCCCTCTAGGTGCCATAGGACCGGAGTAAGTGGGACCGGACCGGCCAGGACGCAAACCATGCGTCGCTGGGGTTTAGCGTTACATACATTGTGGACGCAAACCCTGCGTTGCTGGGGCTCAGTGGGTTAAAGGGAATGCAAAAGAAGAGTGGAATTTGGTGTAAAATGTGTAAGGATAGGAGTGGGTGCAAATGAAAGAGGTCCAGAAGGAATTGGTCTGCTAATGAATGAAGAATGGAGTAAAACAATGAATGGGTATGAAAGTTTGAAAAGGTGAAAGTAGTGGATGTGGTAGTATATGCACCCTGTAAAGAATATGACAGTGATGTGAAAGACAGATTCTGGAACAAACTGAATGAAGTGATATATATATATATAATGCCAGTGAATTATAAAATGATTGTTTTGGGTGACATGAATGGAAGTGTAGGCACAGGGTCGTAGGTGTGGGAATAGAGGTAAGACAGAGAGTGTGTGGAAAATGAGAAATGTCGGAATGAAAGCTAAAAGTGCAATGTATCAAGGGATAGTTGTACCGACAGTGATGTATGAAACTGAAACATGAGGTCTGCAAGTACAAGAGAAAAGAAGCTTGGATAAAATGGTGATGATCTGTTTGAGGAGTATGTGTGGAGTAATGCGCAAAGATTGCAGATCGAAGAAGTACATAGGAGTGTGGGACTACAGGAACCATTATCGGCCTAAGTGTAAAGAAGGGTATCTACGTACGTGCTATGCTGGTATGGACATGTTGAATGCATGTAAGATGAAAGGCTTACAAAGATAATATATGAATCAGAAACAAGGGAAAAGAGATTGAGAGGAAAACCTCGGAGGAGATGGAGAGATGCTGTAATAAAAGTGAAGGAAGATAGAGAGATGACTGAAGAACAGGCAAGAGAAGTGGTGACAAATAAGGATAAATGGAGAATGCTTGTGAATAGATGAGTGATAATGTGGTCGTAAGTGGAGGGGGTCCGGTGCCAGTTGAACTAGATAATAGTCCGTCAGGCGCCTGGCCCGGAGATCTGGTGTATATGAATAGCAATGCCTGAAAGTAATGTGGGCGCCTGTCCACATTATTGTGGTGTCATTCTGCTACATGTCGGCCTGCCGAGACCGGAACCGCTCCAGGAGGTCTGGGACCTGGTAGTTGCTGGAGGCCCCTAGTGATCCTTGGTCTCTGGGTCTTCTCTTGGGAGATCAAGATGTGTGTGTGTGGTTTTTTTTTCCCGTTTTGTTGTTTCTGGTCGGGCTCTGTCTCGAGTCGGCCACACCTAGCTATGGTTTATGTGCTTGAGTATATACAGTACCTACATACATTATTATTATAACTATGATTATTATTATCATTATTATTATTTTTACTATCATTACTTATCATTTTGTGTTATTATTATTATTATTATTATCATGAAGACTGTGCTGATTGTTAATGAGCTCTACCCTTTGTGTTAGTCTCGACCATGATGGCCCCCCAAGGGATCAACACCATTTACCTGTCGCCCGCCCTGGAGCACACCTGCCTGCCTCAACCCAACCACACCGTCTACCAGATAGCCAAGTCAGTTCATCATATGGGGAGGGCCCTATAGATTTGATCATTAACAGTATATGTATTTGTATTATTATTGTTTTGTTTCCTCCCTAGACCTCTATCAAGCTTAAAAAAAAACTCCCCGTATACCCCACTTCAGGATAATTTTGTAAATGTTTAGGTAGGTTCTTCTTAAAAATCGACACCTAAATGGCACGAAGGTCTTGAAAGTGACAACGAAATGGGGTGACAGATGTTCAAATCGCCAAACTAATGGACAGAATGTCTAAACATGTAAACACTAATGGGGCTAAACACAAGGGAGAAGGGGGGCGAGAAAAACGAACCCTCTCCCAATATGGGCACATTTTCACTTAAGGTTTTTTATTCTTAGCCCCATTAGTTTTGAGATTGTAAGATGTTCGCCCCATTAGTTTAGGTTTTTTAGACCTTTCTCCCAATTTCTGTCAATTATTAGTCCTTTCGCGTCATTTAGGTGTCAAAGTGTCCTTGGCAAGCGAAAGCAAGCCCATAATTTAAGAGGAACTGGCCTTTGGCCGGGATTTTTTTTCTATCGAAATATATACCCATTTATCTCGAAGGGGGTATTAGGAGTATTTCTTAAAGGTTGATGGAGGTCTTGCAATCAAACGAAAAAAAAAAATCAAACTCTCTCTCTCTCTCTCATGTCACCATGTTGCATGACTCGCTGTATTCTGCACACCACACGGTATCAAACGACATTGAATATCTACTACCTTAATCGCTATAGGATAAACATTTGCATAATACAATCATTGTTTATTCTTCTGTGGCGCTAATGTAGCTATAGTCGATTCAATATCCGTAGGCCAGAGAACGTAGCCCTTAACCTATTAGCTTAAAAAGGGTATAATTGAACTAGAATACTATCGTCCTGTTTGAGTTACGGAGCTTACGATCCAAGATATCTGCCCTACCTATGATGAACAAGGTATAGTTATCAAATAGAATATCTGGACTATAAACATAATATATATATATATATATATATATATATATATATAATATATATATACTGTACAGTATATATATATATATATATATATATATATATATATATATATATATATATATATATATACCGGTATATATAATGTATATATATTATATATATATTTTTTTTTTGAGATAATGCTGAAACACTCAATAAAATGTTCATAATCGTAATCGTAAGAGGGTGCAAGAGGAGAAGATCAGGGTTGTAGGAACGCTGAAAGCAGTATCAAGAAATAGGGTGTCAGTATGGAAATGAAGAAGTCATTGCATAACATTATGGTAATCCCGACACTGACTTACGTAAGCGAAGCATGGACGCTGGTTGAAAGACTCAGACCAAGAGTGAGATGTGTGGAAATGAGTTACTTAACCCACCAAGTGCGATAGGCCTCACGGAAGGGTCACCATAGGGAACCCGACAGGCCTCACGGAAGCAAGACCATAAAAACAACCTTCATAAACACCCCAGGGGCTCTCAAAACAAAGGAAATGTCATTAGGTGAGATAATTCCCCTCTATTACTTCCTACCACTCATCCATATGTTTATCACCCCCTCTTTCCCTCCTTCCCCACCTTATTCCCCCCCCCCCTCCTTAATTATCACCTATTTTTCCTCTTATTTTCATCATTTATCGGGTTTTTTTCTCTCACGCGGTAATGTAGCACAAGTGGGGTGCATAAAAGATTGTTATATAACACCGAGCCACGTCCCAGTTGCTTCAGTTGAGTCAGAGACAGCGAGAGGGGAAGGTGTGTGCCTCGCTAGCTCACACCCGAGAATACGACCGGGTGGGGAATATTTACGATTTTCACCACCCATATGCTTTTCCCACTTATTTTATCACTCTTCAAGGTTCATATATTCATCATATATGTAAAATAAAAGCATATTGCAAACAAATAATGCTTTATATCGTAAATATAACAAATTATATCAGAATCCAAGGCTAGAAATTCACAAATAAATAACCTTGCCCCAAGGGCATTTTCGCGTTCCCCGGGTTAAGAAGTGCGTGCGGAGTTACATGGAGGGATAGACAGACGAGAAAGAGGTGTGGTGTGGAGGTAGATGTGCTGGCAGGTGTGAAAAGGAACACCTTGAGATGGTTCGGCCATATGGAACGTATGGGAAGCGAGAGAATGACTACGAGGGTGTACGAGAGCGAGGTGGAAGGACAGCGAGGGAGAGGTAAACCGAAAGAGAGGTGGAAGGATGGAGTGAGGAAGTATTTGGATGAAGTTGGTGCTGGTTGGGAGGAGGGGCATCGCCTGACTGGGGACAGAGGTGCATGGGGGCGATTGGTTATTGGCCACCCCTTCGGGGATCGCGGCGTCAGGCAATAGATTGATAGATAGATCTCTAAATTTACCATATGAAGATTATGATGTGTTTTGTCAGTTAATCATGGCTATCATTAGAAGACTTTATGCAATTTAGGATGGATCTGTGGGCATCAAAAGTGTAAATACTTTTGCAACTAACCCTCTGACTTCCATATACCCATCTTAATGTGAACATAATCTTCTAATAATAGCCAGAAAAAGCTGTCCAAACTTGTCATAATCCTTAATCCTCTCAGTTCTGGTGCAGTATTCTGCCTACTATTCTACGATTTTATACAGTTTAAAAAGGGCCTCCATCAATTAACAGGCTTCGAACTATCTCACTTAATCGTTTTTAATACCACAGATTCATCTTAACCCGAGGTGTGCATTAAGCCTTCAAGTAGGATCTCCTAGTCGATTGCGATATGCCTTCTGGAAGCGAAATTTGAAATGCGTACAACAAATTTACCAACACTCTTAAGCGACTGCAAATTGGATAAGAAATAGGCCAACATGGGAACTATCAATGCCAAACATCATAATACATTTACCCTTATTATTGCAGAGGCGATGGTAAGGCTATGGGAACGTCCCTCATCTCCAGATATATACTATATATATATATACTATATATATATATATATATATATATATATATATTTTTTTTTTTTTTTCTTTTCTATGTGAATGAGGGAGACAAAAGGCATAACTGTCTGCAGCGAGTACCTCCCCCAACGTTCAAGGGAAACACTGATTCTGGGAGAGAGTTCCAAACAGTTGAATAGAAGAAAGTCTGAGAATAGTGTTTCACTCTTGGGTTGGAGAGTGCACAGAGTAGGGGTGGGATTGTGTTGCAATGCGGGTACTACGTACCCTTCGTAGAGGAGGTGGTATACACTGGGAAAGCTCTGAGGAACATTGATTATTGTAGTAGCGATAGAATAACGAGAGTAATGCAACATTGCGGCGAAGAAAGAGAGATTGCAGAGAGTTGGACATGAGTGGACGGGAGTTAATCCTCTCCGATATATGACGCAATTTTGAGCCTATTAGGGATACTTTAACCTTTGTTACCATCAGGGGTATTTAGAAACATTTAGTTTAGTTACTTTATCCTCTGCAGTTGTCTTTGAGTTAGCTGTGGGCAGAAAACAAATTTTGGAGAGGTAATTATAAAAGTGAGAGAACTCTATTTCATATTGCTAATCTGGCAACCTCTGCGTCATATGAGTCTGAAGGGGTTAATGATACGAAAAACTTTACTTTCTACTTTGTCTAGGAGTGTGGTGTGAGAGGATCCTTCCCACACATGTGAACAATACTCAATACAAGTATGTACAGAGTAAGAAGCTGCGCAGGGGTAAAGAACCCTTGAGGTGGTTGAGCACACCCAGCTTCTGGGAGGCTGCCTTAGCAAGACTGGTAATATGGTCCTTCCAAGTGAGAGCAGAAGAAAAAGAGACACCGAGAATATCGAGAGAAGATGAAGGATTGATTTTTTGTATCGTTGAAACATAAGGGACAGTCTTCTGAAGGTTCCTAAGGGGTAGTAAGATGGATAAATTGAGTCTTGGAAGCATTAAATGCAACAATGTTTTCTATACCCCAATTGAAAATAGTCGCTAGATCAGAAGATAAGTGTTTTATGGGTTCGTTACGTTTGTTTTTGAGGGACTGCTGGCTTGGACGTTCTGGAAAACTAATTGAGTAGTGTATATATATATATATATATATATATATATATATATATATATATATATATATATATATGTATATATACTGTATATTATATATACTGTATATATATAGCCTACTGTATACTGTATATATACTTTTTTTTCCTTATGTTCATTAAGGAGACAAAAGGCAAAGCTGCCTGTAACAATTGTCCCCCCAAGGTTAAAAGACTGATAGAGAACCAAAATTAAGGTACATTAGAGGTAATTTAGGTGTGTTGGAAAGAAGTGTGGTGTGCTTCTTAAGTGTAGGAAAATGAATAGGAGGGGGAAGTTTTGGCGAGAGTGAGCTGGATTAATCTCTGTGTAGGGGAGGTACCAATAGAAACAGTGGGAGAAACCAGCCAAATGAAACCGGAATCCCAGCAACTCTTTATCATATGCTTTATGGCCTCCCTTGGGTACTGCCCTGCTCGAATAGTGCCTACAATCTCCCCATGTCAAAGATACGTGTGTTAGGGAGAGAGATAAGTGCCCTGCAATGAGTGTAAGCTTACTGCAAGTAGCGATAAATAACTAGGCGAGGAAGAGAGGAGAAATTCCCCCATCCTTCCATCCACTCTCTCACTCCCGACTCGATTATACTTGACCTTGTACATGTATGTGCTCTCTTCTTCCCCTACACCTAAATCTAGGTACTAATTTTTCACATATGCCTTGTGGTACAAAAATATTGCTTTATAAGAGATAAAAAGGGGTTTACGTATATTCTCTCCTCCCTCCTCCCGTACGTCGGACAAAAACAATAGTGTGCGTATGCATATTTTTGCCAACCGTGCAACTCCCGACCATATCCACAACACATCCATATAGTTTTTGTGCAAATAAGCTTCGAGTGGAACGTGTATGTGTAACACCAACACGTTGATGTACATTACATTAAGTTTTGTGATGGTGACCTTTCCAGCCATTAACTCGCACCAGGGCTGGGTAAGTTGAATGCCATAATCGCGTTTCTTAGGTTAAGCTGCACAACATTTTAAAACATAGCTAGAAAAATATCAACAAGCCGTCGCTGATTCAAAAGGGGTCTAGGGATTAGAGTGATAATAAGAATTGGTAAATATACCTTTTCTATCCTAAACGACCTAGAGCAGTTAGTCCAGCAACCCACAAGATTCCAGGATAGCTTCGGAGATCGGCTCAACATTCTTGACTTATTTCTAACCTCTAACACTTCTGCTTATACTATAAATCTTTTCTTTTCTTTGGGCTCCTCCAACCATAAACTAATATCTGTCATCTGTCCTATCACTCCGGTACGGCCACCTAATCCTCCCAGCCGGCGGCACTTGTGGCACTTTGGCGCTGCCGACTGGGAGGCTCTTCGGCAGTACTTCTTTGATTTCCCATGGAATGACTTTTGCTTCTGTGGCCGGGGACCCTCGGAGAGTGCTGAACGCATTACCGAGGTTATCCTCTTGGACATGGAAGCATACTTTCCATTTTCTTTCTCTCATTCTAAAGCAAAACATTCTTGGTATACTCACGCTTGTTCTACTGCTATCCGCAACAAGGAGGAAACATTCAAACGGTACCGATGCCTTAAAACTCAAGAATCACATTCTTTCTATGTTTCTGCCCGGAATCAAGCCAAACCTGTTCTTCGACTTGATAAACACTCTTTCATCAATAATAAATACACTGAACTATCCAACTCTAGCTCTTCCCAAGCTTTCTGGCATCTAGCCAAAAACCTCCCCAATAATTTGTTGTCCTCGTCTTCCCCACCCCTTTTCCCCTCTGAAGGCACAACCATCACTTCTTCCTCTGACAAAGCTGAACTCTTCTCTCAAACTTTTGCTAGAAACTCCACCTTGGATGATTTCGGTGCCATTCCTCCCTCTCCACCCCCCTCTCTCCTGCCTATGCCTAATATCCTAATCTATTCTAAAGATGTACTTTCTACCCTCTCTGGGCTTAATACTAAGAAGGCGTACGAGTCCGGACAATGTTCCTCCTGTTGTACTCAGAAACTGTGCTTCCGTGCCGACTCCCTGCCTAGGCAAACTCTTTCGTCTCTGTCTCTCCTCTAACATCTTCCCTTCTTGCTGGAAGTTTGCTCTCATTCAACCTGTCCCAAAGAAGGGTGGCCACTCTCAACCCTCCAACTATCATCTAATTGCTCTCATCTCTTTTATCCATAACTGCCATCCCTCACTTCCTCATCCTACCAACTCCGGTGTTCCTCAGGGCTCTGTCCTATCTCTAATTATCTTTCTTATTTTCATATATGATCTTCTCAACTGTACTTCCAGCCCCATCTATTCATACGCAGACGACTCTACCTTACACTTTTCATTTAGTTTTCCAGAACGCCCCAGCCACCAACACCTAAGCCATAAAACACTTATCTTCTGATCTAACTACTTTATCCAATCGGGGCAGAGAAAACCTTGTTGTCTTTAATGCTTCCAAAACCCAATGTCTCCATCTTACTACCCATCCGGAACTCGCAGAGGACAATCCCTTTATCTTCATCTATACAAAAATCAATCCTTCATCTTCTCTCAATATTCTTGGTGTCTCTTATTCTTCTGCTCTCACTTGGAAGGACCATATTACCATTCTTGCTAAGGCAGCCTTCCAGAAGCTGGGTGTGCTCAACCGCCTCAAGGGGTTCTTTACCCCTGCACAGCTTCTTGCTTTGTACAGGCGCACTGTACGTCCTTGTATTGAGTATTGTTCAAGTGTGGGGAGGATCCTCTCTCACCGCACTCCTAGACAAAGTAGAAAGGAAGTCCTTTCGTATCATTAACTCCTGTTCACTCACCAACTCTCTGCAACCTCTCTCTCTTCGCCGCAATGTTTTTTTTTTTTTTTTTTTTTTCTATGTGATTGAGGGAGGCAAAAGGCAGAACTGCCTATAGCGAGTGCCTCCCCCATAGTTGAAAGAGTGTCAGGGCCAAAATCAAGGGACGTTCGAACCAAGATGCCTGGACACACTGAGTTTGAAGCAATTTAAGTCATAGGAAGAGGGAAAGACTGATTCTGGGAGAGAGTTCCAGAGCTCAGCTGTTGAGTAGAAGAAAGTTTGAGAGTAACGTTTCATTCTTGGGTTGGAGAGTTGCACAGAGTAGGGGTGGGATTGAGTTGCAAGACGGGTACCACATGCCCTACGTAAAGGAGGTGGTATACACTGGGAAAGTTCTGAGGAACACTGATTATTATAGTAGCGATAGAATAGCGAGAGAGATGCAACATTGCGGCGGAGAGAGAGAGATTGCAGAGAGTTGGTGAGTGGACGGGAGTTAATGATACGAAAGGCCTTCCTTTCAACTTTGTTTAGGAGAGCGGTGTGAGAGGAACCTCCCCACACATGTGAACAACACTCAATACAAGGACGCACTATGCCCCTGTACAGAGCAAGAAGCTGTGCAGGGGAAAAGAACCCCCTAAGGCGGTTGAGCACACCCAGCTTCTGGGAGGCTGCCTTAGCAAGACTGGTAATATGGTCCTTCCAACTGAGAGCAGAAGAAAAGGAGACACCAAGAATATTGAGAGAAGATGAAGGATTGATTTTTGTATTGTTGAAGAATAAGGGATAGTCCGCTGGGAGTTCCTGGCGGGTAGATAGATGGAGAAATTGGGTTTTGGAAGCATTAAAGGTAACAAGGTTTTCTCTGCCCCAATTGCAGATAGTATTTAGATCATAATTTAAGAGTTCTATGGCTTCATTACGTTTGTCGTTGAGGGATTGCTGGCTGGGGTGTTCTGAAAAACTAATGGAGTAGTGTAAGGTTGAGTTGTCTGCTTATGAATGGATGGGAATTGAGGTACAGTTGAGATCATTTATAAAAATTAGAAAAAGAATAGGAGATAGGACAGAGCCCTGAGGAACACCGGAGTTTATAGGGTGAGGAAGTGAACAATGGCCGTCCACAACTGCGGCTATGGAACAGCCGGAAAGGAAATTAGAGACAAAGGCACAAATGGAGGGATAGAAACCGAAGGAGGGTAGTTTAGAAATTAAAGATTTGTGCCAGACTCTATCGAAGGTTTTTGATATGTCTAGTGCAATAGAAAAAGTCTCACCGAAGTCCCGAAAGGAGGATGACCAAGAGTTAGTAAGATATGAAAGAAGATCACCAGTAGAGCGACCCTTAAGGAAGCCATACTGGCGATCTGAGAGCAGATTATGAGAAGAGAAATGCTTAAGAAATTTGGAAGCAAGAATAGTTTCAAAAACTTTAGAAAGACAAGAGATGAGAGCAATTGGACGATAGTTGGAGGGTTGAGAGCGGTCACCCTTCTTTGGGACAGGTTGAATGTGAGCAAACTTACAGCGTGAAGAGAAGACGTTAGAGGATAGACAGAGACGAAAGAGTTTGCCTAGGCAGGGAGTCAGCACAGAAGCACAGTTTTTGAGAACAACAGGAGGAACACCGTCCGGACCGTACGCCTTATTAGTATTAAGCCAAGAGAGGGTAGAAAGTACATCTTTAGAAGAGATTAGGATATTAGATCTAGTTACATCTCTCTCGCTGTTCTATCAATACTACAATAATCAGTGTTCATCAGAGCTCTGCCAGTGTATACCACCTCCCCTTCGTAGAGCACCTAGCACCCGTCTTGCAACACAATCCCCCCCTACTCTGTGCAACTCTCCAACCCAAGAGTGAAACGTTACTCTCAGACTTTCTTCTATTCAACAGCTAAGCTCTGGAACTCTCTCCCAGAATCAGTCTTTTCCTCATCCTATGACTTAAATTGCTTCGATTCCATGTGTCTAGGCATTTTGGCTCGAACGTCCCTTGATTTTGGCCCTGTCACTCTTTCAACTTTGGGGGAGGCAATCGCTACAGGGATTTCTGCCTTTTATCTCTATTCACTCACATAGACAAAAAAAAAAATCTCCTGAGTACCATAGTGATTTCTGCAGTCTCAGTTAATCCTGTGACTTCCATAATTATACCCTTCCTAATCTGAATACATAATCGTCTTATAATAGCCAGAAAACACACAATTGATGCGTCATCATAATTTTAAAGTGTTAATTTCTGTTTGGTAGTGATTCGTGCAGTTATCAGCGGTGGACATCCAGTGAGGAGTTGGTGGAGGAGCCCTGCACTGAGTGGGAGTATGATACCTCCGTCTACAATACTACCATCACCGCTGAGGTAACGTAACGATTATCCCTTAAGGGGATATGGGCCGGTTTTCTGGACCACTCTCGCCCTCATGTTTAGCCCCATTAGTTTTCAGCTGTTAAGATGTTTGCCCCATTAGTTAGTCTATTTTAAGACCTTTTGCCCCATTTCTTCGTCACTATTTAGACCTTTCGTGCTATTTAGGTGTCGACTTTTTCCCAGGCGAACGATAGTGAGCCTGTAATGTTGGAAGAACCGGCCTTCGGCTGGGAAATTTGTCTACCGAAAAATGTACAAATTAATCTAGAAGGGGGATCTAATGGATGTTTCTTTTAATTTGATGGAGGTCTAGGGAGGAAACTAGAAAAATCATGAATACATGCAAAAATCGGCCAAAAAGTGAACCATCCCCCTTAACCCCTTCTTCACCGGCGACGTATTTTTTAACCTTATTCCTGCTGCTATTAGTCGATCGTATTCAGTTTACAAAGGGCCTCCAGCAATTTACAGGCTTCGAAGTATCTCACTTAGCGTTTTCTACTACCACAGATCCTTCTTAAACTGCCCCAAATCGTCTAAATAGAGCTAGAATAAAATTAAAAAGACGTCGTCGGTACAGAAGGGGTTAAGAGGGTAAGCTTTATATATTTGTGTATATACTTTTGTATTTATTATTGGTTTGGTGTCCTCCCTAGACTTTCATCAAGCTAAATACAACACCCCAAGATCTCCCTTTTAGATAAATGTGTACATATTTCGGTAGAAACATGTCTCGGCCGAAGGCCGGTTCCCCGAAAATTACAGGTTCGATATCGCTCACCAGGAAATAATCGACACCTAAATGGCACGAAAGGTCTTGCTACTTATACAGTATATCAATCGCCAAAAGAATAGGGCGAACGTCTTAAACACTCAAAACTAATGGGGCTAAACGTGAAGGAGAAGGTGGTCCAGAAAGAGTGACCATCTCCGCCTTAATACCTTCACCTGACCTGACCTGACCTGACCATCCCCACCAGACCAACACTTTAATTGTTAAGCCTTAGAAGATTCGGTGACACATTTATCTTCTGCTTTCTGCCTATTATTTGACGCTTTTATTCAGATTAGGGAGGGTATATGGAAGTAAGAGGGTTAATTGAGATAGTCTTTACCCTTTTAATTCACACAGATCCTCCACAAATTGTATGAAATCGTCTAATGATACCCAGAGTAGACTGTCAAAATGCGTCATTATCTTCAAAGGGTTATCATTATTTGGTCCGAGGACTTGTGGGTATATTTTCATATTTGATTTGTATTGTTGATCTTTCTTACTTTTGCTATTTTCGAGCGATGTATTTCAGTTTGATCCCCAGGCTAACAAAAATGCCTTCCCAGACTTCCTTGAAGCTAAAAAAAAAAAAAAAAGAAGCCCATTCAGAACCTGATTCAAGCTATATTTGTACAGTACATGTCTCCATAGAATAAATGTTCCGTCCAAAAGCCGATTTCTTCTAAATTACTGGCTTGCTATCGCTTGACCAGAAAAAAATTGATACCTGCATGGGGTGAATCATCTTATTTCCTCAAATTAATAGGGTGAACCGCCTTAACATATTGAACCCTAACTACCTAACTTATGTAATTTTCATTTATATTTTATCCTATCCTACCTTTCAAAAGTCAACCAAGCTGCTCACCAGTGTGGCCTTTTGCTACAACCGAATTTGCGACCCATAGCTTTGGTAGAATTAACAAATATCTTTATCTGTATATCAATCTACTGCTAGACGCCCTAATTTCCGACGGGGTGGACACGAACAAACCTCTTCCAGGACCCGAATAACACTCGTCCTTCCTCCTAGCTCCCCCCCCCCCCTCCCTTCTCATATGTTCCACATGACCGAACCATCTCATGGTGTTCCTCTTCACACTTTCCAGCACATCTGCATCCACACCACACTGCTCCCGTACTTCCTCATTCGTCTGTCTATCCCTCCATGCAACTCTGCACCCACTTCTCAAGTAACTAATTTTCACCCCTCTCACTCTCGGTTTGTGTCTCTCCAACAACGTCCATGCTTCACTCCCATACGTCAATGTCAGGATTACCACAATATCATGCAGGGACTACTTTAAGCGTTGTTTCAACATAGCGATCTTGATTAATTATTTTGTCTGTTTACTGTGTTCGCACAAGTTTTGGTTTGTTTATTTTGAAAGTTTTACATTATAATTACTTCCATGCTGACAACCCTATTCCTTTTTACTGCTTTTAGCGTTCCTACAACCCTCTTTCCCTGTTGCATCCTCTCCTGCACTTCTTTCTCCATACTTCTATCTTTACTTAACACTCTGCCCAAATACTTTAATGAGATGACATTCTCCTTAACCTGACTGTTCAACCTTACCTCATACTCTGTGATTGCACCCTATTCAAAGACCAGAACCTTACTCTTCCCCGCAATTACCGTCAGATTCAGTTTTTCACACACTGTTCCAAACATATTTACCAGACCCTGTGACTCCCATTCACTATTACCTGTCAGAACTGTATATACAGCAAACAGCAGTACAGGCAACTTCCACTTATTTCCTTCCCTTGTCAGCAGTACACCAACATCCAGTTCTTCTTTGTATTTCTTTCATGACTCCATCCAAATATATGTTGAACAACCATGGGGACATCACACACCCTTGCTTTAACCCAACATTCAGATCAAAGAACTCGGTCTGTTTATTTTCAACACTTACTGCCGCCTTCAGAAATGCCATTTACCGCTTTCAGCAATGAGCCAGCTGTAACACAAGATATTCACATATTTGGTTACTCCTTCATCCTTCTAACAGCAACTATTATATTTATCCACAATATCTTATACACTCCTATTATTCATTATGATAATCTATAACTACACTTAAACACCCATTAAAACACACCGGCATTACCTCAATCGTAAACAACCTTACACACCAGCCTATGCAAGCACTCCTAAAATGTACACTTTGCAATCCAGCCTCTAAACATGTCAATCATATAATCCTGTGTACACACGCACCTGCGACACAGTTTAGTTAGCATTGTTAAGACAGTGGATTCAGGTTGCAAGAGAGCTTACTTTTGCTTACTAATGAAATAACTCAAATGACGTAATACCCTGCTTTCTACACCAGCATTCTGTTTAGACTATCACAAGAAGACACGTGATAGTTGCCTATTTAATTAGGTAAATCTTCCCAATCGAGTACAACACCATTAACACTCATCCCAAAACCACACACATATACTGTAGGTTCTCTTCACCCTTCTTA
Source organism: Paralithodes platypus (assembly GCA_032716605.1). Taxonomy (NCBI): domain Eukaryota; kingdom Metazoa; phylum Arthropoda; class Malacostraca; order Decapoda; family Lithodidae; genus Paralithodes; species Paralithodes platypus. The sequence goes on along the minus strand of CM064531.1, from coordinate 40,661,450 downwards.
TTGCTACCAATAAGTTAACCCCTTTGACAATCACTCTAATTTAACATCTGCACAGTCACTCTAAGTTAAACCCTGTACTCCACACTGTTCACTAAACACTACTATTGTTACTTGACCTCCTTGAACTCAATTGTACTCGCTTGGTCTCCACACCCATTCATAGTTCTATACTCAACACAGAGTTATAATCTAGTTATATTAAAGGTGAATTACATAAGCTGCATACCTCGTAAGATGTATATTTTGTATGCATCAAAACATATTAAGGATGCTCAGGTTTGTGTATAATAAAGTAAATTTCAGTCAGTAAAGAAAACAAATATTAAACAGTTTAATATCTGGCGGCGTCTGATAGTTGAGTGTCTTGCATATTTCCCGCCTTCCAGTATTGTGATGACGTCATATATTCGATCATGACGTCATAAATTCCCGATAGTTGTCAGGCAACAGAAATTTACCTTTAACTTGACCCTATTTATTTTATATGTTAGGGGCAAATTTAAGGATATTCTCGATAATGGTGTAATACTAGAGCATTTAACGTTCTGCTAGATAAATTATCTCACTTTTTTATCATCTTTGTGTAATTCACCTTTAATTGTACACTCCTTAAGTCATTATAAGTGTGAGGTGCTTGGTTGCCTCGAACACCGAGTTGGACAATTAATTCAATTTAATCTTAACCTTTTGAAGACGAATTTTGACAGTTTATTCTGGTTATCATTAGACGATTGTATACTCTTTAGAAAGGATCTGTGGGAATTATATAAATATATGAACATAAGAAAATGGGAGTTTGCAGAAAGGGAGATCCCTTGCACACCCAACCCATCTCGGTGTAAAGGGTAAAGATATCTCAATTAACCCTCTGACTTTCATATACCAATCGTAATCTGAATAAAATTGTCTAATAATAGCCAGAATGCAGAAAAGAAATGCATCGTTGGATCTTCTAAGGATTAACTCCTTGACGATCATAACACATTTAGACAGTTTATTCTGCCTATCATTAGACGATTGTATACAGCTTAAGAAGAATCTGGGAGACTTAAAAGGGTAAAGACTGTCTCAATTATCCCTCTGACTTCTATATACCCTTCCTTTTCAGAATAAAATTGTCTAATAACAGCCAGAAAACACTGTCAAATCGCGACATGATCATCAAGGGATTAAGGGCTTATCTGCAGCTGGTGTGTTGGCAGACAGTGGAGACAAAACAAGGTCAAGAAGTGGTTTTGTCTTGTGAAAGATTCCCTTGAAATATTGTAAAGTATAATGTCTAAATTTAGAACATTATATATACAGTAGATATAAACTAAGCTACTCCAACAGCTTCCTCTCTCTTCAACCCCCTTTCTCCCCTCTCACCACTCATCAAAAAGTAGATAGGAGGTGCAATTGTGAAGGCTTTTCCCTCAATACCTTCACCTGACCTGACCTGACAAACATTGAGACGTGTAGTATATTATTAGGGGAGATATTCACTTAAACTACTTTTTCTGAACTCCCTACTTCCTCATGTTTTACCTCATTTGTTATGACATTGTATTACATTCTACTCATTATTTTGGTGATTTTAATACCTTTCGCCCAATTCATCAATTATAAATATACTGTATTATATATATATATATATATATATTCATTACTGATATCCTCTACTGTATCTCTATTCCTATCCACTCATATGCTGACGACTCTACCATACACTTATTCGATTAGTTTTTTCATATCAACCCAGCATGCAATCACTCCAAAACTCATGTGACGAGGCCATAGAACGCCTATCTGCTGATCTATCAACTATTTCTGATTGGTTGCAGACAAAATCTTGTTGTTGTTGTTGTTCCCTAAGCTGCCTGGCCGAACAGCCCCGATAGCCCACTCCCTGGGGGCACGGGTCCTTGGAGCGGCTTCGGTCGCGTCGGGAATTTCCACAAAATCTTGTTACTTTCACCGCCTCCAACACCCAATTTCTCCCTCAATATCTCCATCACAATCTTCCGTTAGACTATCAATTGTTCTTTAACAATACTAAAATCGAGCCTTAATTTTCTCAAAATATTCTTGGTATAACTTTTCATCCGACCTTTCTTGGAAAGATCATATTACCACTCTTGCTGAAGCAGCTTCCCAAAAGTTAGATGTTCTCAACCGTCTCCGTGGGTTCTTCATTCTCGCACAGCTTCTTGTTCTGTATCAGGGCACAGTGCTCTCCTGTATTATGTATTGTTCGCATGTGTGGGGAGGCTCCACCCATACTGCACTTCTCGAAAGAATACAGTCAAAAGCATTTCGCCTCATCAACTCACTTCCTCTTACTAGTTCCCTACAATCTCTTTCTACACACCGCAATGTTGCATCTCTTTCACTCTTCTATCGCTATTACAGTAGTCAGTATTCTTCAGAGCTCTCTCAGTGCATACCCCTTTCCATACAGCGAGTGTGAGGCACCCAACTTTCAACACAGTCCTTCTCCTATTTTGTCCAGCTCTCCAACCCAAGAATTGGGAGATTTTCTCAGTCTTTCTTCTGTTCAACAAATGAACTCTGGAACTCTCTCCCTCAATCAATCTTTCCTTCATCCTATGATTTAAACTGCTTTAAACTTTGTGTGTTCTGGCATTTTTACCCCAATATCCCTTGAATTTGGCTCGGTCACTTATTTGGCTTTGGGGGAGACATTCGTTAGAGGCAACCTGACTTGTGTCTCCTTCGGACACACACACACACATATATATATATATATATATATATATATATATATATATATATATATATATATATATATATATATATATATATATAATTATATAAGATATCAGTAGGGGGCCGAGGGCACCGCAGTTTCCATAACAAGAGGAAGAATAGAGATAGAGCTGCACCATACGCCATGTTTATTACTCGAATTTTCGGCATCAACAAGGTGCCATCTTTAGGTTATACAGACTGATCCTAAAAATATACAAAATAAGTATTATACTATTGGAAATAAAATGGATCTAATGTAATATTAACATTCTCTCACTTAATAAGCTGAAATATACCTAGTGAAAAAGCTCCCAAATACATACAAAACATTAATCATAACCCACTGGCCTTAAACTCCATCTTGTAAACAATGAACATCAAACCAAAAAGCTAAAATTCATATCAAAATTGTTGAGTACTAGTTTCCCCGCTGTTAATTTTAGAATTATATTCACGAATGAGTTTACCATAGGAAATTTCTTCTCATTTAAAGATCGAGTGCCTGACCAATTGTGCTCAAACATCGTATAAAATGTACTTGTCCTGGTTGTCAGACCAGGTATATAGGATGTTCTGGACGTGCCTAGTGCGAATGTTCGAGCACATTGGTAAAAGTCATCGATCAGGTCAATTTTTGCAAAAAAATTTTTTTCGGCCATTCATAATCATGCTAGAGAACAAAACCATCCCTACACTCCAGAGGATTTTCAAATAGTTACGAAGTTTCGGAGCCACTATGAAGCACTTATTTGTGAAAAATTACTGTGACGCCTGCCAGCGTTGGCAGAATCGCCTCCCGGTAGCCACTAGTGCTCGCCAGGGCAGTGAAATGGGCTACAGTCTATCTACAATGTTGTACTTTCTTTCTTGTGAATCGTCATGTCACAGGCAGTATAGAAGTGGTCTTTATTTTCGCCTGTGACAATGCATTATATTTTATATCATGAGTTGAACATAAGATGCATTGTAGTGTAGTTGAGAGAGAGAGAGCGAGCGGGCAGCGAGATGGTAGAGAGTATTGCTTTCCCTCCTCCTTCCTCCCTCCCGGAGGAGTCCCTCGCCCGTGTGGCTTTCTCTCGGTTTTGATTGGCTGGTGGTTCCTGGCGCCTTCTGCAGGCCTGCTGTCTGGTGATGTAGCGGCCTGTGATTGGCTGACCACCATGCCTTTGTGTGATCCTGGGGTCCCGAGGAGCTACTCTCTTCAGAGCTTGCCTGACCAGCATACCCTTCACACCTCCCTTACCACCTGTCCCCGACTTCTACCTATAGAGCACTTTCTCTCTCTCTCAACTTCTTACCTCTCATTCTTCCTCTCTATTTAATATCATAACTCCCCTTTGGTTCTGCACGATTTCATATATCGGCCATCGTATTATATGCTGAAGCTCTCAGATATTACATGTTTAGTTAGGCATTTTGGAGGGGTTACCATTTTGTCTGTAGAGGTTCGACACACTCACGGTGTCTCCCTACCTATTCCTTGGCTGTCTGCTGGGCTATTTAATGCTAGACTGGGGTAAGGCTACTTGTGTTGTGATTTCCGATGTGTAACAGGTTTTGTTGAACCTGTACAATCGCAACGGAGACGTGGGAAGCCTAGGTGGTCTTTCTGACTGTGTACCTTGTGAGATTAGCACTGTGTTGCGAGTGAGGGCTTTTGCCTCTGCCACCCAACACTGTGCTAACTCGTTTTGCTTTGACTTTGAGAGGGTCGCCAGGAGAGAACCAGATACAAGCGATCTGGATCTCTCAAGAGAGCACCCCGTCATTTAACGTAATTTGGGCGCACAGTCTTAAGGACCTCGCTAGGCTACGAGCCGGTTGCTCGGCCATTGTTTCCTAGCCTACGACATCCCAGCTAGACTTTATTAGCCTAGCAGACACCCGATTAGGATCATAAGCTCTTATGTTATGTATGCAGCATTTTTATTCATGTTGACCGTAAGCCTTGGTTGTTGTTGAGTTGCACAACCCGAGCAGGCTTTTTGCGTTGCCTGAGGAAGTACTTCTTTTGTTGTTGGAGATAATACTATTGCGCATTTATTATTATTCCCGTGCCAGTTAACCCTGTATGTCCCTACACTTGTCATATCTTGTTCCTGCTTTAGATAACAGTTCAAAATCCGATTTGATCATCTTACGCAGCATCAGACTTTCTTCAGAAGATTCCTGCTCGATGCTTTAGGACTTTCATTCACTTTTTTAATATAGGAGTGACAGTTTATTATTGTTTAGAGTAACTTTAATTATACCTTCTTCTTGTTTGTATTAAATCATTGCAGTGATTTAATTAAGCTCTCTATCCATTTTCCTTGTATACATTATTAACGTAATTGTATGTTGTTGTGATCAGGCTGTATCAGAGATCATCAGCCTGTAGTAGTAGTGCATTTATACCGAGTTATAGGATACCCCGTTATCGTAGATTTAACTCTGGAGGGTATAGGTGTTTTTGTGCCCCGGCATTATAAGTTCGAGGGTTGGATTTAGTGTTACCGTTGTGGCTGTGTGCCTTTCTAGTCCAATGATTAAGAGCCCTTGTTTTATACGAGTCCCGGTCGTAACATTACTAATAAAAAAAATCAATCCTGAACTTAACGTTTCACACAATTCATAATGTTTTATTTTATATCATTCTCTGCAATTAGTGTCCGAAACTTGGGGATTGGTTGTATGAACAGTTGTGTTTGGTTGAGTTGGGTTAGTTTAGTTGTCCCTTAGCTATCATGGGGAGTGGATCTCTTTCGATGTGCTTAGGTTTTTGAGGTACTGTACATGGGTGTTTTTTGTAATTTTTGTATTGTGTGCTTATCAATTATCAAAGAATTTTAGCTTTTTTGTTTGATGTTCATTGTTTACAAGATGGAGTTTGAAGCCAGTGGGTTATGATTAATGTTGTTTTGTATGTATTTGGGAACTTTTTCACTAGGCATATTTCAGCTTATTAAGTGAGAGAATGTATTACATTAGATCCATTTTATTTCCAATAGTATAATACTTATTTTGTATATTTTTAGGATCAGTCTGTATAACCTGAAGATGGCACCTTGTTGATGCCGACAATTCGAGTAATAAACATGGCGTATGGCGCAGCTCTATCTCTATTCTTCCTCTTTATATATATATATATATATATATATATATATATATATATATATATATATATATATATATATAGTTACGAGGGGAGCCGGGGCAACCAGACGCTCTAATAGCCTAGCCCACAGCACCGAACTACCCTTCAACAGACACGCTCTTTTTATCTGACTCAAACACCAAGACACGCAGGTTCTCTAGGAAAAATTATTATCTTCCTCTTTGCTCTATTATAGCAGTAACAAGGAGACACAACAAATATCTATTGTCCCCGAGTTTCGTCCATAGTGCGTGTAGTATGCAAGAGAACTTTTTTTTTTTTTTTTTTTTTTAAAGAGACAATGAACGGAGGAAGGAAAAACACAGATACAACAAAAAGGTCCATGTGCCTAAAGGCATCCTCCATTCATAAAATGTTTGTAACAACTGGATTTTAACTTTTATAGATTGTAAGTTTGTGGAAAGCAACTCCAGGGAAGTGAATTCCAAAGAGTAGTAGTTCTAGGGATAAATGAATTTTGATAAGCAGAAGTTCTGCATTGTGGAGGAGAAAGTATAAATTCATGGGCACTCTCAGCTGCCCTAGTTCTACGGGGAAAGATGTGGAGAGGCGGCACAATTGAAGCAAGTTCCTCGGAACAATTGATGTGAAAATATCTGTAGAATAATACAAGGGATGCAACGTTTCTTCGTATGGATAATGTAGGAAGGTCCTGTGTGATTGCAGGGTTATTGATTAATCTAATAGTTTTATTTTGAATTTTGTCCAACTGCCTCAATGCAACCACTCCACTTCCACTCCACAGAGGTGAACAGTAATCCATCTGAGAACGCACATGACTTTTATATATTACGGCCAACTGCTCGTCAGTGAAGAATTCTCGAACTCTGTACAGGAGTCCCAGTAATATGGTTATTCTATACTGCACCAACATTACCTAACCATACCACTACTAGACTCCCAGAACACACTATATCATACCCAATCGCTTAGGAATTGAGAACAATACAGAGCTAAAACCCATGGAAAGTCCAGTGTCAAGCCTATTATCCCTAGCCTATGTCCTAATAATACACTGAGTGGCTCTCTTAAGCACAGCTCGGTGGTGGTGTTGTAAGGGGTAAACAACTTTAATGACTTAACCCTTACAACATCATCTGGGGTTAGCTCAATACAACCGAGTACAATGGGGACAACCTCACCTAGTAACAGGCTCCACCCCTAGTCCCAAACTGCACCGAATGTATTGCTGCTAAAAATAAACAAGGCTCAAAGGGTTGATATCCTGGGGAAGTTGGAAGCTGGCTGCCACCCAATAAAGGGTTGGAAAAGACCTAAGTCAAAGGATGCTGTGTGGTGGAAAAAGCTTAGCCTACCATATCACACACCCAGCAACCTCTGTACTCAAAGGCCTGACAAAAACAGAGATAAACAGTCCAGCCACCCAATGCCCCCAGTGATATCAACCATGAATAATATGCACATCTAATAATGGTGAAACAATGCTGCAGAATAATGGAAAAGAACATGAAGGAAGAAAAGGAGAAGCTTATATTCTAGATTGCCACAGAAGAAATGAATGCAGTAATTAATATTATACTAAAGATGTTAAAACAAAAAAAATATGCTCAATATGACTCCAGCCCCTGCTATGCTCCAATCAAATAACGAACAAAATGCGGTATTCAAGGGAAAACACGAAGCAAGCCTAACCAACACCAAACAGTGATGCTGACAGCGCGAGAGGTGAGACTGGAGTAATCTGTTGCACTCGCTTTGGTTCCCACGGCCAAGACGAGGGAGGAAGGGGAGTGCCACGCACCACCAGAAGACTCAATTATCTCAGGCAGCCTGTGCTCTCTTTAACAACAAAAGTAATCAAATGAATAACGTCAACATTGTGTGAACTTATGATAAACTGCATTAATCATACAAGGCTAAATAAACTAACTTATTTATACCGCTGACCTGACGGCAACACAAGACTACAGGAAACATCCTGCTAGCCACGAGGGCTAGCTAGCTACTAGCCTCGCACAGGGTCCCCCCCCACAACAGGCCCTGCAACTATTTATCACTCACAAATTATATAGGCTACAAACTCATTTGGGAGTGACACCCTCACACCCAGGGGGAGTCTGTTGGTGCATCTTGAAACAACAGACTGTTCAAAGTGTTCAAACTTCAATAACACTACAAGACATACACAACTACAGTCTTTTTTAGTATTTTTATAGTATTTTATATTTTTGAATTTAAATATTTTCTTCTATACAGAAACACAGCAACTCCTACTTTACGACCCTATGCTGGGCTACATACGGCAACCAACAAGCACCAGACGTAAACATGATAATCAAACCAAAGTAGGAGGCTACACCAACACTGACTGGACGGCGAGGGTTCTCCTTAAAACATACCCTCCCGTGACAAACAATCAGCCATAACATTATCAGTGCCTTCAACATGCCACACATCCAAACTGTGTTCCAGCAGCAGAACATCACCTGACACTGATAAACTGTTCAGTCCATCACAAGACTGGCACTTCTCTTCGCTCTCTCCGGCAACGGGACCTGCCAATAACCTGTCACTAATTTCACCTTAGTGATAAAAAGGACAGCCCTGATGCGGTCTATGGGGTCGTCAACTCTGGGTAATGGATAGGTGTCTGTCTGGGATAATGCACTAACACTACTGCAATCAACACACAAACGGATCTTGCCACCCTGCTCAGGTTGCAAAGTCACTGGCAAAGACCACTCACGATATCCCTTATCCCTCAGACCCTTCTCCAACATGTAGTCCAGCTCTGCTTTTAAGGCAGGCTGTCGAGCAGGATTTACACGGTAGGGAGCAAACTTGAGCTTTGCACTGTCTCCAGCCTCTATGTTGGGTGCCACCCCAGATATCAGGCCTGGAGACTCAACAAACATGCGGAAGTACTGCCACAGCCTAGTAAAAACTCCTCTTGGCGCTTAGGAACAAGAGGTTGTGACTTATCTCGAAGAACAACATACTCATTGCCCTCCCACAACCCAGCCGGGACCGCAGCCTCTAAACTATAATCTCCCTCCTTCTCCACCTCCGTCCCTAATACAGCCAGGTCATGAGAGGAACAATCTGTCCCACCTGTGCAGTCACTCCCACAGTTCATAAGTGCTAAGGCTTCCCCGCCGATACCATACATGCGCACCCCCGCATTCCTTGCGTGGCTATACCTGCCTGCGCAGCATCACCTCCATCAGCACCGCGGTCAGATGTAGTCGGTCTAGGGTAGGGCTGTTGCAATTTATTAGGGAAGCATTGGGAGGTTATGCAACAGTCGGGCGTATCTATTAAATAGTTAACCTTACCAATCTGCTTAATGTCCTGATACTGACCACCACCCTTAGCAGTCATGGGTCGACCCTGAACTGACAACCGTGGCAAAGCCTCGTCGCCCACCTTGAACACCCTAGATTTCGCCTGTTTGTTATAATGGTCTCTCATCTTCGTGTTCATGCTGCTAACCGGGATAGCCTCCGGGTATCTAGTGGTAGTATCAATTAAAGTGTGCAAGTATTTATCTCCCGAACTGGTGGGTAACAAGGGACCAACATGACTATGACACGAGTCAATGGCAGTTCAACTGCAGGTGTAGGGATCAAAGGTGCCACGGTTATTCCTGGGTGTGGTTCTCCAACTAACTTACCAATATGACACACCAAAAAAGAAGCCACCGATGCCTGCATATTAGGTCACCAAAAATGAGAATGTAGCCTATCAGTAGTCTCACATACCCCTAAATGACCCGCCAGAGGTGCCACCTGCGTTAGCCTAACCAGCCCTTCCCTTCACTGGGCAGGCACCACTAACTGCTCCTCCCCCAAACCTGAGTTCGTATCCGGCTTCCACTGCCGATACACCAATGCCCCTTTTACAACAAATTTCCCTGCTTGACCGTTCTTCCCACCAGTCGTACCAACTTTCTTAAACAGGAGGCCCAGACTGGGGTTATCTTGCTGCAACTTGTTCAGTTTGTTTCTAGGTAACTCCATCAAGGCAGTTACCTCTGACCTCTCAAAAATATCAGAAGGTTGAGTCGGTTTCACTATGTCAGACTCCTCGTCCGGCACTAGGTCACCTCTACTAATCTCGGTAGCCTCACTGGGGTCAGCCTAGCCCACAGTTGCCTCCGGACCAGTGTCATGTAGTAGTGCGTCATGGGATGGCCCGCACTCATGGCTGTCGGCCCCCGCATCCACTAAATTATCCACCTGTTGTGCCAAATGTGCCACTGATTGGGTCACTGCACCAACAGGGTAGATAGAGTCCATGTTATCTTCTTGCAAACAACCACCACCAGGGGGTACAAAAGCAGCCTCAGCGACGACTATAGGAGGCGGGAAAACTACATCCCCTGCCAAGTCAGTCCCGAGCAAAAAGTCCACCCCTTCAACTGGCAGAGTGTCCACCATGGCCACCTTACACTCGGCAGTCAAAAGTGGGCACTCTAGGGTCACCGGGACTAAATCACAGAATTGTTCACTGTTGATTCCCCTGCACATTACAAACTCTCCCGTGCTAATAGGTCCCCCTGTCAGGTTGTGACACATGGATTGTTGCGCACCAGTATTCCTAAACACCTTGACAGGGTGAGTCTGCTCCCCAACCCGTACAAATCCATCATGTATGAATGGCCGACACCACTCAGGGGAAGTCTGGTTATGCTCAGGTGGTGATACCATCTGGGGCGGAAAAGTGCATACTACCCTGCTTCGCGCTGGCCAACACTGCCCCCCAAACTCACCAGTACCTGGCTTGCCTTTCACAGGCACCTCCTCCCCTAGTGTCCACCAATTGCATGGACAGCCTTGGGTTCCTGGGTAGCTTTCCATTTAGCACACGGAGGTTTAATATGGCCCTCTTGTTTCCAAATATAACATCTCACTTCCGTAGAAGCTTGCTGGTTATCAGCCTTGGTATAATGTTGTGTCTTATTTGTGGTACCTTTGGGTGATGATGGGCGAGCTGATACTGTGGCTGCTTGGTGCACAGGTCGGTCTCTCCTGTCACCAATGCTCCCCATGCACATGCCACGCCGGGCTAGTGCAAAGTCATCAGCCCAAACTGCTGCTTTCCTTATTGATTTAAACCGCTTTTCTTTTAATTTTTCCCCAACGTCCTTTTCAACTATGCTTGTAAACTGCTCCATCAACCAAACCTCACATGCCTCCTCAAAAGTACCAGCTGACTCTGAATGCAGTCACTTAGCTAGAGTATCGCGCAGGTACCTGGCACATTCCACGTGCGAGTCCCCCTGCCGCTTCCGAGCCCCCCTAAAAGCCAATCTGTAAGCCTCGGGACGCAGCTCGTAGGCTTTTAACACAGCCTCTTTAAGTACATCATACTCTAGCTCCTGCACTTCTAGGCGATCCTATGCATCGAGAGCCTTGCCTTTTAACACATTAGACACCAACGCTGCCCAGTGGTGCCTCGGCCACTGATACTCGTGGGCCTTCTTCTCAAACCGCAAGAACCACTCTGTGACCTTGAGTTCATCGAAGGCCGGCACGAGTTTCAGCCGTCGAGACAACAACACCTCTTCTGCCTCCTCCCTAGATGCATGACCAGCACCATTCCCTTGTCGTCCTTGCCCACTGGTTTCCAACTTCGTCTTCTCCAAATCTACCTGTATTCTCTTCTCCAGAATACAGCTATCTATCTCCATCTTCCTCAACGCAAACTCCCTATCTTTCTCTCTCTGTCTCTCTTCCCTCTCTCTCTCTCTGTCTCTCTTCCATCTCCAATCTCTTGAGCTGCAACTCAACCTCTGGACTCCTTCTCGACCCTATCGGGGCTATAGGAGGAAACTGGGCATAAGGGGGAACATTGTGCTGAGCAGCCACCGTATGAGTGGCAGTGAAATGCTGGGGTGTGGCCCACGACACATGAGGGGAAGAAGGAGAATACTGGGGATTGCTCGCATAACTTGAAACAAATGTACTGGCCATAGGGGCATGAACATAGCCCTGTGAAAATGAAGGGTCCGTACTGATAGGGTTAAATGCTGACGGTGGAAGCGTGGTGGCAGGTGCGGTGGTATTAGGAGGAGACTGTCTAACTACAGAATCACCTTGCTCTAGAGTCGTTACTTCACTCCGGGTCCCAGTAGAATAATAGCTAACCTGACTGCTAGGACACTGCGGCACATGCAGGATGGTGCCATCATCCACAACACAATTACTAGCTTCAAAATAAGGACCCCTAGGCTGCGCAGCCATCTTGCACACCTCTTGAACTAACTCTGCCTTAGACATACCACTGCACCTCCATCCATACGTCTCCAACACACGTCTTAATTCATCACTACTCCTGCTAGCAACCTCTTCTTGACTAGGTTGGGTTGTAATAAACTGCAAGGCGTCCTCCTTCCCCACAATATGAACAGGAATGTAATCAACATGCGACATCTTAGCAATAGTTGTGGACACGGGTTAATAAAATAAGAGTACTATGTCCGTAGACTTTCAATTACAAGAAAAATTACTGACAATCTAAATATAATTGCTTCACACCAAAAGAACTCTATACTATCACACTATCCTATCGAGGTCGCCACTGTTACGAGGGGAGCCGGGGCAACCAGACGCTCTAATAGCCTAGCCCACAGCACCGAACTACCCTTCAACAGACACGCTCTTAATATCTGAATCAAACACCAAGACACGCAGGTTCTCTTGGAAAAATGGTTATCTTCCGCTTTGCTCTATTAAAGCAGTAACAAGGAGACACAAAAAATATCTATTGTCCCCGAGTCTCGTCCATAGTGCGTGTAGTATGCAAGAGAACTTCTAAGGTTATTCTATACTGCACCAACATTACCTAACCATACCACTACTAGACTCCCAGAACACACTATATCATACCCAATCGCTTATAAATTGAGAACAATACAGAGCAAAAATCTATGGAAAGTCCAGTGCAATAAACCTCTGTGCCAAGCCTATGTCCTAATAATACACCGAGTGGCTCTCTTCAGCACAGCTCGGCGGTGGTGTTGTAAGGGGTAAACAACTTTAATGACTTAACCCTTACAACATCATCTGGGGTTAGCTCAATACAACAGAGTACAATGGGGACAACCTCACCTAGTAACAGGCTCCACCCCTAGTCCCAAACTGCACCGAATGTATTGCTGCTAAAACTAAACAAGGCTCAAAGGGTTGATATCCTGGGGAAGTTGGAAGCTGGCTGCCATCCAATAAAGGGTTGGAAAAGACCTAAGTCAAAGGATGCTGTGTGGTGGAAAAAGCTTAGCCTACCATATCACACACCCAGCAACCTCTGTACTCAAAGGCCTGACAAAAACAGAGATAAACTGTCCAGCCACCCAATCCCCCCAGTGATATCAACCATGAATAATATGCACATCTAATAATGATGAAACAATGCTGCAGAATAATGGAAAAGAACATGGAGGAAGAAAAGGAGAAGCTTATATTCTAGATTCCCACAGAAGAAATAAATGCAGTAATTAATATTAAACTAAAGATATTAAAACTAAACAATATACTCAATATGACTCCAGCCCCTGCTATGCTCCAATCAAATACCGAAACAAAAAAAATATGCGGTATTCAAGGGAAAACACAAAGCAAGCCTAACCAACACCAAACAGTGATGCTGACAGCGCGAGAGGTGAGACTGGAGTAAGCTGTTGCACTCGCTCTGGTTCCCACGGCCAAGACGAGGGAGGAAGGGGAGTGCCACGCACCACCAGAAGACTCAATGATCTCAGGCAGCCTGTGCTCTCTTTAACAACAAAAGTAATCAAATGAATAACGTCAACATTGTGTGAACTTATGATAAACTGAATTAATCACACAAGGCTAAATAAACTAACATATTTATACCGCTGATCTGACGGCAACACAAGACTACAGGCAACATCCTGCTAGCTACTAGCCTCGCACAGGGTCCCCCCCCCCCTCTCACAACAGGCCCTGCAACTATAACTCACTCACAAATTATATAGGCTACAAACTCATTTGGAAGTGACAATATATTTATATATATACAGTATATATATTTGTATAAGTAGGCAGTATGTTTTCATTGAGGCAAAATATATTAACCCCTATGTGTCGGCGCGCAACAAAAGTCGAGTATAATAAATCTGGACTATCTGGCGGCGCGCGACATAGGTCGTGTGGCAATTTCAGCACGTAATGTTGCTGAGAGAGAGAGACAAGTGGTGGCAGGAGAGTAGCGAGCGTATGACTGCTCCATACCACCGCGGCGAACCTACTGACACGAATCCACCTCCTCCCTCCCTCTCTCACTCGCTACATACTGAATCGTATGGGGAAAGTACCGAATTACATGCTTTTTGCACTTGCGTTGCGCGGTTGTTGCAAGAAAACTAGCCGTCATAAAAGGATCGTTATGGTGTCATTGGAAAGCTCTGTTTATGCCCTTTCAGGGATAGACACTTGTTTTACGCTCTGGGTCTTATTTAGGCATGAAAATGATCACGTAAACAGCCCTATTTTGGCTAAAAACACCCCGCTGGGCGGTACATATAAATAAACCGCTAGCCCGCTAATAAGGTGTTAAAGACCAAGGCATATTTGTTTTTTTACTAACTTTTTACTTGTTTTTTTCAATATTTCTCACTGTATGTCTGATTTCATCATTCAAATGATATATTAAGTTTCCAAAGTTCATGATTATTTTCAATTAGGTGTTGAATAATACGTCAACTTTCATTTTATTTGTCCTATTATTTATTCACTAAACGTTTCATGCTTTCTTTGCACATCTTCAGTAGATTTATATCTGTAAAAATAAAAAATATAAATTAATGTTTCTTCCAAATATGAAATAAATAGTTAACATTTGTTTAAAAGAACAAGTGAGTGTTCTCTTGCATTAAAAGAAATATATAAATATCACTTACATATCGAACTATGAACTACGCTAATTTAATTAAAACACACTAGTAGTATAACACTAGGTCAGAGTTGAAATAAGATTGTACAAATGTCACTAAAATACACAGGGGTTAATTATCAGGACTTACGAGCTGATTGCTAGCTCAACTGTGACTGATGTCTTAGATTGTATGGGGGGCTCTCTGTGTGAGTGCGTGTGTGGTTGTTGGGAGTGTTCATTGTCTCGGTATAGCGTTGCATAATTATGTGTTCGTGTATTTTGATTGAAAAGAGTCAGTACTCGATCTTGGCCTGTGGTTTGGTTGTTTAGTGTCGGTTTTTTGTCTCGGATTAGTAAGGCTTCTGTTATTTGGAGTCGTGTAGTGTCTTGGCAATACTTTAAAATCTTTATGTGATCTGTTAATTCTTTTCTACTGAGATAATAGGACTAATAAAATGAAAGTTGACGTATTATTCAACACCTAATTGAAAATAATCATGAACTTTGGAAACTTAATATATCATTTGAATG
Source organism: Paralithodes platypus (assembly GCA_032716605.1). Taxonomy (NCBI): domain Eukaryota; kingdom Metazoa; phylum Arthropoda; class Malacostraca; order Decapoda; family Lithodidae; genus Paralithodes; species Paralithodes platypus. The sequence goes on along the minus strand of CM064531.1, from coordinate 40,646,152 downwards.
ATGAAATCAGACATACAGTGAGAAATATTGAAAAAACAAGTAAAAAGTTAGTAAAAAACAAATATGCCTTGGTCTTTAATAAATTTTGCCTCAATATATATATATATCGCGGGGTTTTCGACCTTTTTCTTTGTATATATATATATATATATATATATATATATATATATATATATATACTGTATATATATATATATACTATATAAATATATATTACATGATATGTTGTGTTGACAGTTTGGGCTAGTGTGTGGACGAGCATATCTCCGAGCCACCCTCCAGTCCCTCATCAGCTTGGCCTCCATAATCGGTAGTACCACCACAGGCTACTTGGCAGACAGGTAAGACAAGGATCCAGTGTTACATAACCTTGAACCAGGCTTCGGTTCAATTCAGCCTATTGTTGTAAGACGTTTATCCCCACCCAGGTTTCAATTTTTTTCCTGGCGAGCAGTAACGAACCAGCATATTTTTCTAAATATTTTTGACGGCAGGCTAAATTGTTATCTATTTACTGTGTGTGCCTCGCTCTCGCCGCAACGGAGGTGTTATGCACTGAGAGAGGTCTGAAGAACACTGATTGTTGTAATAATTGTGATAGAAGAGTGAAAGAGATGCAACATTGTGGCATGTACAAAGATATTGTAGGGAACTAGTAGGAGGAAGTGAGTTGATGAGGCGAAATGCTTTTGGCTCTACTCTTTCAAGAAGCGCTGTATGGATGGATCCTCCCAACACAATTGAACAAAACTCTGTACAGGGGAGCACTGTGCCCCGATACAGAGCAAGAAGCTGTGCGGGGGTGAAGAACTCACAGAAATGGTTTAGCACACCTAACTTATGGGAAGCTGCTTTAGAAAGAGTGGTAATATCTTTCCAAAAAAGTTCAGATGAAAAAGTTACACCTATAATATTGAGAGATGAAGAGTTGATTTTTGTATTGTTGGAGAATAGTTGATATCCTTGCGGAAGTTAGCGAAGGAGAAATAGAGGGAACAATTGGGTCTTGGAGGCGTTGAAAGTAAAAAGATTTTCTCATCCTCAATCATTAATAATTGATAGACCAGAAGATAGGCGTTCTATATCTCATCACATGAGTTTTGGAGTGACTGCATGCTGGCTTGATGTGAAAAACTAGTTGAATATTGTAAGGTACAGTCGTCAGCATATGAGTGCATAGGACTAGAGGTACAGTAGAGAGATCATTAATCCGAGAAGTGCGAGACTGGCCTCTGACGAAAGTAGTTATATGCGAATTAACCCCCTCAGACTGAAATAGTTAACTTACTGATGAGGAGGCGCACCGCCCGGTGTTTTCCCCACAACAGTCAAAATCACACTGAGGGACCGTTAGGAGTCGGAGAAATTTGGGATTGCCATCAATCGACAGATTCTGAACTAATTTACCTAACTTACTGAGGCCTAAATGACGCTACAGAGTCATATAACTTATTAGAGAGATATTAAGATAGGTTCATATGACACGGTCGTGTCATATGAGTAGTTGGGCGGAACCGCCATATGACGCGATCGTGTCATATGAGTCGGAGGGGGTTAATTACCTTAGATTCTGACAGAATTTGTTATATCTACCATATAAAGAATTATTTATTTTCCATGTGCAGTTATTTTACATAATTATTTGATGAACATTTGAACCTTGAAGAGCGATACAAGTAATGGGAATAGTAATTGGTGGGTGCAAAACGTATAATTTCGCCGCCCAATCGTATGCTCAGGCGGAAGGAGGAGAGACATATTTTCTCCCTTCGCAACATCTAGCAACAAACTGAGCGCCGCGGGAGATATCTCACTGTTCCATAAAATATCTAAGTGACTCGCTGGTGTGTACGAAACCGTGTGAGATAAATGTTGTGCAAAAAATAGCTAATAAATGGGGGAAATATGAGGAAAATAAGCCGATAATTAAAGAGGGGGGAAGCGGGCAGGAAAGTGGGGGTTCAGACACATGAGGATGAACGGTAAGAAGTACTAGAGGGGAATTATCTCACCTAATGACATATTCCTTTGTTTTGAGAGCCCCTTGGGTGTTTTGTGAAGGGTTTGTTCATGGTCTTATTTCTGTGAGGCCTATCGCATTCGTTATACACATACTTCCATGAGGCTTATCACACTTCTTGAGTTAATGAATATATATATTTACAGTTCAGGAATAGGGAGCAAACTACAGCCTAATAATGAAAAATATGATTAACAAGTTCCTCCACTAACAATCCCTGATTCGCATTGGACATTACTCCTAGGAGTAGTACAAAGGTTCCAGGTTCTTTGGGACAAAAGTATATGTGAGGTATGATTCCCATTGATTATTAAGGTAATTGGCACCCTAGACCGTTAATTAAATACAAGCCTAATTGAGTACAATACGGTGCATATGCGAGCAGAGGCAGAACTCTACTTCCAGTTGATAATCCAGTAAAGCCACAGGCTGCAAGCCTTCAGTAAAAACGAAAGTCCCCAGGATAATCCACCTATTTTAAGTAAAGCCAGCAGAGATTATAGATAAGAAATAAGATAAGTCTAGTAGTTACCGAGGGAGCTGCTCCCACGCCTCTCTATAGCCCGACAACTAGAATAATGCAGAGTTCCTGTATAGGGAAATTTCTTAGTGAGAGAGCATACCACCCTGCTCTCTCCCAAAGAATCACCTTATGCAATTAAAATTATATAGGATCTAAATCACTTGAGTGTTGAGTAAACAGGGCAGAGCGAAGCACCAGGAATGTGAGAAAGAGGCATATAAAATTATAAGCCAGAGTGTAAGTTTGGTCGATCCCGATTTCCCACTCTGACATAAAATAATGCAACAGGAAAGAGCCCTGTAGAAACTATTCCTCTAACTCACAAATCCTATTGCTTAATAAGACTCCAAGACAGGCAGCAACAACCAACACCTGTAAGATAGTTCTAGTGCAAACAAGTATAAACAAAAGTGCTTTAAAATAATGTAGTGCACAACAATGAACCTATTCAGAATAACCCTATAACTCTCTATGCTTGTGTGTTACGTTAATTGTAGAATAATATCAAAAAGAGGCAAAGTTAAAATCACCACAACGGTAGCAGCCCACTTGGGTGCTTACTCATGGGCTGCTAGACCCCCCTAGGACTTACCATATCCCTGTGCTTGACCTAGGCCGATTTGGCGACTCATCCAAAATGCAACAAAATCCAAATCATCATGTAGGAAATTCAATTTCGCAGCCAACCATATATACATGAATACCCAAAACTAAATAAACTAAATAATGATTAGTTATAATCCCATATATTTCCATAGAAGACACAATTTCATCGGAGTTAGATTCTAAACTCATGATACGGTAACGATAATTATATGTATTCGAATCCTATCTCATAGAAACAGTAAGAACTGTAGCTGTATATTAATACACATTCTTATCATTATTAGTATTACCTGATGCAGATGTTGCAAATAGAACAACTCGTATAACCCAGCACTGCAAGATGATGCAGATTATACTATTATCTAAAGAGTGTTATTAGATATAATAACACAATTATTTACACCTCATTGTTTTATCAAGGAATTCAGTGTAGAATGTGGGTTTCTAACACCTGAACTTTGCCTTCTGTTTCTGTGTTTGTGTATGCGCGCTAATCAATCTACAAAGAGTGTAGCGGGAAAATTGATTGGTATTAACCTCTAAGAGAGAGAGAGAGTGAGAAAGAAAGAGATAGAGAGAACCTTCTATTATTATAGAAACAAATAATGATAGCAATATTGTCATAATATTATGTAGCGCCCAGCGTGTGCGAGTACTGTGTGTGTGTGTCCTGGTGGTGGTGGCGCCTGCGTAGACACCTGCACTGTCTCTGCCATAGAGTACATATTATGACCTAGAGGCAAAAGCGTGACATCATACGGTTAGTTTGCCGCACGTCCTAGGGATTTGGTGGCAGCACTGTTGTATGGTATAACAACCAAAGCACCTCAGTGGCTTGTCCTTATTATAGATAGTCTGTGCGCCGCGCGTGCCTGCCAGCTGGCTTGCTGCAGTGTTACCAAAGTTAAGGGAATATCCGCAAAATGAGGGAGCAATAGATTAAAGCGGGAACGTATTTAAGAGTTAATTAATATTGGTAAAAACACTAGTAAATTATTTAATATAAATTAGATATAATATAAGCAAAATGAAAATATTAAGTATACATATACACTATAAAACATACTCATATATTATGCAAGCTGTATACCTTCAAGCAACACAACAACATTAAAATGTAATTTTGAATATATATTATGTTACGTGTTATGTAGATGTTAATTTGTAATGTAGCACTAAAACTGGACATTTATACTTATGACATCTAGGGATATTTAGTCCCACCATTGACGTTGGCAACTCCCGAGTCTCACATCAACAATGGCAGGTGTTGGAGGAGTTTTGCTTGTGTACGTCATCATAATGACGACAATTACACAATGACTGGCCTTTACAGTAGCCTCTACTTATGTCTATTTAACTATGTCATGTCTGCAGAGTCTCTGGATAACGTTCAATTGATTATTAATAGCGTTATTAGTACAAGGTAGGAATTATTACGAATTAATGGGGACCAAGGATAGTCAATATAATGTCTTTGTGGGGACCCTCCCCTCCCATTGTCCTTTGTGATCGTGCTGCCATCTCTCGAACGAGCGGATCCCTATTTACAGATTTGGCGTCTTCTTTAGCCTCTAGGTCATAATTATGTACTCTATGGTCTCTGCTAGACACGACCACACAGGCTTGGGATGGAGTGCAAACTAGACAGGTGCCACATACCTAATATTTTGTCGAAAAACTTAGTTGGGCTACTGTACACAAGAGGTACGATATAGACTGATAATATATCCTATAGGTGAAATACTTAGGCTCAAGTAGTTCAACAACTAAATACGGTACACCGTAAGCAAACGAACACAATGAAGCAAATATGAAGTAAAAATGCTTATGAAGCGCATCCCATGTTCACTCAACTAACTCATACTAATTCATTACTGGTGGCATGTTTCATTACTGTATGTATGTATGTATGTGTATGTATGTGTATGTATGTATGTTTATACTCAGGCACATACCCCATTGCTGGGGGTGGCCGACACGGACAGAGCCCGAACAGAAATATTTAAAATTCCTATTCTCAGGGTCCGGGACCACTTTCGTGTTCCCTTGCCCCTTTCTCTGTCTCGTCGAGTAGGAGAATTATAAGAGGGTAGGAGGATTCTTAGCCCCTGCCCCAATTACTGGCCACTACTATCTCATAATACTATGACACTTGCATAGGTTCGAACCTCGGCGAAACAACAGCAAACACATTGAATGAACAACCCACACCAACAAAGGTGAAATTATATGAAATTAGAGGTTTTCATAGCGAAACGTGCAATGAAATTATACCTAACCAACTGACAAAAGTTTATCGAGATTAAAATGTGCTAAATATAACGCTAATTCTAGTGCTATCAATATTTCAACGATAGGAGAAATTCCACCATATCTATGCATACAGTGTCATAATAAAAGTCCACTGTAAAATTTACTATGTAGTCCAGATAAATGGCAGTTTTGCGGTGACAATATATATACAGTATATAATATATATATATATATATATATATACACACGTGATTAAGTTATAGAACACTTATCTTCTGATCTAACAACCATTTCTAATTGGGGCAGTGAAATTATTGTTGCTTTCAATGTTTCCAAAATCTAATTTCTTCATATATTTTCCCGTCAAGAACTCGCAGAGGATTATCCGTTATACTTTATCAATACAAAAATTAACCCTTCATCTTCTCTCAGTGTTGTCGGTGTCTCTTTTTATTCTGATTTTTCTTGTAAGACTATATTACCCACTCTTGCTAAAAAAAAAAACTTCCCAGACGCTGGGTGTGCTCAACTGCCTCAGGGGGTTCTTTACCCCTGCATAGCTTCTTGCTCTGTACAGGGGCACAGTGCATCCATGTATTGAGTATTGTTCGCATGTGTGATGAGGATCCTCTCGCACAGCAATTCTAGAAAAAATAAAAAATAAAGCCTTTCGTCTCATTAACTGACATCCACTCACCGATTCTCTGCAATGTCTCTCTCTTCGCAGTAATGTTGCATCTCTCTCGCTATTCTATGGCTATTAAAATAATCAGGGATCCTCAGAGCTCTCTCAGTGTATACCACCTCCTCTATGTAGGGTAAGTAGCACCCGTCATGTAACACAATCCCACCCCTACTCTGTGCAACTCTCCTACCCAAGAGTGAAACGATACTCCCAATCTTACTATTTAACTCTTTCCCTGAATCCATCTTTACCTCATCCTATAACTTAAACTGATTCAAACTCCGTGTGTGCAGGCATTATGGCTCATACATTACTTGATTTCGGCTCTGTTACCCTTTCAACTCTGGTGGAGGCACTCGTTACAGACAGTTTTGCCTTTTGTCTCCCTCATGCACATTAGAACGAAAATAAAACTGGTAAGAGACCACTGTCTTGGTAGAATACATGGAAAAAAACATCTTGATGAAAGTGTATAATTGATCATCTAATACAGGACCCCAAAGATTTGCAAGTTAATTTGAAGAAAGTGACGAGTGTGGTTGGAATATATTTGATGTGTGTGTATGTGTGTGTATGTGTGTGTAGTGTGTGATTAATAAACATGTACAGTTGTTTTGGTGTTTGTACAGTTTCTTGCACACGTTTTGTTCCTCTTTGAGATTTTGTTTATGAAAGACAAAATTGTATGATAGCGTAATGCATAAGTGCGCGGAATTTCGATGTCAGTATCCTAGGTTCGAGTCCTTAGAGTGCCACATGTATTTGTTGATTTCATTAATTGAGTTTAGAAGTAAAGTTGGTTGGTGAACAAATATAATAATTATGCATTAGTTAATTCATCTCCTTATGCAACTCTATTAAAATACTACGCTCTAAATTCAATTATACTGTGTTTCCTTCCATATATAAAATCTCAGAGAAGAACGGAACTTGTGCAGGGAACTGTAGAGTCATAGGCATATATAAAGTTACACCAATTCGAATCTTTGAACCTTTAAACCCAAGTTATGAATCATCTGGAACATAATAAAGCTTTGTATTATCTCGTTTACTTATTCAAATGGGTGCTGAGCCATTTATGCTTTTATGATTACCCATGAATTATCTGTTATATTTTGAAAAATCACCATTCATCATCTCTTTTCACGGCCACGAAGTATTTTAGCAGAAATAAACTTATAAATAAACCACACTCGAGTTTATCTCAAACTTTTGCAGGTAGCGTGTCGCCACTCGATATAGGTAAACAATTACACATAGAAGATATAATAATTATTGAAATTTACGATACATACTCATTTTATATTGCAATATCTAGTAACCCGACAGACACAGAGAGCCATTTTATATTGCAATATCTAGTAACCCGACAGGCACAGAGACCCATTTTATATTGCAATATCTAGTAACCCGACAGATACAGAGAGCCATTTTATATTGCAATATCTAGTAACCCGACAGGCACAGAGAGCCATTTTATATTGCAATATCTAGTAACCCGACAGACACAGAGAGCCATTTTATATTGCAATATCTAGTAACCCGACCGACACAGAGAGCCATTTTATATTGCAATATCTAGTAACCCGACAGGCACAGAGACCCATTTTATATTGCAATATCTAGTAACCCGACAGATACAGAGAGCCATTTTATATTGCAATATCTAGTAACCCGACAGGCACAGAGAGCCATTTTATATTGCAATATCTAGTAACCCAACAGACACAGATAGCCATTTTATATTGCAATATCTAGTAACCCGACAGGCACAGAGAGCCATTTTATATTGCAATATCTAGTATCTAGTAACAATATCTTTAGGGGAGCTGTGGTGGAGTGGTCTTGCCACTGGCCTGGTAATCCAAAGGTCCCGGGTTCAAATCCCGATGTATCAATGGGAAGATATTATTGGGATGGAATTTGTGCTGTACCTAGTATCAGTGCATTACCACAGAGCCCACCGAAACGTCAATAAAATACCCTCATTGTTCCCTGATTAAATAGCACTGTATGAATATTCCCATATTCAAAATATGCTATAGGGGTGCAATGCCTGGTGAGTTATCTGCTCAACAGGTGGCGTTGTGTGTGTGTAAGTGTGAGAGTCCGAGTGTAGGGGGTGAGACAGTGAAGCACGGGAATGAGGTGGCTTCAGAGATGGGGTCGTTTCGGGCCATGAGTGAGCACCGTGCCTCATGTGAAGGCAAGATGGCAGGTGCTCGTTGTACTCTACGTGCTTCACATGTCTCACTCCCTAGACTGGAACAAGACCTCACGGGCTTCACTGTTCATTGTAAAGCGGTGAATGTTAAGGCTCTCAGCCTATGCCCGAGAGGAAGTAAGTTGGAATATAGAAAAAAAAAAAAAAAAAAAACGACAGACACAGAGAGCTATTTTTCTACCGAAAAAATGTACACATTTATCTTGAAGGGGGTCTAGGGAGTGTTTTTTACAGCCTGATGGAGGTCTAGGGAGGAAACTAAAAAAATAATTATTATATCAAACAATAAGCAAATAGATACGCCCATCTCCCTTAACCCATTCAGACTCGGTGACAACATTTTAACATATTTTAGCAAGTATTACATAAGAACATAAGAAAATGGGAGTCATGGGAGAAAGCCGATTGGCCTAAGCAAGGCAGATCCCTGTCCCACACAACCCCAATTACAAAGCCCAATTATAGGCTCAACACTCTAATACCCTGAGGATCATCTTACCAAAACGGTTAGAGATTAACGCAGGATTACGGGGGTCTGCAGAGCGCTGATTGGCCCAACCCTGCTGATCCCCCTTCACACCCAACCCTTCTCGTCCATATGCTTATCCAATTTTATCTTAAAGCTCCCTATCGTTTTTAATCCCACTATAGCACTTGGTAGTCCATTCCACCCATCTACAACTCTGTTACCAAACCAATATTTGCCTATATCTTTTCTGAAACGAAATTTATCTAATTTGAAACCATTGGTACGGGTTCTTTCGCTATCACTGAGCTTTAGTACATTTGTCATGTCCCCTTTGTTAATCCCACTAACCCACTTGAACACCTCTATCATATCCCCTCTAACTCTGCGTCTCTCTAACGAATGTAAGCCTAATTTCTTCAACCTTTCTTTATACGGAAGATTTCTAATATTATGGATCATTTTTGTCATTCTACGCTGTACTCTCTCCAATGAATCTATGTCCATTCTGTAATAAGGACACCAAAATTGAACAGCATAATCCATATGGGGTCTCACTAATGACAAGTAAAGTTTTAAGATAACATCAGCAGTTCTGTTACTCACACTCCTAGAGATGAACCCGAGAATCCTGTTTGCCTTGTTTCGAACGCTTATACACTGTTGTCTAGGCTTCAAATCATTGCTAACAAACACACCTAGATCTTTCTCACAATTCGAGTTTTCTAATTCCACATTAGCTAGTTTATATTTAACATTTGTATGCATCTTCCCTATCTTTAATACCTTGCATTTGTCAATGTTAAACTTCATCTGCCAATTTACTGACCATTCGTGTAAGGTATCTAGATCCCTTTGGAGGCACTCTATATCTCTATCTGAATTAATTGTTCTCCCCATTTTGGTATCGTCTGCAAATTTACTTATCCTACTAGTTATACCTAAATCAAGGTCATTTATGTATATAACAAACAACAGAGGACCCAATACAGATCCCTGGGGGACACCACTTTTGACTGCTCCCCATTCTGACTTCGTACCATTTATGCTGACTCTCTGCTTCCTACCAATTAGCCATGACTTAATCCATCCCAACAACGCCCCACCTATTCCATGCGCCTCAACCTTTCTCATCAATCTCTCATGGGGGACTCTGTCGAAAGCTTTACTGAAATCTAAATATATATATCATATGACTTGTCATTATCTACTGCTTCATATACCTCTGAGAAAAAACTAAGCAAATTAGTAAGGCAAGAACGTCCCTGAGTGAATCCATGCTGAGAAGAATTTATTAAATTAAATGTATCTAAGTGGTTTCTAATTTTGCTAGCAATAATTGACTCTAGTAGCTTTCCTATGATTGATGTAAGACTAATGGGACGGTAATTGGATGCTATTGATTTGTCACCTTTTTTGAAGATCGGAACTACGTTTGCAAGCTTCCAAGCTTCTGGAACTATACCTGTCTCCAATGACTTGTTAAATAAAAATGTTAATGGGTAACTTAACTCATCCCTACATTCTTTTAATACTCTAGCATATACCTCATCAGGACCAGGCGATTTATGAGGTTTCAGTCTGTCAATTTCCTTAAGCACATCATTTCTACTTATAGTATAGTAACCGTACTTAACCTATTTTCTATACTATCGATATATTCCTTACGGACTTCTGGAAACTGTGCCAAATTTTCATTAGTGAAAACGGAAAGAAATTGACTATTTAATGTACTGCACATTTCTAAATCATTTTCTGTCATTTCTCCTATCGAATTTTTAAGGGGACCAATTACATCTCTAACCTTGGATTTATATAGTTGGTAAAAAGCTTTAGGATTATTTTTTGAGTCATTGGCAACCTTAATTTCATAATTTCTTTTTTCTTTCCTAATATCCTTTTTTTACCTGTCTTGATAGATTCTGATAGTAAGCAAGTAGGTGAATTTCGCCTTTCCTAATTTGTCTATATATTCTTCTCTTTTGTCCTAGAAGATCTAATAGTCTATTATTCATCCATTTGGGTTGGTTCTGTGTTGATCTAAATTTTCTTTTGGGGATGTATTTATTTTGTGCATTGAATACTGACTTGATAAAATTATCGTATGTATCTACCAAGGTTGACGTCTCTTCCTGACTTAAGATGACAGGTGCCTGAGAAGGGGTACACTAATTTGGACACCTGGATCGACTTAATTTTTTGACAATAGGGTCAGCTAATAGGGCTCTTCTTAACCCACCATAATTGGCTTTTCTAAAGTCAGGTATTAATGTTGTATTCTCTCTGGTATTACCTTTCCATTGTATATCAAAATACACAGAATTGTGGTCACTATTTCCTAGGTGGTCCCCTATCTCTACATTATTTACCATATGTTCATTGTTACTGAAAACTAAATCGAGAATATTATTACCTCTAGTCGGCGTATCTATGAATTGAAATAAAAAACTATCTTGTACTACCTCTATAAACTCCTCAGAATCAGAGTCTCCTATTTGATGCTGCCAATCTATATTCGGAAAATTAAAATCCCCCATAATGCACACATTGCTAAACCTTGATGCCATTTTAATTTCCTCCCATAATGACGTTCCGCCATTTCTACTCATATTTGGCGGTCTATACATAACTCCAATAACTATGGTCTCACTACCTTCGTTAACCTCTACCCAAACACTTTCATTATCGTTATTTAGTCTAATACCTGATTTAATACAGCTTTTTAATGTACTCCTGACAAACACTGCTATACCGCCACCCCTCTTACTTGTTCGGTCATATTTAAACAAACTATATCCTGGTATATCAAATTCTGCTAAAAAATGCCTGGTTTCTGTATTAATCCACGTTTCAGTTAGCGCTATTATGTCTATATTTTCTTTGCTAACAAGGGCTCTAAGTTCGTTCATTTTGTTACATAGACTCCTACAGTTTGTGTAATATACTCTCAATTTACTTCTTTTCTTTATACCTAATTTACCTTTATTTCTAACGACATTTCCATCTTCCGTTGCACCATCACTACTATAATTTGCAATATAGTCATCATTTTTAGCATGAGACTGAATATCCTTATCGCTTTCGCCTGACGCTAAAATTGTTCCATTTAACCTCTCATTTACACTCTCAATATTTCTGTTCAAATACAGAAATATTCAAAGACGGTTTTCTTCAGCTTAGGTAGGACGTCTGCCAATGAAAACTCTACAGACAATCTCAATGCATCCTTTGTAGTCTTTTAATGGGTAAGCGTCCTTCCTAAGCTGAATACAATCGTCTAATATAGTCTCCACAATATAATGAAGAGGACCTCGCCGGTATAGAAGGGGTTATAGTCTATTCTGTTCCAGCTGAGGGTAAATTGCCATGTTTCTATCTTTATTATTCAGCTATAAGGTAGATTTTGTAGTGAAATATGATGTTAATTATGAAAACTTGGCATTAAGACGACACACGCAGCCATAGTAGTTGCATATATTCCCATTAAGTAGCGAGAAATCAGCTACTAAGGGCTTCAATTTACCATCAGCTGGACAAAAATAGAGTATAGTAAGATTGTGTGAGTGTCTTGGTGTGTGTTTTGGTTCTTTAAGCCAGCGACGTGTGCTATATTTGGTTCTAGCTATATGTTGACGATAGTATGCAGATTAGGAAGGATCTGTGGTAGTTGCAAGAGTTGTTTGAGATGCATTGAAGCCTTATCATTGCTATAGGTCCTTCCTAATATGAATAAAATCGTTTAATAGTTGCCAGAAAATTATAGAAGGGACGTCCCTAGTACTAAATGGGTTAAGGGGAAGGTACTCGCTTTTTCTGGCTCCCCTTCTCCCTCATGTTTAGCATATTAGTTTTGATATTTTAAGACGATCGCTCCATTAGTTTGGCGATTTTGAGACCTTTCGCCCAATTGTTTTGTCAATATTAAGACCTTTCGTGTCATTTAGGTGTCGATTTTTTCCTGGCGAGCGCTAGCGAGCCTGTAATTTTAGAACGAATCGGCCTGAGACATTTTTCTACCGAAAGATGTACAAATTTATCTTGAGAGGGGGTCTAGGAGGGGGTTTCTTTGAAGCTTGATGAAGGTCTAGCGAGGGAACTCATAAATAAATTAATAAACCAAAACATAGACCCCAAATAACATGGACTACCCCCTTAACCCCCTGATTACACACACTACCCCCTTAACCCCCTGATTACACACACTCAGGAGATAAATAAATTAATTAATAAATAAACCACTAAATTAAGCATACCCCTTAAAGCCGGTATCACACAACAGCTTTTATAGTCAACATTCGATGATCAACATTTTTCTGGCAACATGTCTGGACTGTTTTGCACTGGTATCGGAAACTAGACTGATGGTAGATAGATTTAGGTAACAGACAAATATTAGACGTTTACCTTATGAGCTGCCAGACCAGTGCTAAGGATACATGTTGAGTGAAAAAGTTGCTCGTGTGATACCGGCTTAACTCACACTGTACCGGCGACGTCCTTTTCTTTATATTATGCCAATTATTAGACGATTTTATTCAGCTAAAGAAGGATGTCTACCAATTGAAAGGCTACAAACTATCTCAATTAATCATTTTAGAGACCATTTATCCTTCCTAAGCATCATAAAATCGTCTAAATGTAGCTGGATCATTTTAAAAGACACCGCCGGTACAGAAGGGGTTAATACTATGTAATATTTTGCAGATATGGTCGGAAGTGAGTCGGATCACACTTTGAAATGATTTGGAGTAAATCAGAATTGAATATGAATTGTTTTTTCGACGCATAACTTTAGGAGGATGTAGACAAACTTAGGAGATGAATAAATAAATAAATACACCACTAAATTTAGTCTACACCCTTAAGGTGAGGAAGACCGTTCTTCTGGACCCCCTTCTTCCTAATGTTTAGCCCCACCAGTTTTGAGATTATAAGACGTTCGGCTCATTAGTTTGGCGATTTTAACACCTTTCGCCCCATTTCGTTGTCAATTTTAGAACCTTTTGTGCCATTTAGGTGTCGATTATTTCCTGGCGAGCGATAGCGAGGCTGCAATTTTAAGAGGAACGCCGGGAAACGTTTCTACCGAATAATGTACAAATATATCTTGTCTAGGGGGTGTTTTTTCTAGCTTGATGAAGATCTAGCGAGGAAACTAAAACAATACAGTATATGAATAAATGAATTAATAGACCAAACAAACGGCCAGTCTCCCCTTAATACTATGTAATAATTGTTTCAGATATGGTCGGAAGTTGGTTAGCTCTATATCGGTGATGATGTTCACCGCCTCAGGTATCATCATGGCTTTGGTCCACAACTTCCAGGCCATCCTCTTCCTCAGGTTCTTCATCGGGATTTTCTGTACGCCGATCGCATACACTCTCGGTAGGTAAAGTGTATCTGAGGATGAAGAAAATTGTCAATTAGTTACCAATAGTTAGGTAAAGTGTATCTCCGGCTCAAGAAAATCGTCAAATAGTTACCAAGCTGAAGAAAATCGTCAAATAGTTACCAATAGTTAGATAAAGTGTATCTCAGGCTGAGGAAAATTGTCTAATAGTTACCAATAGTTACCAAGCATTACCAATTACTGCCAGGTTAGCTTGAATACACATTTACAAACATCATCCTCTTCCTCAGGTTCATAATCGGGTGTTTCTGTACGCCGATCGCTTACACACTCGGTAGGTAAAGTGTATCTGAGGCTGCTATACCCTGCTCATTATAGGTAGGCCAAAAAGCCTCACCTCTAGCCTCTTTAACCTCTCAGCTGGGCAGCCCTTGTAGTATACACCATACCCCAGTGTGTAGGTATTTCGATGCATTCCTCACTAAAATTGTTAATTTACCATAAATATAATTAATACTTATCCATATGCGCCTATTTTACCTTTAATATGAAGATAGTAACATGTAGCAACAGTAAAACAAGTGGGAATAGTGTTTAGATGGTCAAAATCGTGAATAAATACGGAGCGGCCCATTGATGAAATGTGGAGCAGAGCGAGGCAACCCCACCTCTCGCGAGGTCTCGAGCGTGACTAAGAGTCTCACCCCACCCCTGTACCTTACCCAACACACTCGACACTCGCATAACCACACCCTGCAACCGACTTGCAGATGTTAGCACAAAAATATACCAATGAATAAGCGAATAACAGGGAAAATAGCTGATAAATTGAAGGGGGGGGGGGGGGGGGGACGAAAGGGGGGAAGGAGGGGACTTTGACAGATGTGGAAAAGTGATAATATAAGATATGGAGGAAAAATAAAAAATTCAAGTGCTACTGGGGCCTTTTAAAAGTTTTTGTTTAGGCCAAGGATATTAAGAGTCTCCCTGCAGTCGCCCAATAAAACCTCTTAAGAGTCTCCCCGTAGCTGCTGGGTTAAGGGGGTAGTGCTTGGTTTTTGGTCTACATATTTATTTATTAATTAATTTTTTAGTTTCCTCGCTAGACCTCCATCAAGCTTAGAAAAACACCCCCTAGACTACCTTTCAAGATAAATTTGTAAATTTTTCGATAGAAAAATGTCCCTGCCCGAAGGCCGTTTCCTTCTAAAATTCGAAGCTCGCTATCGCTCGCCAGAAAAAAGTCGACACGTAAAGGGCACGAAAGGTCTTAATATTGACCAAAAAATGAGGCGAAAGGTCTCAAAATCGCCAAACTAATGGAACAAACGTCTTAATACCTTAAAACTAACATGCTAGACATGAGTGGGAACGGGGTCCAGACAAAGCGAGTACCTCCCCCTTAACTCGGTAGGTGGTTATATATAAAAAAAACATCCTCTTTCTCGGGTCCATCATCGGGGTCTTTCTGTACGCCGATCGCTTAACCCTTTCTATACCGGTGACGTGTTGTTAATTATATTATTGCTATATTTAGACGATTTTATGCAGTTTAAGAAGGATCTGTGGTAGTCTGAGATAGTTCGAAGTCTGTTAATATCTGGAGGCCCTTTTTAAACTGAACAAAAATGTGTAATAGAAACCATAATACAGTTAAAAGGACGTCTCGGTACAGAAGGGGTTAATATACTCACGGTAAGAAAAGGCTGCTATTATACCGTGTTCATTATGGGTAAGCCGAAGAACCTCAACTGTATCCTCTTTAACCCTTATTTAGCGGCGAGCAACATAAGTCGAGTTAAATAAAGCTGGACTATGTGGCGGCGCTCGACATAACTCGAGTGGCAATTTCAGCACGTAATGTGGCTGAGAGAGAGAGACAAGTGGTGGCAGGAGACTAGCGAGCGTATGACTGCTCCAGACCACCGCGGCAAACCTACTGACACAAATCTCAGCTCCCTCCTCCCTCTCTCACTCGCTACATACTCAATTATGTACTGAAAGTACCGAATTACCTGCTTTTTGCACTCGCGTTGCACGGTTATTGCAAGAAAACTATCCATCATACAAGGATCGTTATGGTGTCATTCGAAAGCTCTGTTTATGCCCTTTCAGGGATAGGTACTTGTTTTACGTTCTGGGTCTTATTTAGGCATGAAAATGATCACGTAAACAGCCCTATTTTGGCTAAAAACACCCCGCTGTGCGGTACACATAAATAAACCGCATAGGCCGCTCGTAAGGTGTTAAGGGGGATGGTTCACTTTTTGGCAGATTTGTACATGTATTCATTATTTTTCCAGTTTCCTCCCTAGACCTCCATCAAAAAAAAAAAAAAAAAACATCCATTAGATCCCCCTTCTAGATTAATTTGTACATTTTTTGGTAGAAAAATGTCCCGGCCGAAGGCCGCTTATTCAAACATTACAGGCTCACTATAGTTCGCCAGAGAAAAAATCGACACCTTAATAGCACGAAAGGTCTAAATATTGACGACGAAATGGGGCGAAAGGTCTTAATATCGACTAACTAATGGGGCAAACATCTTAACATCTGAAAACTAATGGGGCTAAACATTAACTCCTTCTGTATCGGCGACGTCTATTTAATTTAGTGTGGTTACTACTAATCCATATTATTCAGTTTAGGAAGAATCTCTGGCAATTAACATGCTTTGAAGTATCTCACTTAAAACTTTTTTACTACCAAAGATCCTTATTTAATAGATAGAATGTGTTACGATCGGGTCTCGTATAAATCAGTGGCTCTTATACATTGGACTAGACTGGCATAAATGCAACAACGGAAACGCTAGATCCAACCCCTGATATATAATCCCGTCGAACAAAGAACACATATACCCTCCAGAATTATATCTGCGATAGCGGGGTATCTTAACTCTCAGTATCTATGTGCTTCTACTATAGGCTGATGTTCTCTGAAACAGCCTATTACCTATAACATATGGTTGCTTAGTTATGGTACACAAGGAAAAGATAGTTAACTTAATTAAATCACAAGAGTGATCTAATGCAAACAAGAAGAAGGTTTACTTAATGTTACTTTAATCAATAATATCTGTCACTCCTTTATGAAAGAAAGTGTTGTAAAGTCCTCAAGCACCGAACAAGGAATCTTCTGAATAATGTCGGATGCCACTAAGAAGAACGTATCGGAAATAGAACCACAAAATAGCAAGAGGCAGGACAATGCACGTGTAGGCTAAATACACAAAAAGGCTGGACCTATAATGTTATTGGACACAAGAATATTATAAGCGGTGCAACAGTAATAATGCTCGCCACGAAAAAGTAGTACTCCTATTAACAAAACCGGTCTATGCTGGTTGTGTCTCTCTACAGCAACCTAGACCTCAAAATGCTTGTGTAGAAATAATGGATATGCATAAAAGAGTATATGATCTAATCCAGCTAATGTCTACCCGGGTTAATAAAGTCTAGCTGGGATGTGCAAAGGTACAGAATTCTGGTGGAGCAAGGCAGCTCCTAGCCTAGTGTGGACCTTGGGTCTGTGTGGCCTGATTACGTTAATATGAAGGGGTGCTCTCTTGAGGATTCTCGATCACAAGTATCGAGTATCCTCCTGGCGACCCTCAAAAGTAAAAGCAAATAGAGTTAGAACAGTGTTGGGTGGATTAGGCAAGCAGCCCTCACGCACTACACAGTCTAAACTCCAAGGTACACAGACAAAAGATCCACCCAGGTAACCCACAGAATCCGTAGTGTCGTGCAGCACAAAAGTAGCCTACACACAGTGAAAACACCAACAGCAAGGTACCTGATCCCTAGTCTAGCATTATTTAACCCTGTAGAAACATTAGTGATTGATGGAGACAGTCCGAGCAATACAATCTCCCAAAAAGACAATGACTATCTTCAACCTTAGCCTAGTACATAAGAAATGTGAGATCCAGCATATAATACAGTCTGGCCACCAATTCAAGGTGTGGATGCAGGGAACCAGAGGGGGATTGATATTAATAAAAGGTGAGGGAGTAGTGGAAATGATAGAGGCGGTAGAAGAGAAAGATTCTAAGACAAGAGTGTGGAACAGTTCAAGGGAGTTGCTTAGAGTATGCTGTCTGGGACGGATCTGACCAGGATATTTCCAGGGACCGCATGGGTGGAGTCCCAGTTCGCAGGAATGGCACGAGGGCGCGCGACAGTCGCCCAGTAAGCAGCCGCCTAGTAGGCCGTGTTAGGCAGGAGGCAACGAATCCCGCGAGGCCTATGTAAGGGGGCCGGCCACGTGCCACACTCACCACCAACTCACACCACCTGGTCTCTCCCTCTCTCTCTCTCACGCTCGCCTTCCCATCATTCAATTACTTAACACAATACTTTCAATTGACTAAATAAAATAGAAAGGATTGTGACAGACGAAAACAAAGAACAGTTCTGAACTGTCTGCAACATAAGCTTTCTCGAGAAGGAAAGTACACAATGATAGGTAGACTGTAGCTACATTCTCTGCCCTGGCGAGTCCTAGCGAGTAAGCCATGCGGTTCTGGGGGAAGCGGTAAGCGTCACACCCCACCCAAGATTTTTAAGAGGCTCCAACTATGAGCTCTAAATCTGACACGCAGAACCCATACAAAATTCGCCACTCCTAGTCACCCAGCGACAATGAAATGTAAAGCACAGTTCTCTTCAAAATAACACATTATAAAAATGAACAACCCCTCCCAACACAATAGATTAAATTACATAGTTATGCTCATAAGAGCAAGCTTCACTAGCCCAGCCTTCTGAGAGGAGTACAACTCAGAATTTCTGCTATAACATACTTAAACAAAAATTAACTATCAAAGAAAGAGTTTTTATAGGATTTTTATATTTTTTAATATGTTTATGGCGGCTGCACTACAGGAGCAGCCTAGTTTTTTTTTCTTCTTCTATACCAACACAGCAACTCCTACTTTACGACCCAATACGCTGGGCTACCCACGCGAGCCAACAAGCACCAGACGTAAACATACTAATCAAACCAAAGTAGGAGGCTACCCTTGTGATGATCTACCCCGGGTCTTCCACCCACGATAAGCAATCTGCAATCACATTCTCAGAACCGGCAATATGGCGTATGTCTAGGTTGTATTCCTGCAACATTAATGACCACCTGGTCAGCCTCATATTCCAGTTATGGAATTGATTCAGGAACTTGAGGGGGTGATGGTCGGTGTAGATCACCACCACTGGTCCATAGGCTGGAACATACACCTCAAAGTGCCTGAGCGCTAGCACAATCGCCAGCAGGTCCTTCTCAACTACTGAATAGTTCTTCTGCGCCGAGTTGAACTCTTTTGAGAAGAAACTGACTGGGTGCTCCAGCCCATCTTTGTCTGATTGCATCAGAACGGCACCAGCCCCCACACCACTGGCATCAGTTGCCAGCTGGAATGGTCGGCTAAAGTCCGGGGCCCTGAGGATTGGGTGAGTACACAACAGGTGTTTTACTAGCAAAAAAGCCCTCTCACACTCAGGCGCCCACTTAAACTTTGTATCTTTGGCCAATAGGTCCGTCAGAGGAGCCAGCACAGTAGAATAGCCCTTTATAAAGCGGCGGTAGTAACCAATCATGCCCAAAAACCTCATGATCTGCTTCTTGGTGGACGGCCTGGGGAAGTGGTTAATAGCTAATATCTTGTTCTGTGGGGGGCACACCTGGCCCAAACCCACCATGAACCCCAGATACTGCACGGTAGCCTGCACAAAATCACACTTTCCCAGGTTGACCACCAAGTTTGCCTCGCTTAATTTCTTAAATAGGGATTCTACATGTTCACAGTGGCTCTTGAAATCGTCATCGTAGATAATGACGTCGTCCAGGTACACGGTACAGTTCGGAATGTCAGCCACTAACTCGTTCATCAAGCTTTGGAAGGTCGCTGGTGCGTTCTTTAGACCATATGGCATGACATTACAACGATATGTAGCACTATCCACCACAAAACCACACACCTCTTTCGCCCGTTCAGACAAAGGTACCTGCCAGTAACCTTTTACCAGGTCCACCTTGGTCAAGAACTTGGCCCTGCCAATCTTGTCTACACAGTCATCAACCCGGGGAAGAGGATATGGGTTGGTGGGAGTCAAGCCGTTTAGCCTGCGGTAATCAACACAGAAGCGCACCTTGCCATCCGGCTTAGGTTTCAGCGTTACGGGAGATGTCCACTTTACCGCCCCCTTCTCGATCAGTCCCTGTTGCAACATATACTCCAACTCCGCCCGGAGGGCCGGAAGTTTAATAGGGGGCACCCTATAGGGCACTGATTTGAAGGGTGGGTGGTCTCCGACGTCAACGTCGTGCACCTCCTGAGTAGTGAGGCCTGGGTGTTCTGCAAATACAGTAGGGTATAAACAAAATAGGTGCTCGACAGCCACACGCTGTTGCTCAGGTAGGTGTTGCAAAGCCTCATGAGCCGCCTGTCTCGTGTTTCCCGCCCACTGATCTGCAGAAACATGATAATCCCAGTTGTCATCCACCTGCGCATGACTGTCCCGTTCTCCTTCTCCACCTTGACTGCTGAAAGTCATCACGGGGACAGTGAGAGGCTCAGGTGGGCGCCTCACATACTCCTTCATCAGGTTGACATGACATAAATGATTCCTCTTACGCCTGTCTGGAGTGGCCACCAGGTAATCTAAGTCCGAGAGCTTCTCTGCTACCCTATAAGGACCAGCGTACTTTGCGGATAAGGGGTGACCTACAAGAGGGAGTAGTATCAACACCTCCTGACCCACGTGAAACTCCCTGAGTTTCACCTTGTGGTCGTACCTGTCCTTCATGAGGGCCTGAGAGCTTACCAGATTGCGGCCAGCCAACTCCAGACTACGCAACATTCGTTCTCTACTCTTAAGGACATACTTAAGCATAGAACATGGTTTAGCGGTGCCTTCCCATATCTCCTTTACCATGTGGAGAGGCCCTCTGACGTGGTGTCCAAACAAAAGCTCATTAGGGCTAAACCCCAAACTCTCCCCAGGTACCTCTCGTGCAGCGAATAACACATACGGCAGGCCAAGATCCCAGTCCTTGCCGTTCTCAAGACAATAGCAGCGAAGCATGCTTTTTAGAGTGGAATGCCACCTCTCTAAGACCCCCTGACTCTCTGGGTGATAAGCAGATGACACTACAGTGACTATCCCGTGCTGCTTCATTGTCTGAACGAACAAGTTGGAGGTGAAATTCGATCCTTGGTCTGACTGTATCTCCTGCGGGTATCCGTACCGAGATAAGTATAATAGCAAGTTACAGACCACCGTCTTCGCCAAACCATTTATCATCGGGTATGCGTCTGGGTACCGAGTTGCTACGTCCATGACTGTCAAGAGATATTTATTTCCGGCACTTGTGGGGGGGAGGGGGCCAACCATGTCGACTACTACTTTACTAAAGGGAGGCCCACTGACGGGAATTGGGTGCAACGGAGCCTTTGGGATGCTCTGGTTATGTTTCCCGACCTTTTGGCACACACTGCACATTGCCACCCATGACACCACTTGTGCTCTCAAACCAGGCCACCAAAACAGTTTCCCCAAAGCCGCCACCGTCTTACGGACACCCAAGTGTCCCGCCAGCGGTACATCATGAGCCAACCTAAGTAGGCTATCCCTGCATACCCTCGGTACGACCAGCTGGTCTACCACTCCTGAACCACCCTCCCAACTTCTCTGCGGGTCTTGGAATCGCCGATACAAGATGCCATCAATGAAAAAAAAATCTCCATACTTTGCATCCCTGTCCTCTTCGAGTTCGACAGCACCGTTACTACACTTTAGAACCTCCGGGTCTTCTAGCTGCAATTTGCGAATATCTGAGGGAGCTAGCCTGTCTAAGTGTTTGCGAAACAACTCATGCACTCCCCCAACATCGAACTTTGCATCCCGTTGCTCTCTCCGTGTATACCGTTGCTGCCTCTGATTCTCTTTAAGCCCTTCCTCTACACTCTCAGTGACAGGTGGTGGTGCTTCTCCAGACTCTAATAACGGTGCTAATACTGAGTCCCCGAGAAGCGCTGCTGGTACTAGACTCTCCACCGTATCAGCTTTCAGCACCTCCTCGTGACCGTTCCTCCGCTTATTTGAAGACTGTTGGTTAGGCTGTGACTCCCTGGATGCGAGAGATCTGGTTACAACACACGCCATTGGTTGCACCTGACACTTCTCAACCCACTCCTGTTCCTCCCTACTCACGTCGGCCGGCTCCTCGGCAACGACTAAGGGTGAAACCTTAGAAGCAGGCACCGCAAAGTCATTGCCGAGAAGGAGGTCGACGCCCCCAACAGGCAATTTCTCCACGATTCCCACATCCAGTTCGCGAGTCACACCGTCAACTTCAAGCTCCATTCTAACAAGCGGGTATGACCTAGTTGCATTAACTCCCTGCACCACAACTACCCGCGCCGCGTTTATGGGTCTACCAGTGAAATTCTTCAAGAGTGTCTGAGAGGCACCTGTGTCACGCAAAAGCTGTACCCCGTGCTTCTTGCCCCCCTACTTCACGCAGCCATGCCCTCTATGGTCGCAAAAGGCATCGCGGACAGGGTTCGAGCCTTCCGGATCCTTCTTCACTGGCGGTGCTCCATCCTCTGATCTTATGCCTCCAGCAAACACAGAAGACTTCTGGAACACCCCAATGCTGCGAGCCAATGACACAGCCGCCGAGGGAGGTCTGCTCGGACAAGCTTTTGCCATGTGCCCCTCTTTGTGACAGTGATAACACTCAAATTTCCCCTTGGACTTATACTGAGGTGTAAAAGTCCCCTGACCCTTCTTAACCCTTAATTAGCGGCGAGCAACATAAGTCGAGTTAAATAAAGCTGGACTATGTGGCGGCGCTCGACATAACTCGAGTGGCAATTTCAGCACGTAATGTGGCTGAGAGAGAGAGACAAGTGGTGGCAGGAGACTAGCGAGCGTATGACTGCTCCAGACCACCGCGGCGAACCTACTGACACAAATCTCAGCTCCCTCCTCCCTCTCTCACTCGCTACATACTCAATTATGTACCGAAAGTACCGAATTACCTGCTTTTTGCACTCGCGTTGCACGGTTATTGCAAGAAAACTATCCATCATACAAGGATCGTTATGGTGTCATTCGAAAGCTCTGTTTATGCCCTTTCAGGGATAGATACTTGTTTTACGTTCTGGGTCTTATTTAGGCATGAAAATGATCACGTAAACAGCCCTATTTTGGCTAAAAACACCCCGCTGGGCGGTACACATAAATAAACCGCATAGGCCGCTCGTAAGGTGTTAAACGGGGCGGTGCTAGATTTGTGATCAGTCTTGGTGTCATTGCTTTTAAATTTATGTGTGTCCATATTCCGGGGAGGGGGAGGGTAACGCTCCTTAACGCCTACATCGTTTCTCTGTGCAGAGCCGCACCCCCGAATTAGTGACAACCGAAGATCAGCCATCTCTGCTGCTTCTACAAGAGTTCTTGGGTTCTTCTCTTTAAGGTTTAAAGTCAAGTCGCCATCCGTACACTTATAAAACTGCTCTAGAAGCATCAACTGTTTCATCTCATCAAACGTAGTTGTCTTCTCTGATCTGAGCCAGTTTCCCATAGCGTCGGACAGGTCCCGGGCGTGCTCCAAGAAGGTACTATCTCGCCCCTTAGTCACACCCCGGAACTTTAACCTATATGTCTCGGGTTGTAGCTCATATGCCCGCAGGACAGCCTCCTTGAGCTCCTCATAAACAACGCAGGACTCCAAAGGCAGTGCATCGTAAGCCTTGAGCCCCTTACCTACGAGTCTAGAGGACACAAGGGCCGCCCACTTAACTTCAGGCCACTGATGCTCCCGGGACTTCTTCTCAAATCTATTGAAAAACTCTGTGACACCAGACTCGTCAAATACAGGGACCAGTTTGAGAAGGTGCGACAGAGACTGATCATGCGCACGGTTTCCAGTACCGAGTCGCTGTCCTGTCGTCTCAACACGAGACTTCTCTAAATCCATGTCGGCACAGTATCTTGTAGATTCTAGTTCAGTCCTAAGCTCAGCTTCCCTCGTCTGTTGCTGCATCCTAGCCAGCTCATTTCTCTCTTCTATCTTAGCTAGCTCATTTCTCTCTTCTATCTTAGCTAGCTCTTTTCTCTCTTCTATCTTAGCTAGCTCTTTTCTCTCTTCTATCTTAGCTAGCTCATTTCTCTCTTCTATCTTAGCTAGCTCTGTCTGCTGTTGACTCTGATGTTGCATCTTTGCCATCTCGAGCTGAAAGAGCATCTCCGGAGTCAAACCTTGGGGAGGAGGAGGAGATGCAATGATGTTAGAAATATCCGGTGATCCCCCCAGGGGCAAACCACCCTGCCAGTCACTACCCACCTGCGGAAGCATGCTCAGGGTCGGTACTCCAATAGGAGGATTGGGAGTCGAGTGAAGGGGAGGCTCGGCCAAAGGGCTCTGAGCACTCACCCTACCTCGTACGCCAGTCACCCCACCCAGCACACACGTCATCAGGTCATCCTTGGTCATGCCACTAGTACATACATGACCGATAGCTGCGGATAAGCACTGGAGACCGTACCGATTCACACCCACCAACCGGTCGGAAGTAACAGGCCATTGTAAAAAATTCCTTGCATCCTCCTCACTGTTCACCAAGTTAACAACCTGCCCATGTTGCTGCTCCTCAGCTTCTACATCACGTACTGTGTCTTCATCCTGTACTGATCCGCTATAAGACATGATGCTCACTGAAGATGTTTCACTTTGATACAAAAAAAAGAAGTACCCCAAACTCTTATACCACAATATTCACAATAAAAAATTCTCGGAGACCGCTTAAGTGCTATATTACTTTGCTAAACAAATAATTCTTGCATGTCCTCAAAAAAGATTCCACAAAATCAACAAATGTTCACTGCCTAAACTGTGAGAAAAATCTGCACAATAACCTGCAATTATATGTCAGTTCACCAAATCCTGGCGAGGTCGCCATTTGTTACGATCGGGTCTCGTATAAATCAGTGGCTCTTATACATTGGACTAGACTGACATAAATGCAACAACGGAAACGCTAGATCCAACCCCTGATATATAATCCCGTCGAACAAAGAACACATATACCCTCCAGAGGTATATCTGCGATACTGGGGTATCTTAACTCTCAGTATCTATGTGCTTCTACTATAGGCTGATGTTCTCTGAAACAGCCTATTACCTATAACATATGGTTGCTTAGTTATGGTACACAAGGAAAAGATAGTTAACTTAATTAAATCACAAGAGTGATCTAATGCAAACAAGAAGAAGGTTTACTTAACGTTACGTTAATCAATAATATCTGTCACTCCTTTATGAAAGAAAGTGTTGTAAAGTCCTCAAGCACCGAACAAGGAATCTTCTGAATAATGTCGGATGCTACTAAGAAGAACGTATCGGAAATGGAACCACAAAATAGCAGGAGGCAGGACAATGCACGTGTAGGCTAAATACACAAAAAGGCTGGACCTATAATGTTATTGGACACAAGAATATTATAAGCGGTGCAACAGTAATAATGCTCGCCACGAAAAAGTAGTACTCCTATTAACAAAACCGGTCTATGCTGGTTGTGTCTCTCTACAGCAACCTAGACATCAAAATGGTTGTGTAGAAATAATGGGTATGCATAAAAGAGTATATGATCTAATCCAGCTAATGTCTACCCGGGTTAATAAAGTCTAGCTGGGATGTGCAAAGGTACAGAATTCTGGTGGAGCAAGGCAGCTCCTAGCCTAGTGTGGACCTTGGGTCTGTGCGGCCTGATTACGTTAATATGAAGGGGTGCTCTCTTGAGGATTCTCGATCACAAGTATCGAGTATCCTCCTGGCGACCCTCAAAAGTAAAAGCAAATAGAGTTAGAACAGTGTTGGGTGGATTAGGCAAACAGCCCTCACGCACTACACAGTCTAAACTTCAAGGTACACAGACAAAAGATCCACCCAGGTAACCCACAGAATCCGCAGTGTCGTGCAGCTCAAACGTAGCCTACACACAGTGAAAACACCAACAGCAAGGTACCTGATCCCTAGTCTAGCATTATTTAACCCTGTAGAAACATTAGTGATTGATGGAGACAGTCCGAGCAATACAATCTCCCAAAAAGACAATGACTATCTTCAACCTTAGCCTAGTACATAAGAAATGTGAGATCCAGCATATAATACAGTCTGGCCACCAATTCAAGGTGTGGATGCAGGGAACCAGAGGGGGATTGATTTTAATAAAAGGTGAGGGAGTAGTGGAAATGATAGAGGCGGTAGAAGAGAAAGATTCTAAGACAAGAGTGTGGAACAGTTCAAGGGAGTTGCTTAGAATATGCTGTCTGGGACGGATCTGACCAGGATATTTCCAGGGACCGCATGGGTGGAGCCCCAGTTCGCAGGAATGGCACGAGGGCGCGCGACAGTCACCCAGTAAGAAGCCGCCTAGTAGGCCGTGTTAGGCAGGAGGCAACGAATCCCGCGAGGCCTATGTAAGGGGGCCGGCCACGTGCCACACTCACCACCAAGTCACACCACCTGGTCTCTCTCTCTCTCTCTCTCTCTCCCCCGCTCGCCTTCCCATCATTCAATTACTTAACACAATACTTTCAATTGACTAAATAAAATAGAAAGGATTGTGACAGACGAAAACAAAGAACAGTTCTGAACTGTCTGCAACACAAGCTTTCTCGAGAAGGAAAGTACACAATGATAGGTAGACTGTAGCTACATTCTCTGCCCTAGCGAGTCCTAGCGAGTAAGCCATGCAGTTCTGGGGGAAGCGGTGAGTGTCACAAATGAAACTGAAAAGATATAGCTGGTGCAGAATGGGTTAAAGGGAGGTTTGTGGTTTGCTCCCTAGACCTCCATTCACTCTCGGGTAGTATACTCCATGAGCCAAGTTCTCTGACTCACTATAATTTGAAAGAGGACAATTTCTACATAAACTCTAATAAGCAAGTATTAGAATAAGCATGACAACCACTACATCTACCATTATAACTGTACTATAATACCTCCTCCATAACTTATAGAACCACTACATCTACCATTATAACTGTACTATAATACCTCCACCATAACTTATAGAACCACTACATCTACCATTATAACTGTACTATAATACCTCCACCATAACTTATACAACCACTACATCTACCATTATAACTGTACTATAATACCTCCACCATAACTTATACAACCACTACATCTACCATTATAACTGTACTATAATACCTCCACCATAACTTATACAACCACTACATCTACCATTATAACTGTACTATAATACCTCCACCATAACTTATACAACCACTACATCTACCATTATAACTGTACTACAATACCTCCACCATAACTTATACAACCACTACATCTACCATTATAACAGTACTATAATACCTCCACCATAACTTATAGAACCACTACATCTACCATTATAACTGTACTATAATACCTCCACCATAACTTATACAACCACTACATCTACCATTATAACTATACTATAATACCTCCACCATAACTTATACAACCACTACATCTACCATTATAACTGTACTATAATACCTCCACCATAAATTATACAACCACAACATCTACCATTATAACTGTACTAAAATACCTCCAACATAACTTATACAACCACTACATCTACCATTATAACTGTACTATAATACCTCCACCATAACAATAAAACCACTACATCTACCATTATAACAGTACTATAATTCCTCCACCATAACTTATACAACCTCTACATCTACCATAATAACTGTACTATAATACCTCCACCATAACTTATACAACCACTACATCTACCATTATAACTGTACTATAATACCTCCACCATAACTTATACAACCACTACATCTACCATTATAACTGTACTATAATACCTCCACCATAACTTATACAACCACTACATCTACCATTATAACTGTACTATAATACCTCCACCATAACTTATACAACCACTACATCTACCATTATAACTGTACTATAATACCTCCACCATAACTTATACAACCACTACATCTACCATTATAACTGTACTATAATACCTCCACCATAACTTATACAACCACTACATCTACCATTATAACTGTACTATAATACCTCCACCATAACTTATACAACCACTACATCTACCATAATAACTGTACTATAATACCTCCACCATAACTTATACAACCACTACATCTACCATTATAACTGTACTATAATACCTCCACCATAACTTATTATACAACCACTACATCTACCATTATAACTGTACTACAATACCTCCACCATAACTTATACAACCACTACATCTACCATTATAACTGTACTATAATACCTCCACCATAACTTATACAACCACTACATCTACCATTATAACTGTACTATAATACCTCCACCATAACTTATACAACCACTACATCTACCATTATAACTGTACTACAATACCTCCACCATAACTTATACGACCACTACATCTACCATTATAACTGTACTATAATACCTCCACCATAACTTATACAACCACTACATCTACCATTATAACTGTACTATAATACCTCCACCATAACTTATACAACCACTACATCTACCATTATAACTGTACTATAATACCTCCACCATAACTTATACAACCACTACATCTACCATAATAACTGTACTATAATACCTCCACCATAACTTATACAACCACTACATCTACCATTATAACTGTACTATAATACCTCCACCATAACTTATACAACCACTACATCTACCATAATAACTGTACTATAATACCTCCACCATAACTTATACAACCACTACATCTACCATTATAACTGTACTATAATACCTCAACCATAACTTATACAACCACTACATCTACCATTATAACTGTGCTATAATTCCTCCACCATAATTTATACAACCACTACATTTTTTTTTTTTTTTTTTTTTTTTTTTTTTTTAAGAGACAATGAACGGAGGAAGGAAAAACACAGATAAAACAAAAAGGTCCATGTGCCTAAAGGCATCCTCCATTCATAAAATGTTTGTAACAACTGGATTTAAACATTTGTTGATTGTAAGTTTGTGGAAAGCAATTCGAGGGAAGTGAATTCCAAAGAGTAGTAGCTCTGGGGATAAATGAATTCTGATAAGCAGAAGTTCTGCATTGTGGAGGAGAAAGTGTAAATTCATCTACCATTATAACTGTACTATAATACCTCCACCATAACTTATACAACCACTACACCTTATGCTATAACTACTAGAATACCTCACACCATAATCTATGTAGCCACTATACTATGCATACTTTTAGCTGACGGTCAAATGCTATGTCCTCATATTAGTTACACAGCAATTGAGAAGAATCTGAAGCAAAATATGTTGTTAATTATTAAAACTTGATATTTATACGATGGGGGAACAGTAGTTTCATAATTTCACTCTAAGTATCAAACAATCAGGTACCAATGTCATCAAATTACCGTCAAGTGGAAGTAAGCTGTCCCAGGGTGTTAAACCGGAGCATTTTGATTGAAGACTTGAATGAATACAAGACGAAATACAAGAACATTTACATGCAATTGAATTGTCTTTAGCATTTTATCACTTTCAAATACATACTGTACATTGAACAATAAACTATAGGTTTACCTTTACATATACAATAATTAAGACTAAAAATAATGGACTTTTAACATCATCTACAGCCACTAGACCACACGTATTGAAACTTGATTCTGTTCCAAATAAGTAGGCCCAAAATCTTAAACTTGCACCTCCATAACTCACAAACGAGTAAAGTAATCAAGCAAATATTTCCATCATTTGAAATGTGTCAGCCAAGGATTAGATGTGTCAATTAACAGTCCATTTGCTTAAGCCCTTGTGGAGTTACAGAGGTAGTAGTAGTAGTAGTCGTTCCCTAGGCTGCCTGGCCGAACAGGACCGAGCTCCTATACAAGGCCACGGCCGAGACCAGGTTTTCCCACAAAGTTCTCAAGGAATGTGTGTTGTGTTGTTGACATAAGTGATTGTGTGTTATGCAATCTTCCATAATGTGTTTGATAGTGTGCAGTGTTTTGTTACAAACCGGACAGGTGTCCTAGACAGAGTCATCCAGCCTCTTCTGATAACTCAGAAGGGCTGGTTGGTGCCCACATCGCAGTCTAACCAGGTGGACTCTGTCCTCACTGGAAAGGAGCGTTTGGCCTTCAGGGGGCTGGTCCACCTATTTTGAAACAGGGTATAGAACTGAACACACCAATTTTGTTGCAGGCATTGAGGTGTGTCAGGTGAATCATCGGGCAGTGCTGGGTACCTTACTAGGCGTGCCCTGGGCCATGGGATTGATCCTAATGGCTGTCGCGGCCATGTACATCAGAGACTGGCGGAACCTTCAACTGGCCATCTCTGTTCCGGGCGTCCTCTTCTTGATCCTCATAGCGTATGTATTGTACAGTCCTGTTAAACCCTTTTAAGATCCAATGACACATTCCTTTTCAAGTTTTGGTCAGATTAGGAAGGACATGTGGAAGCCAGAGGGTTAATTGTTATAGTCTTTAAATTTATCATTCCCACAAATCCTTCCTAAATTGTATAAAATTGTCTAATGATAGCCAGAATGAACTCCTAAAATGCGTGATTGTTATTAAATATAAGCACATTGTAGATATCTAGTAGATTTGAGTAACACATTTAAAAAAAAAACGGTTTGATGGGTGTTGTATATCACAATCTTTCTAAATCGCTGTGTTATGATAGCTTTATCTTCAAATAACAAAATCTTGATATAAGTATCCTGTTAAAAGGTGACCTCGTTATAACACTATTTAAGTGTTATATTGATTTACATTCATGTGTAAAGGAATGAAATACCAAATTAATTAACACAAAATCCATACACTCGATAGTGTACAGTTGCCCACAGAAGTTCTATTCCTCGTTGTCAGTCGTTTAGTCAGCCACTAAAGAACGTCTCTAATAAGCTTCCAGGAAAATATTACGGGGATGAAACCAGGCAGGTGAAGGATACTGAGATTCAAAGTGAGCGGGCTGGGATTGCCCTGCCTGAGCGCGCGGCTCGTCCAATCACAGGGCCACGTTGCGCGGGGGAGGGGTATAAAGGGAGGTGCGCGGGGCCACAGCAGGGAGACAGAGACAGGCACTCGACCAGAACACATTGGCACTCTCTTAGCAGAAACACTCCACTTGCCCACCTTGGCACTCATGGAGGAATACAACCAGTGCTTGTTCCAGACCTCAGCACCTGAGCCCTGATAAATAAAAGACGAGCCGGGACCCAGTACACCGCCCACCCTTGGCACAGATACACCTTCAGTATCCTGATGCCTGCCGACACATCGCTAGCCATCATACAATAAGATAAGCAATTCAAGATTGCAACCTGGTGGCGGATGGTAACGAGAAGATGGACCTGAAGTATTGGCCAGCTTTGAAGTGGTGAAGTAGCCAGAAGAGACCTTCCTTCATGTTTTCAAAGGACCCTTAAGGGCCCGAACAGACTTGCCAAAGAGATAAATGTTA
Source organism: Paralithodes platypus (assembly GCA_032716605.1). Classification (NCBI taxonomy): domain Eukaryota; kingdom Metazoa; phylum Arthropoda; class Malacostraca; order Decapoda; family Lithodidae; genus Paralithodes; species Paralithodes platypus. The sequence continues at coordinate 40,614,484 of CM064531.1, read as the reverse complement.
GAATGAGCCTCTGTGTTCCAACAATCAAATATATGTGTCCTTATAGAATAACAAATGAGAAAATGATTAGACAATTGATGAAATACAAAGATGAAGTTTTGAGAGATATAGCTGTTATTGTTAGTAAGACACTCAGCCAGCTAGATAGCAGTAGTACAGGATCTTATGGGGTCTTATGTAAAAATATGGTTAATATAAGTGGAAGTTCATCAGGATAAAGCCATAACGGGAGATAGTTGATATAGCCTATGTAACTGAGACAACTAGTCTTACCTGACCAGTTTTCTGGGGTTTAGTATTTTAACTTAGGATAGACCTATGTTAGACCTAGTTAGAGAAAAGGGCTTAGTGTTCTAACATTGTTAAGGTTATTTGAAATACCTGTGGAGTTAGTAACTGTGTCTAATATTGCTAAGGGTATTAGGGAATGCGTTAATTGATTAAAAGTTTATTACTTTTATTACCCCGGGGGTAAGGGAATAGAATATGCCCCATGTGCCTTCTGCGTGTCGTAGAAGGCGACTGTAGAGGTTGGGTCGGTGGGCTTGCGACCCCCCACCCGTGAAAAATACTTACTGCAACGATGAACGAACAAACAGCCTCGGATCTGGACGGACCTAATGTCGACGAACTCCGACCGACCATGGACGGTCTAAGGACTGCGATTTGGAATGTAAGAGGCATGAATGAAGACACAAAAGAGAGAGAGGTCCTGGACTGCCAACCTGGATGCATGCAATATGACTGAGACCAAATGGAGGGGTACATGTGTGAGAGAGTGGGAGTGTGGAATGGGTGTGTGTACTGGAGTGAGTGAGGGAGCGAAAGAAGGTGTTTGTTTGTTTGTAAGTAACAAATGGAAAGAGCGTGTAAGAGACTATGGGTCTGTGGGTGCAAGGATTGTGTTGGTGAGAATAAAAATAGGAATACAAATGTGGGTGGCAGTGTGTGTGTATGCTCCGACAAAGGATACAAAAAGTAAGAGAGAAACAGGAGTTCTGGGTGAATTTTGAGATGTGCCTGGATAAGGTTGGCAAGAGCGAAAGAATATTTCTGATTGGGGATATGAATGGGAAGGTGGGTGACAGGAAAGTTGATGGAGTGATGGTGGGGTGTACCATCAGAAGTGAATGGGAATGGTACTGCACTTGTGGACGTATGTGTGTGGAGGCTGTGGATTGCCAACACCTTCTTCCGATACCCACAAGTGCACATGGAAAGAGGTGTAGAGGAGGAGGAATGGGACAGTGGAGAAATGAAAGGCACTGATTGATTATATATCTGTGGATGAACGAATACAGTATTTTGTGCTGGATGCTAGGGTATATAGGGAAATTATGGGGGGGGGGGTCTGCCGGACCATTATGTAATAGTAGCTAATATAGGATACAAAAGAAGTGGGTGAGGAGAGGTGGAAGAAGGTGGAGTGGCGAAGAGGGTGGAGAGGTTGGAGGTGGAGGAGATCATGAAAGAGTTCAAGAGAGCACTAATGAAACGACTAGGTAGTTATGACCTGGGGGATATGGAGGATGTGGACGAGGTGAGCAAAGTGTTTAAGGAAGAGATATGTGCAGCATGTGAGGAGGTGTGTGGAGTAAGGCGAAGAGGGAGGGGAGTGAAGGGTACAGCTTGACTGAAAAGGTAAACATAGCTGTTGAAGACAAGAAGAAAGCGTATAGAGAGTGGTTGGGTAGTAGAGGGAATGAAGATTTCGAGAGACAGAAAAGAGCGAGGTACTTGGATAAAAAGAGAGTGGTGAAGAGAGTAGTGAAGGAATGTAAGAGACAAACAGACGAGGAATTTAGAAGGAATTTAAGTGTAAAATGGAGGGAGTGTAAGAAACGGTTCTAGAAAGAGGTAAAGAAAGTTAGAGAAGGTAATAAGGGAAATGATAAGGGTGTGAAAGATAAGCATGGGCGAGTGATAGCCGAGAAGAAAGAGAGAGTCGAAAGATGAAGGGAGTACAAATTGCTAAATGTAAGAAATGAAGCACCAGCAAACATAGTAGCATGGGGTATTGGAGGGGAGAAGTAGTGGAGGAAGAGGTGGGGATCAGGAGATCGGAAGTGTGTGAAGCTATAACAAGATGAAGATGGGGAAAGAATCAGGAATAGATGGAGTGTGTGGGGAAATGCTGAGGTATGATGGTGATATAGTGATCAAATGGGTATAGAAAATCTGTCAACTAGCATGGGAGAATGGGAGTGCACCTGATGACTGGAAGACAGTCATAATAGTCCCCTTGTAAAGGGGGAAGAGGAGTATGTGGTAACCACTGGGGAATATGCCTTCTAAGCGTAGTAGGGAAGATACAGTAGGGTAGTGATTGACAGAGTCAAAGCGAGAATGGAGAAATGGATAGGTAACGAGCAGGGCGGGAAGGGAAGAGGATGTGTAGATCAGATTTTTGCCCTGAAATGTGTTGTGGAGAAATATCTGGAGAAGGGACATAAGGTGTATGCTGCCTTTATGGACTTGGAGAAGCTTATGACAGAGTGGATAGAGAAGGTTTGTGGAAAGTACTGAGAATATATGGAGTTGACGGCAAGTTGCTGTAAGCAGTGAAGAATATATATGAGGGTGCAAAGGTGTCACTACATGTGGAGAATGAACAGAGCGAGTTCTTTGATCTGAATGTTTGGTTAAACCAAGGGTGTGTGATGTCCCCATGGCTGTTTAATATGTACATGGGTGGAGCCATGAAATAAATACAAGAAGAGCAGTGGATGTTGGTGTACCTCTGATAAGAGAAGGAAACAAGTTGAAGTTGCCTGTACTGCTGTTTGCTGATGATGCAGTTCTGATGAGCGATAGTAAATGGGAGTTGCAGAGGCTGGTAAATATGTTTGGAACAGTGTGTGAAAAAATTGAATCTGAAGGTAAATGAGGGGAAGAGCAAGGCTATGGTCTTTGAAAGGGGTGCAGCCACAGACAGAGTGTGAGGTGAGCCTGAACGGTCAGGTTATGGAGAAAGTCAGCTCATTTAAGTATTTGGCAGTGTGTTGAGTAAAGATAGGAGTATGGCTGAAGAAGTACAAAGTACAAAGGAGTACAAAGGAAATCAAGCAACAACAGGTCTAGTGACCCTTCTAGGTTGCTTGTCCTCCAAAACACTGAGGATCAAGTGTCCAAACAGTGGTTTAGAGTGGGTAAGGGAACATTGGAAAGGGAACTACTGCCCTGCCACTAACGTGGCAGGACTAGGAAGTTAGTAGGGGACATATGGGTTAGTAACTGAGGGGAGGATAAAGTTATTCATTTACAAACGCAGTCAGTAGGGGTTTGATGCGAGATATTTGTCTAGGCGGAATTTAAATGAATCAACGGTGCTGCAGTCTATAACGTCTCGGGGAAGCCCATTCCACAAGTTGACAAACTCGATTGAAGAAGAAATTCTTAGATTCGGTGCGAGTTTAAAAGATTTACCAATAATTTTGCAACCGTTTCCCCGCGTGTAATTAGATTGGTCGATAGTGAAGTACTTACTACAGTTTCATATTGTCGATGCCTTTGATGATTTTGAACACTTGAATTAAGTCGCCTCTTAATCTGCGCTGGGTTAAAGGAAATAGATTTAATTCTCTAAGACGCTCTTCGTATGGTTTTGTTCTTTAGGCTAGGTATCATTTTGGTAACTCTACGTTGAACTCGTTCTAGCTTGTTTATATCTTTTTGGTAATAAGGGCACCAGGATTGAACGCAGTATTCCAGAAGAGGGCGGACTAAGGAATTGTAAAGGGTTAGGATAACTTCTTTGGATTTATGCTCAAATGAACTGCCTATAAAGCCAATTATTTTTTGTTTGCCTTCTTAACACTTCTGAACATTGTTGACTCGGTTTTAGGTTACTCGATATTGTTACTCCCAGATCAGTTTCTCTGTTTACATTCTTAAGCTGAGTGCCATTCATCGAATAGTTTGCTTTCTCATTTAGGTATCCGACATGTAGTACTTTACATTTATCCGCATTGAAACTCATTTGCCAAATTTGGGCCCAACATGACAATTTATCTAGATTGTGTTGCATATCGTCAACTTGTTCTTTTGAGAGTACGCTATTTGCAATTTTTGTATCGTCAGCAAATTTTGAGATTGTGCAGGTGAGACCCTCATCTATGTCGTTGATTGTAAATTAGAAAGAGAATTGGTCCTAGTACCGAACCTGGGTACCCCGCTACTTACATTGGTCCATTTAGATGCCTTACGTTTATGACTACCACTTTGCTTTCTGTTGCTGAGCCAATTTTCTATCCATTTCAAACACACCGTCTTGTATTCCATGCGCTTTTAGTTTTAGCAGTAAACGTTTGTGGGGAACTTTGTCAAAGGCCTTTTGAAAATCAAGGTATATAATATCTACAGCTTACTCTCATCGTAGAGGTTGAGGATATCGTGGAAGAAGTCTAAGAGGTTTGTTAAACAGGAACGTTTTTTTACGAAAGCCGTGTTGTTGAGTATCTTTAAGTATGTTATTTTCCTCTAAGTGATTTACGAGTCTGTCTCGTATGACCGTTTTCTAGCATTTTACATACAACTGAGGTTAAGCTAATTGGACGATAGTTACTGGGTAGGGCTTTGCTGCCTTTTTTTGAATATCGGTGTTACGTTGGCTAGCTTCCACTGATCAGGCATAGTTCCAGACTGCAAGGATTTATTGAATAGTATGTCAGTGGTTTGGAGAGCTCATTCTTAGCTTCCTTTAGAACTCTAGGCGAGATTGTATCAGGTCCTGGGCGTTTTATTTACCTTGAGTTTATCTAAACAATTCAATACTTCTCTCTCTGTAACGGTGATATTGCTTAGAACATCTGAATTATCAATCTGAATCGCGCGATGGTGTAGGGATATCACTGAGGTCTTCTGTTGTAAAAACTGATGCAAAGAAGGTATTGAGGGCATTACTCATTTGTACTTCGTCTTTGGTGTATTCTCCTTTTTCATCGACTAACGGTCCAATAGTTGAAGTAACTACTTTTTTCTTTCTGATATAAACTATAGAATTCTTTCGGGTTTGTTTTACTTTGATTCGCAATATGTAACTCTAAGGTCTTTTTACTTTGCTTAATTAACTTTTTGGATTTGCGTCGTAGCTCTACAAATTTCACACGTTCTTCGTCATTTTGTGAGGATTTTAATCTGCATTAGCAAATTTTTTAGCAAGCAGGCAGTTTGAAATATCTTTATTCCACCATTTGGGCTTATTATTATGGCCTGGACGCCGTATTTTCGATGGTATGCAGTCTTGCACTGCTTTTAGGTAAGTGGTTTCGAATAACTTCCAAGATGTATTTATGTCGTTATTGTTAATTAAAAAGCTCCAGTCAATTTCTTTAAACATAGCTCTAAGTTTATGGAAGTTTGCTTTCTTGAAATTAGGGACTTTTTCGATGCTACTATTTGGTTCGTTACTAGTAAACTTTAAAGTGAAAGTTATCGTACGATGGTCGCTGTTACTGAGAGTGCGGGAGAGGGTGCAACAGGGGAAGAGGGTTGTAGGAACGCTGAAATCAGTAACAAGAAATAGGGTGGTCAGCATGGAAGTAAAGAAGTCCTTGCATGACAGTGTGATAATCCCGACATTGATTTACAGGAGCGAAGCATGGACGTTGGTGAAGAGACTCAAACCAAGAGTGAGAGGGGTGGAAATGAGTTACTTGAGCAGTGCGTGCGGAGTCACATGGAGGGATAGACAGACAAATGAGGAAGTACGAGAGAAGTGTGGTGTGGATGTAGATGTGCTTGAAAGTGTGAAAAGGAACACCTTGAGATGGAACATATGGGAAGCGCGAGAATGACAAAGATAGACAAATGAGAATGATAAACACAATTACAAAATCATGAGGTCTCATATCACTTTAACTTATCTATCTATCTATCTATCTATTGCCTGATGCCGTGATCCCTGAAGGGGTGGCCCCGAACGAACCGCCCCATGCACCTCTGTCCCCAGTCAGTCGACGCCCCTCCCCCCAACCAGCACTGCCTTCGTTCATATACTTCCTCACTCCATCCTTCCACCTCTCTTTCAGTCTACCTCTCCCTCTCTGTCCCTCCACCTCGCTCTCGTACACATAAGAAAGAACATAAGAAAATGGGAGTCTGCAAAAAGCCGATCGGCCCATACAAGGCAGATCCCTGTCACACCCAACCCTAATTACAAGGCCCAAATGTAGACCCATCTCACTAATACCTTGAGTACTGACCCCACCAAAACGGTCAGAGATTAACACAAGATTACGGGGGTCTGCTGAGCGCCGATTGGCCCACACCTGGTAGATCCCCATCACACCCAACCCATCTCGTCCATATGCCTATCTAATTTTATCTTAAAGCTCCCTATCGTTCTTGATCCCACTATATCACTTGGTAGCCTATTCCACCCATCTACAACTCTGTTACCAAACCAATATTTGCCTATATCTTTTCTGAAACAAAATTTGTCTAATTTGAAACCATTTGTACGAGTTATTTCGCTATCACTGAGCTTTAGTAAATTTTCATGTCTCCTTTATTAATTCCACTAACCCACTTGAATACCTCTATCATGTCACCTCTAACTCTGCGTCTCTCTAACGAATGAATTTCTTCAACCTTTCTTCATACGGAAGATTTCTAATATTATGGATCATTTTTGTCATTCTACGTTGTACTCTCTCCAATGAATCTATGTCCATTCTGTAATAAGGACACCAAAATTGAACAGCATAATCCATATGGGGTCTCACTAATGACAAGTAAAGTTTTAAGATAACATCAGTAGTTCTGTTACTCACACTCCTAGATATGAACCCGAGAATCCTGTTTGCCTTGTTACGAACGCTTATACATTGTTTTCTAGGCTTCAAATCATTGCTAACAAACACACCTAGATCTTTCTCACAGTCTGAGTTTTCTAATTCCATATTAGCTAGTTTATATTTAAAATTTGTATGCATCTTCATACAAATTTAGTCACCCTCTTAGTCATTCTCTCGCTTTCCATACGTTCCATAATATTATGGCCGAACCATCTCAAGTTTTTCCTTTTCACACTTTCCAGCACATCTACCTCCACACCACACCTCCTTCTTACTTCCTCATTAGTCTGTCTATCCCTCCATGTAACTCCGCACGCACTTCTTAAGTAATTCATTTCCACTGCTCTCACTCTTGGTCTGAGTCTCTCAACCAACGTCCATGCTTCGCTTCCATAAGTCAGTGTCGGGATTACCACACTGTCATGCAAGGACTTCTTCACTTCCATACTGACCACCCTATTTCTTGTTACTGCTTTCAGCATTCCTACAACCTTCTTCCCCTGTTGTACCCTCTCCTGCACTTCTTCATCCATAGTCCCATCTTTACTCAACACACTGCCCAGATACTTAAAAGAGTTGACGATCTTCATAGCCTGACCGTTCAGCTTCACCTCACACTTTGTGACTTCACCCCTTTCGAAGACCATAACCTTGCTCTTCCCCGCATTTACCTTTAAATTCCGTTTTTCGCACACTGTTCCAAACTCATTTACCAGACCCTGCAACTCCCATTCATTATCACTCATCAGAACTGTATCATCCGCAAACAGCAGTATAGGTAGCTTCCACTCAATTCCCTCCCTTTTCAGTGATACACCAACATCCACTGCTCTTTCTTGTATTTCTTTCATGACTCCATCCATATATACAGTAAACAACCACAGGGACATCACACACCCCTGTTTCAAACCAACATTCAGGTCAAAGAACTCGCTCTGCTCATTCTCCACATGTACTGCCACCTTTGCACCCTCATACATGGTCTTCACTGCTTTCAGCAACTTGCCATCTACTCCGTATATTCTAAGTACTTTCCACAAACCTTCTCTATCCACTCTGTCATAGGCCTTCTCCAAGACCATAAAGGCAACATACACCTTTTGTTTCTTCTCCAGATATTTCTCCACAACACAATTCATGGTAAAAATCTGATCTACACATCCTCTTCCCTTCCTAAAACCTCCTTGTTCGTCGCCTATCCATTTATCCGTTCTCACTCTCACTCTCTCAATCACTACCCTACTGTATACCTTCCCTACTACGCTTAGAAGACATATTCCTCGGTGGTTACCACACACATCTCTTTCCCCTTTGCCTCTATATAGGGGGACTATTATGCCAGTCTTCCAGTCATCGGGTGCACTCCCCTTCTCCCAAGCTAGTTTGCACATTTTCCATACCCATTCGATCACTATCTCACCACCATACCTCAACATTTCCCCACACACTCCATCTGTTCCTGGTGCTTTCCCCAACTTCACTCCTTTCATGGCTTCCCACACTTCTTACCTCCTGATCCCCACCTCCTCCTCCACTACTCTTCTTCTTCCTCCCATACCATATCCAGCTATGTTTGCTGGCTCTTCATTCCTTACATTTAGCAACTCATTGAAGTACTCCCTCCATCTTTCGACTCTCTCTTGCTTCTCGGCTAGCATTCTCCCATTCTTATCTTTCACACCCTTACTGTTTCCCTTGCTACCTTCCCTAACTTTCTTAAACTACTTTCCAGAACAGTTTCTTACTCTCCCTCCATTTTACACTCAGATTCCTTCCAAATTCCTCATCTACTCTTCTCTTACTTTCCTTCACCACCCTCTTGCTCTCCACATACCTCGCTCATTTCTGTCTCTCGAAATCTTCATTCCCTCTACTACCCAACCACTCTCTATATGCGTTCTTCTTTTCTTCCACAGCTATTCTTACCTCTTCTGTCCACCATGCTGTACCTTTCACTCCCCTCCCTCTTCTCCTCACTCCCACACACCTCCTCACATGCTGCACAGATCTCATCCTTAAACACATTGCTCATCTCCTCCACTTCCTCCATAACTTCCAGGTCGAACCCACCTAGTCGTCTTTCCACTGCTCTCCTGTACTCCTCCCTGACTTCCGCCTCCTGCAACCTCTCCACCCTCCTCACCATTCCACCCTCCTCTCGCCTCCCTCCAGCTCTCCTCACCCACTTCTTTTGTATCCTAACCTTAGCTACCATTACATAATGATCAGACAGACCCCCTCCAATACCCCTATACACCCTAGCATCCATCACAGATTTCTTCATTTGTTCATCCACACATACATAATCAATCAATGACTTTCGTTCCACCACTGTCTCATCCTCCATCGTCCACACCCGTTTCCACGTGTACCTGTGGATCATTCTGTGCCGGAAGAAGGTGTTGGCTATCCACAGCCTCCTCCCCACACATACGTCCACAAGTGCATGTGATTGAATAATGATTTCTGATTTTGGCAAGGTGATTGAATCCCATGTAAATTAATAATTGTTTTGAATGATCAAATATTAGGTCCTGATATTGTTAACGTGATTGAAGGACACATTTAGGGAGAAATAGCATTTAGTATTTTCAACCATTGTGAATACAGTGATGTGTCTTTGGCTTAGAGTCGAAGTAGGTCAAAACTCTGAATAGCGATTGTTCAGATAGATAGTAATGGGAATGTAATAATTCCTAAGTGCAATTTATACTGAGCAGTCGCAGGTATTCAACTCTAATATTTGAACTCATTTTGATCCGAACAGAGAATCAGTTGCTATGCGGATTTTGGTTTCCTTGGAAGTTTATTAAATAAAAACTCGAACTTTCAAACAACTGTTGAATAATTCTTACCCTAGTAGAGTAGCAAATTTGAGGTTAAGTAATACACTGATTATAAAACTATTTCAAAATAGCTAGTCTGAACTCATAACAATCGATACTTACATTTCAACCAACACATTTTAAATTATATATAATTTGTATTTATGTATTATATCATATTTATAGCATATATATATATATATATATATATATATATATATATATATATATATATATATATACTGTATATATATATATATACATATATATACAGGGGCCCTCTGACCCCTGACTAGTGCGGACGTCCCCAGTGACCGCTAGTGAACCTGTTTACCCTTAGTGAGGTCCTAGTGAACTTTCTTAGTGATGGCTGTTGTTGATGAGTCTGCTGTCTCCTCCCATACTCTCCAGCTTTGTCTTGCTTTGCAAGAAAGACTGGAGAGTGTGGAGCAGGAGATTCAGTGTCTCAAAGATGAAAATTTGGCCTTGAGACTAGCTATGGCGGAGAAGAAGTGTGAGGCTACCGGAAGTGTTCCCAGGGATCGTGAAGCCCCTTGGAAAGTGGTGTCGACCAGTGCAACGGCTTGCAAGCTGAAAAGGCAGCCACTCAAGACCCACAACAACTTCAGCACCTTGGCTGATGAGAGTGATGGCGAGGAAGTGGCGATCATCGAGGCAGTGAGAGGGGAGGGGGGGAAGTCTGCTGCTGTTGCTGCTACAACTCCTGCTACACGCCGACAACGGAAAAAAGCTAAGTTCATTGTCGGTGATTCAATGGTTAGGTACCTTGACGGGGCTACTAACACTCATGTTAGTAAAGTTGTCTGCCTACCTGGAGCCGGAGTCGGGAGGGTGGCAGAGAAGATGGATGGTGTCCTAGAAGTGGGTGGGGAGGACCCCATCATCTTCATCAACGCGGGATCCAATGACATATGGAGATGCAGGACTGAGGAGTTGCTGACCAAGTACCAGGAAATGCTGGAGAGGATCAAGGAGAAGGGTGGATTTCCTGTGGTACACAGTATCCTGCCAAGAAGAGGGGTACGGAAGGAATGGTCCTCCAGGGCTATTGGTGTAAATAGCCGGCTGGAGAAGTATTGCAAGGCAAAGTCAATACCATTCCTAGATAACTGGACCCACTTCTATGGTAAGGATGAACTGTATGCCCAGGATGGAGTACATCTTTCTCGACTAGGAGTTTCGACCTTGGCCAGCTCACTGGACAAGATTGTTGCGGGGTTTCGTTAACAAAATCTGGGTGTGTAAGTAAAATACTGTCTCCATATGGAGCAGGTACTTCATGTGACAAACCAGTGAGTAAAATAGAAATAATCAGTCAAGATAGTGCGAATATAGTGATGTGTAATAGTAGTATCGATAACACTACACATGTAACTGATAGTAAAGATGAGATTACTGATAGAGTAGAATTTCCGTCTAGAGCTAGTAGTTCAACAGGAAATAATAAGTTAGCTAAAAACAATAGAAAATTAGTTGCAAATAAAAGTAATAGGTTGAGGGTATATTATACAAATTGTAGGAGTTTATGTAACAAAATGAACGAACTTAGAGCACTCGTTAGCACAGAAAATATAGACATAATAGCGCTAACTGAAACGTGGATTAATACAGAATCTAGGCATTTTTTAGCAGAATTTGATATTCCAGGATATAGTTTGTTTAAATATGACCGAACAAGTAGGAGGGGCGGGGGTATAGCAGTGTTTGTCAGGAGTACATTAAAAAGCTGTATTAAATCAGGTATTAGACTAAATAATGATAATGAAAGTGTTTGGGTAGAGGTTAACGAAGGTAGTGAGACCATAGTTATTGGAGTTATATATAGACCGCCTAATATGAGTAGAAATGGCGGAACATCGTTATGGGAGGAAATTAAAATAGCATCAAGGTTTAGCAATGTGTGCATTATGGGGGATTTTAATTTTCCGAACATTGATTGGCAGCACCAAATAGGCGACTCCGATTCAGTAGAGTTTATTGAGGTAGTACAAGATAGTTTTTTATTTCAATTCATAGAAACGCCGACTAGAGGTATTAATATTCTTGATTTAGTTTTCAGTAACAATGAACATATGATAAATGATGTAGAGATTGGTGACCACCTAGGAAATAGCGATCATAAATCTATTTATTTTAATATACAATGGACAGGGAATGCCAAAGAGAATACGACACTTATCCCAGATTTCAGAAAAGCCGATTATGGTGGGCTAAGAAGTGACTTAAGGGTGGACCCTATTGTTAAGCAATTAAGTCAGGATATGCCAGAGTTAAACTTGCCACCTACATATAACCAGTTTATTGCTTCACTCCACAATGCTCAAAATAAATATATCCCTAAAAGAAAATTTAGATCGCCGCAGAACCAACCAAAATGGATGACTAATAAGCTAATAGATCTTATAGGAAAAAAGAAAGGAATATATAGAAAAATAAAGAAAGGCGAAAATCATCTACATATATACTATCAGACTCTATCAAGACAGGTCAAAAAGGAAATCAGGAAAGCAAAAAGAAATTATGAAATAAGGATAGCCAGTGACTCAAAAAATAACCCTAAAGCTTTTTACCAACTATATAAATCTAAAGTTAGAGATGTAATAGGCCCCCTAAAAACTTCAATAGGAGAAATAACAGAAAATGATTTAGAAATGTGCAGTACATTAAATAGTCAGTTTCTTTCCGTGTTCACTAATGAAAATTTGGCACAGATTCCAGAAGTCAATATGGTATATAGTGATAGTATAGAAAATATGTTAAGTACAGTTAGTATAAGTAGAAATGATGTGCTTAAGGAAATTGACAGACTGAAACCTCAAAAATCGCCTGGTCCTGACGAGGTATATGCTAGAGTATTAAAAGAATGCAGAGATGAGTTAAGTAGCCCATTAGCATTTTTATTTAACAAGTCTTTAGAAACAGGTTTAGTTCCAGAAGCTTGGAAGCTTGCAAATATAGTTCCGATCTTCAAAAAGGTGATAAATCGATAGCATCCAATTACCGTCCCATTAGTCTCACATCAATCATAGGAAAGTTGCTAGAGTCTATTATTGCTAGGAAAATTAGAAGCCACTTAGACAAATTTAACTTAATAAATTCTTCTCAGCATGGATTCACTCAGGGACGTTCTTGCCTTACTAATTTGCTTAGCTTTTTCTCAGAGGTATATGAAGCAGTAGATAGTGACAAGTCATATGATATTATTTATTTAGATTTCAGTAAAGCTTTCGACAGAATCCCTCATGAGAGATTGATGAGAAAGGTTGAGGCACATGGAATAGGAGGATCGTTGTTGGGATGGATTAGGTCATGGCTAATTGGTAGGAAACAGAGAGTCAGCATAAATGGTACCAAGTCAGAGTGGGGAGCAGTCAAAAGTGGTGTCCCCCAGGGATCGGTATTAGGTCCCCTGTTGTTTCTTATATACATAAATGACCTAGATTTAGGTATAACTAGTAGGATAAGTAAATTCGCAGACGATACTAAAATGAGGAGATCAATTGATTCAGATAGCGATATAGAGTGCCTCCAAAGGGATCTAGATACCTTACATGAATGGTCAGTAAATTGGCAGATGAAGTTTAACATTGACAAATGCAAGGTATTAAAGATAGGGAAGATGCATACAAATGTTAAATATAAACTAGCTAATTTAGAATTAGAAAATTCAGACTGTGAGAAAGATCTAGGTGTGTTTGTTAGCAATGATTTGAAGCCTAGAAAACAGTGTATAAGCGTTCGTAATAAGGCAAACAGGATTCTCGGGTTCATCTCTAAGAGTGTGAGTAACAGAACTGCTGATGTTATCTTAAAACTTTACTTGTCATTAGTGAGACCCCATATGGATTATGCTGTCCAATTTTGGTGTCCTTATTACAGAATGGACATAGATTCATTGGAGAGAGTACAGCGTAGAATGACAAAAATGATCCATAATATTAGAAATCTTTCGTATGAAGAAAGGTTGAAGAAATTAGGTTTACATTCGTTAGAGAGACGCAGAGTTAGAGGGGATATGATAGAGGTGTTCAAGTGGGTTAGTGGGATTAACAAAGGGGACATGACAAATGTTCTAAAGCTCAGTGATAGCGAAAGAACTCGTACCAATGGTTTCAAATTAGATAAATTTCGTTTCAGAAAAGATATAGGCAAATATTGGTTTGGTAACAGAGTTGTAGATGGGTGGAATAGACTACCAAGTGCTATAGTGGGGTCTAAAACGGTAGGGAGCTTTAAGATAAAATTGGATAAGCATATGGACGAGAAGGGTTGGGTGTGAAGGGGGATCAGCTGGGTTGGGCCAATCAGCACTCTGCATACCCCCATAATCCTGCGTTAATCTCTAACCGTTTTGGTAAGATGATCCTCAGGGTATTAGAGTGTTGAGCCTATAATTGGGCTTTGTAATTGAACCGGGGTTGTGTGGGACAGGGATCTGCCTTGCTTAGGCCAATCGGCTTTCTGCAGACTCCCATTTTCTTATGTTCTTATGTTCTTATATATATATATATATATATATATATATATATATATATATATACTGTATATACAGTATAATATGTACTTTTTTTTTTCTATGTGAATAAGGGAGACAAAAGGCATAACAGCCTGCAGCGAGTGCCTCCCCCAGAGTTGAAAGAGTGACAGGGCCAAAATCAAGGGACGTTCGAGCTAAAATGCCTGGACACACAGAGTTTGAAGCAATTTAAGTCATAAGAAAAGGGAAAGACTGGTTCTGGGAGAGAGTTCCAGAGCTCAGCAGTTGAATAGAAGAAAGTCTGAGAATAGCGTTTCACTCTTGGTTTGGAGGGTTGCACAGAGTAGGGGTGGGATTGTGTTGCAAGGCGGGTACTATGTACTCTACGTAGAGGAGGTGGTATACACTGGGAAAGCTCCGAGGTACACTGATTATTGTAGTAGCGATAGAATAACGAGAGAGATGCAACATTGCGGCGAAGAGAGAGAGACTGCAGAGAGTTGGTGAGTGGGCGGCAGTTAATGATACGAAAGGCTTTCCTTTCTACTTTGTCTAGGAGTGCGGTGTGAGAGGATCCTCCTCACACATGTGAACAATACTCAATACAAGGACGCACTGTGCCCCTGTACATAGCAAAAAGCTGCGCAGGGGTAAAGAGCCCCTTGAGGTGGTTGAGCAAACCCAGCTTCTGGGAGGCTGTCTTAACAAGACTAGTAATATGGCCCTTCCAAGTGAGAGCAGAAGAAAAAGAGACAAGATGAAGGATTGATTTGTGTATTGTTGAAGAATAACTGATAGTCTTCTGGAGGTTCCTGATGGGCAGTAAGATGGATAAATTGGGTCATGGAAGCATTAAATGCAACAAGGTTTTATCTACCCCAATTGGAAATAGTAGCTAGATCAGAATATAAGCGTTATTTTTTTATTTTTTTTTAAGAGACAATGAACGGAGGAAGGAAAAACACAGATAAAACAAAAAGGTCCATGTGCCTAAAGGCATCCTCCATTCATAAAATGTTTGTAACAACTGGATTTAAACATTTGTTGATTGTAAGTTTGTGGAAAGCAATTCGAGGGAAGTGAATTCCAAAGAGTAGTAGCTCTGGGGATAAATGAATTCTGATAAGCAGAAGTTCTGCATTGTGGAGGAGAAAGTGTAAATTCATGGGCGCTCTCAGCTGCCCTAGTTCTACGGGGAAAGATGTGGAGAGGCGGCACAATTGAAGCAAGTTCCTCGGAACAATTGCTGTGAAAATATCTGTAGAATAATGCAAGGGATGCAACGTTTCTTCGTATGGCTAATGTAGGAAGGTCCTGTGTGATTGCAGGGTTATTGATTAATCTAATAGCTTTATTTTGAATTTTGTCCAACTGCCTCAATGCAACCACTCCACTTCCACCCCACAGAGGTGAACAGTAATCCATCTGAGAGCGCACATGACTTTTATATATTACGGCCAACTGCTCGTCAGTGAAGAATTCTCGAACTCTGTACAGGAGTCCCAGTTTTTTAGAGGCATTCTTAGCAATGCTTCTAACATAATGTGTCCAGCTCAAGTTAGTAGTTAATGTTACACCGAGAATGTCAATACTAGGGGAAGTGGGAATATTTACATCATTAAAAAATATATGGGAGTCAGTGAGATTCTGTCGGTTAGAAAATTGAATGTACTTGGTTTTCTGTGCATTAAAGGAAACTAGATTCTCTTGTCCCCATTCATTAATTCTAGAAAGGTCCTGGTTCAGAGAAATTGCAGTGTTTATTTTTGAATTTATAAGATCGGGTTGGGTGAAAGAATTGGTAAATGTGAAGGAACTGTGGAGTGTTGAGTCATCTGCGTAGGAATGTATTGGATTATGAGTGGTAGATATGAGATCATTGATATGAATGAGGAACAGAGTTGGGGCCAAAACTGATCCCTGGGGAACACCAGCATTTATTGAGTGAAATTGAGAATAAAGGCCATCTACCATTACACGTATTTTTCTGTTATGAAGATAAGAAGAAATTAGTGGAACTAATGATGCAAGGCCGTAGTGTGACATCTTCGACAATAAGGATTGATGCCAGACTCTATCAAATGCCTTTGATATATCCAGTGCTATTGTATGTGTTTCACCATGTTGGTCTGTAGCTTGGTTGATTTGATGCGTAAGAAGGCAAAGAATGTCTGCAGTTGATCGACATCGTCTAAAACCATATTGCCTATCACTGATTAATTTATTATTCTCCAGATGCTTAATTATGTGATTATTTAATATAATTTCAAAAACTTTGCCAAGAGTGGAAGTTATAGCTATTGGTCTGTAGTTTGATGGATCAGAAGAGGCACCTTTTTTAGGAACTGGATGGATGTTTGCTTCTTTCCAGGGTACTGGGAAGCATGAGGTATGAGTACACAGACGGAAAAATTTTGCCAATACAGGAGCGAGCACCAAGGAGCAATTCTTAAGTACTATTGGAGGAATTTCATCTGGACCAGGAGCCTTATCTACTGAGAGATTCTGCAAAATAGTTTTGACATGTCTGGTGTGGATCTTAAGTGAGGGAATTTCAGGTGAATTAAAATTAAGTACAGGGACATCTTGATTTATTTCATCTAAGGTTGAGTTGGTGGAGAAAATATCTGCAAGAAGGTTAGCTTTACCTCGTGGGTCACTTACAAGATTGCCAGTCGGAGATTTTAATGGTGGAATGGATGAAGCAGTAGTGAAGTTGGATTTGAATGAGTTAAGAGTAGACCAAAATATTTTGTTATCATTTGGATTATTTAGAAGTTTATTTGCCTGCTTATGGAGAAAGTTTGATTTAGTTAGGTTTAATACAGTTTTGGCATGATTTCTGATGTTTCTAAAGTAATTAAAGGCTTCATGTGTTTTTGATCTTGTGTATGCATTGTAGGCTATTGCTTTTTGTTCAGTTACTCTAGCACAATTATGGTCAAACCATTTAGGTGAATTAGATCTTTTACTGTACTTTTGATGAGGAATAAAAGTTTCCATTCCAATTTTTACAAAATCTTGTATGTGGCTCAAGGTGGAGTGTGCATCATTAGAAAAGAAAGAGGTCCAGGGAATATCAATAAAGAAACCTTGAAGACCCTCCCAGTCTGCCCTATCGTAATGCCATTTAGTCACCAAAACAGGTTCAGAGTGGGAAGGTGTGGTAGGTGATACACAGGTGGCCTGTATCAGACAGTGATCAGAAGATCCAAGTGGGGACCTCACTGTAACATCATAATTTTCTGAATTGGTTGTTAAAAATAAGTCCAGTAGGTGGGAATTATGATTAGGATTATCTGGTACACGGGTGGGTTGGTTGACTAGTTGAATGAGATTAAATGAGTCTGCAAATAGCTCACATTCAAGACCAGCATCATCAGTCCTGGCTGAATGAGTGAGCCATTCAACATTATGGACATTAAAATCACCCAACACAGTGATTTCAGAAGAAGCATTTAAGTTGAGGACACTGAGTTGTGAGGACAGAGAATCAAAAAGACTTTGCTCTGGAGGAGTATTTGGGGAACGGTAGATGCAACATATGTATTTAAATTTACCAGTAGAAATTAATTTGTATATAGAATAATCAAAATAGGGACAATTGAAACTAGTAACCTCCTCCAGGGCAATTTCAGATTTTGCGAAGCAACATACACCACCTTTAGGTCTGAAATTTTGGAGCAGTTGATAACCTGGAAAATTAAATCTAGATGTGTCAGATGTGGATGTTACTTGAGTCTCTGTCAAAAAAAGGAGAGTAGGGGATTCTGCTTGAAGAAATTGATGTACAGAATTGATGTTAGAGTGAAGTCCCCTTATATTACTAAAGAAATAGCTGTACTGACAAGCAGCTTTGGGACGTTGCAATGCTCTTGACATATGGCTTCAATACTTATGGCTTCAATACTTATATGGCTTCAATACGTTTGTTTTTGAGGGACTGCTAGCTGGGACGTTCTGAAAAACTAATTGAGTAGTGTACGGTAGAGTCGTCTGCATATGAATGGATGGGACTTGATGTACAGTTGAGAATATAATTTATGAAAATTAGAAAGAGAATAGGAGATAGGACAAAACTCTGAGAAACACCAGAGTTGATGGGATAAGGAAGTGAGCAAAGGCTGTCCACAACCGCAGCTATGGAACAGCCTGAAAGGAAATTAGAGACAAAGGCACAGATAGAGGGATAGAAACCGAAGGAGGGTAGCTTGGAAATTAAAGATTTGTGCCAGACTCTATCGAAGGCCTTCGATATGTCTAGTGCAACAGAAAAAGTCGCACCCTAGTCCCGAAAGTTGGATGACCAAGAGTTAGTAAGATATGAAAGAAGATCAACAGTAGAGCGACCCTTAACTTCGTAGCTGCGCAGGTAGGGTAGTGGCCACCCCTCCCTGTGCGGAGGTATTTAGACTGTTTCCTACACTCAAATCGTCATCGTACCATAAATATCATTAATACTTATCCATATGCGCCTATTTTACGTTGATTATAAAGATATTAACCTGTTACAACATTAAAACAAGTGGAAACAGTGTTTGGATGGTCAAAATCGGCAAATTAGATCGGGAGTTACATAACTGAAGGCTGAGCCAGCCTGCCAGCCTGCCACCCCTCACTACGTCTGGAGCGACACTGTCGTGTTGTTCCCTCTCTTTCTCTCTTTCATTCGCTGTGTAGCACATACAAGCACAGCTTGCTTATGAATCGCTATTGATATCACAAAATATATCGACGAAATAAGGGAATAAGAGAGATAATAGGTGTTAATTGAAGGGGGGGGGGGAGGGGTCGAAGGGGGGGATGTGGAGGAGTGATATTTGGCATGGCCAAGGGGCAATAGAAAAAAAAAGGAAAAAAAAAAAACAGAAAAAAAAATTGATACTGGGCTGGTTTAAATGTTTTTTTTTAGGCCTTGGATTATATAAGGAGTTCCGCAGCGCAGCGGTAAAACTCTTATTAGTGTTTCAGCACTTGCTGGGTTAAGGAAGCCATACTGGCGATCTGAGAGCAGATTATGAGAAGAGAAATGCTTAAGAAATTTTGAAGCAAGAATATTTTCCAAAACATTAGAGATACAAGAGATGAGAGCAATTGGACGATAGTTGGAGGGATGAGAGCGGTCACCCTTCTTTGAGACAGGTTGAATGAGAGCAAACTTCCAGCAAGAAGGGAAGACGCTAGAGGAGAGACAGAGACGAAAGAGTTTGCCTAGGCAGGGGGTCAGCACGTAAACATAGATTTTGAGTACAACAGAAGGAACACCGGCCGGACCGTACGCCTTCTTAGTATTAAGTCCAAAGAGGGTAGAAAGTACAGAGATTAGGATATTAGGCATAAGTAGGAGAGAGGGGGGTGGAGAGGGAGGCATAGTACCGGAATCATCCAAGGTGGAGTTTCTAGCAAAAGTTTGAGCGAAGAGTTCAGCTTTGTCAGAGGAAGAAGTGATGGTTGTGCCATCGGAGTGGAAAAAGGGAGGGAAAGCCGAGGAAGAAAAATTGTTGGAGAGGTTTTTGGCTTGATGCCAGAAAGCTTGGGAAGAGCTAGAGTTGGATAGTTCAGTGCATTTATTATTGATGAAAGAGTGCTTGGCAAGTCGAAGAACAGATTTGGCTTGATTCCGGGCAGAAACATAGGAAGAATGAGAATCATGAGTTTTAAGGCGCCGGTACCGTTTGAATGCTTCCTCCTTGTTGTGGAAAGCAGTAGAACAAGCGTGAGTAAACCAAGATTTTTTTGCATTAGACTGTGAGAAAAAAAATGGAATGTACGCTTCCATGCCCGAGAGGATTACCTCGGTAATGCGTTCAGCACTCTCCGAGGGTCCTCGGCCACGGAAGCAGAAGTCATTCCATGGGAAATCAAAGAAGTACTGTCGGGGAGCCTCCCAGTCAGCAGCCCCAAAGTGCCACAAGCGCCGCCGGCTGGGAGGATCGGTTGGCCGTACTGAAGAGATAGGACAGGTGACCGAGATAACTTTATGGGCGGAGGAGCCCAAAGGAGATAAAAGATTGACAGTATAAGAAGAAGGGTTCGAATTCAGAAATAAGTCAAGAATGTTGGGCCGATCTACGAAGCGATCCGGGATACGGATGGGTTGCTGGACCAGCTGCTCTAGGTCATCTATAATAGAAAATACGTAGGCTTGTTCACCAAGTTGGTCAGTAGTGTGAGAGGAGAGCCATTGGCAGTGGTGAATGTTGAAATCTCCTAGGATGGAGATTTCAGAGAAGGGAGAGATGGATAGAATGTGTTCCACTTTAGAGTTTAGAAAGTCAAAGAATTTCGGAAAGTCGGTAGAGTTAGGGGAAATATATAGCCCATAAATATTTAGTATGAGAATGACAGGATGGTTTGAGCCATAAAGTTGAGCATTCAGAGAGTCGAAATCGGGAAGACGATAGCAAGTGAGTTTGTTGTACACATATGCACAACATCCATCTTTGGCTTTGAAACTAGGATACAGAAAGTACGAGGATATAAAGAAGGGGCTGCTGGAAGTTGTCTCAGATACGTAGGTTTCGGTGAGGAAAAGAAGATCAGGTTTGTAGGAGGAGAGATGGTGTTCGACTGAGTGAATATTAGAGGAAAGGCCGCGAATATTGCAAAGTTGATAGTAAGAGTGACAGGCCGTGGTCCAGAGCATTTAGATGGGTCGTCAGGGGAAGGTCGGGCAGGTGTGGGAGGCATTTATGCCCCCCACCCTCCCATGGGCACTCTGAGGCGGGGTCTGTGTTAATCATTTTAAAATAATTTTGAAGGAGGAAGTGTGGTGTGCATGTTAAGTGTAGTGAAGTAGATTGGAGGAAGAGGTGTTTGTGAGAGCATGCTGGACTACTCTCAGTGTAAGTAAGGCACAAAGGGAATCAATAAAAGAGGCCAAGCAAATGAAACAGGAGTTCCAGCGACTCCTTATCAAATGCCTACAGCCTCTCCTGGGTATAGCCATGTTCGATTGGTGCCTACAATCTACCCCCATTCACCCTATTAGTCGCCTTGTATGACACGCAGTAGGACACTTGGGGCATATTCTTTTGTCCACCATAAAATGAAGGCCCCATTACCCCCAGGGGGGGGGGGATATATACGTATGTATAGGTATATATATATAAAAATATTTATGTTGGTTTTACAATGCTTTTAACAATGAACAGTTTCATCAACGAGTCCCCGAGATGGTTGATAGTGGCCGGGCAGCACCAGAAGGCCCTGAAAGTGTTGCGTCGTGCTGCTCGCCTTAACAGAGTCACTCTACCGCCAGACGATATTATCCTTTCCATGATGGCAAAGATTCAGAAAGAGGTAAGTGCTGGGAGTGTGAAATATTATAGTACATCAATCCCAAGAGTGTAAGGCCAGCTGGGCTGAGTATTTTGTGCAGCTGTACATGGCCAATGCTCCCAATGGACAGCTTCATGCGGTGAATGTCCTACCACCGGTGCCTTATCCGCCAATTAGCAAAGACCCTCCCTCCCTTGCTGAGGTAAAGGAAGCTGTGGCTAAGCTAAAATGCGGAAAAGCTCCTGGTGTTTGTGGCATTCCCGGAGAACTGCTGAAAGTTGGTGGCGAGTCCATGGTCCATGGGTTACATGCGGTCTTGACTGCTGTATGGCAGACAGGTACCATTTCTCCTGACTGGAAAAGGGGTCTGGTCACCTCTATCTAGAATGGAAAATAGGACCATCAAGACTGCAATAAGTACAGTGGTATAACACTGCTCAGCGTGCCAAGCAAGGTCTTTGCCCATATTCTACTGATACGATTTAGAGGCCATTTGCTACAGGAGCAGAGACCTGAGTAATCCGGATTCACACCCAAGAACTCAACAACTGACCGGATTTTGGCGCACCACGTTCTTCTGGAGCGCAGACTTGGGTTTCGACAGGGGCTGCTCACAGTCAAGTCAATTTTAAGGATGGTGTTTTTTTTGTTTTTTGTTATTTATATATTCCAACTACTCCCTCTCGGGCAAAGGTTGAGAACCTGCACATTCAACCGCTAATCATTTAACGGTGAAGCCTGTGAGGTCTCATTGCAGTCTAGAGGTTGAGACATGTAAAGCACTTTTAGCTGCAACTAGCCCCTGCTATCTTGCCTTTGCAGGATGCATGGAGCTTTGTTGCCCACTCACGGCTCGAAGCAGCCTCATCTCTGATGCTTCCTCGCTCCAGTGCTTCACTGTCTCACCTCCTAGACTCAGACCCTCACTCTCAGAGCAATGAACTCACTAGGCATTATCCCCCTGTAGCATTTTTTGAATATGGGAATATTCATACAGTGTTATTTAAACAGGGAACAATAAGGGTATTTATTTGGCGTTTCGGTGGGCTTTGTGGTAATGCTCTGATACTAGGTACAGTACAAATTCCATCCCAATATTACCTTCCCATTGACATATCGTGATTCGAATCCGGGTCCATTGGATAACCAGTTCAGTGGCAAGACCACTTCACCACACCTCCCCATACATTGTGCATTGGTTGAGATAAACATGGAGTTATAATCGCCAACCTGCACATAATTATCTTGCAATGTCACTGAAATCATTATTAACAATGGTATAAAGGATTTTATGGAACGTCTACACTGGACCTGTGACGTCACTATTATCCTCATACTGGACTGGATGGTGGACTTACACTCCTATGACATAACAGGTCCGGAGTAGACGATCCACACAATCCTTTATATCATTGTTAATAATTATTTCAGTGCCATTGCATTTTGCAAGATAATTATGTGCAGGCTGGCGATTATTATTCCATGTTTATTTCAACCCATGCACCACCACCTTTAACTCGTAAAGCATATCGTAAATGGTATTTAAAAGATCCGGAATGCGAAGGTAATTGCTTAATTTCTGATGAAAATCGGCATATTTACCATATAATATACTATACTTATTCATCCATATGCGCCTACTTTACTTTTAATATGAACATATGAACATTGAAAAACAATAAAACAAGTGGTAACAGCAATTGGCTTGTTGAAAACGTATTTTTTAGCCCCGCGGTCGTAATCTCACACGGAACGGTGAGAGTACAAAGTACAAAGGAGTACAAAGGAGTACAAAGGAAATCAAGCAACAACAGATCTAGTGACCCTTCTAGGTTGCTTGTCCTCCAAAACACTGAGGATCAAGTGTCCAAACAGTGGTTTAGAGTGGGTAAGGGAACATTGGAAAGGGAATTACTGCCCTGGAACTAATGTCCGTGGCAGGATTAGGAAGTTAGTAGAGGACAGATGGGTTAGTAACTGAGGGGGGGATAAAATAAAGTTATTCATTTACAAACGCAGTCAGTCGCGGGTTTGATGAGAGATATTTGTCTAGGCGGAGTTTAAATGAATCAACGGTGATGCAGTCTATAACGTTTCGGGGAAGCCCATTCCACAAGTTGACAACTCGATTGAAGAAGAAATTCTTAGATTCGTGCGAGTTAAAAGATTTACCAATAATTTTGCAACCGTTTCCCCGCGTGTAATTAGATTGGTCGATAGTGAAGTACTTACTACAGTTCATATTGTCGATGACTTTGATGATTTTGAACACTTGAATTAAGTCACCTGTACAGCCCCGGCCGGTTTTATTATTTTTGCGCACCAGAACCCGGGCAATTTTTTTCTTTTTTTTTCTTATAAATATATCAGAACGTGTTAGAAAATAATGATAGACCTGAAGAAAAGTGAAAAAAGTACTTACCTAGGCCATTTGGGGGTCCTGGGAGGTAGTGGGGGTCCCCAGCCTCAGTGGAGCCTTAGCGCCATTTCAAATCTCCCGCGCCAGCAGCCAGTTGCCAGCCGCCAGGCAGCATGACTTATTTTGCACCTCTCGGACATAAAGTGCGCTTCAGAGTTCATAGAATGTCTTTGTATATCACATAATGTCAATATAACTGAAGTTGTAGTGTGATAAGTGCCTTCATTCAAGTATTACAAGTGCGCACGAGTGTTAGCGTCCCCGTTGCCATGGTGATGGCGGCCATCTTGGGCGGCCATCTTTGCACAGGACAATAACAAAACGCACGTACGAACACACGGCCAGACAGCGGACCGAGTGACCAACATTCCACAACACCCTTCCCTCTTTCTTTCTCTGTCTGGCTGTCAATTTCACTCAAGGTCACTCTGTCTCTCCTTTTCATTGAATTATTTGTAATTGTTCATTGTTTTACCTATGATTATGAGGTGTATATACATTGTTTTACGCACTTATTGTCTCGTATTCTTATAATTATTTGCACACAGTTTTATAAGTTTAGAATGTACTTAGTGTTTTATATTGTTCGGTACTTTGCACTTGTAAATTATATATATATACACTGTTTTATATTCACTTTTTGCATCTTTTATATACACTGTTAGTATTACATTATAGCGTCTTTTATCACAGTCTTTGAACACTTTGAACACTTAGAAGTGCTCGAGGGTGTGATACTCCCTGAAGCAGGTGGGAAAACACAGTCCCACATCACATTCTTCACACATCGTCCGGGTGTCTTGCCGTTTTGGTGTGTGTCTGCCTGTGTTGCGACACACATGACACCGTCTGCGGGGTTGGGTTTTTGGTTCATTTCTTGTTCGCAAAGTCGCGGGCCTTCTGGTGCTTGAAAACGAGCTGCGGGACGTTGCTGGCGGCGTGGACCATCCCTGAAGAAGAACAGAAGCTCCCGTGCAAGTTCGATGCAGTACGACTCCATCGTCTCAACTTCACCTGTTATTTCATGATATTGGATGTGGCAGTTGTAGAGGGTGAGGTCGAGTAGGTGGAAAAATAGTTTTTTATACCACCTCATCGTCTTCCTGGCACATTCGACCGACGATATGACAGAGTCTGACTTGACAACCAGCCGCATGTTGATGTTGTAGCCAATGATTGCAACTGTTTTTTTGACCGCCTCACCTGTGGCTCTATCACGGCGTTTGGTGTCCTCTAAGCGGGGCAGGTGGATACTGGTGAGGATATTGACGTCACGATTGTCCATCCACGAGAGCATCAAGATATTATTTGCCTGGAGGTGGATGATGGAGCCCTTCTCCCGCCTTTCGGGTAGCTCTGGCATGTAGACACGATTCCTCCTGACGGTGCCACAGACGCCAGTGTTTCTGCTGTACAGGAATTTGGCAAGGGAAGGGCTGGTGTACCAGTTGTCGAGGTACAAGATGTGGCCCCTGTCCAAATATCCCTCCAACATGGTGATGACAACGGCCCCAGATATCCCATATGTCCTCTCCTCCACCAGTTCAGTGACCTTGCCCATGTAGAGGATGATGTCCTGGATGTAGCCGGTTTTGCAGTCGCACATCACAAAGGAGTACAAAGGAGTACACAGGAGTACACAGGAAATCAAGCAACAACAGGTCTAGTGACCCTTCTAGGCTGCTTGTCCTCCAAAACACTGAGGATCAAGTGTCCAAACAGTGGTTTAGAGTGGGCAAGGGAACATTGGAAAGGGAACTACTGCCCTGAAACTAATGTCCGTGGCAGGATTAGGAAGTTAGTAGGGGACAGATGGGTTAGTAACTGAGGGGGGGATAAAATAAAGTTATTCATATACAAACGCAGTCAGTCGCGGGTTTGATGCGAGATATTTGTCTAAGCGGAGTTTAAATGAATCAACGGTGCTGCAGTCTATAACGTCTCGGGGAAGCCCTTTCCACAAGTTGACAACTCGATTGAAGAAGAAATTCTTAGATTCGTGTGAGTTAAAAGATTTACCACTAATTTTGCAACCGTTTCCCCGCGTGTAATTAGATTGGTCGATAGTGAAGTACTTACTACAGTTCATATTGTCGATGCCTTTGATGATTTTGAACACTTGAATTAAGTCACCTCTTAATCTGCGCTGGGTTAAAGGAAATAGGTTTAATTCTCTAAGACGCTCTTTGTATGGTATATTCTTTAGGCTAGGTATCATTTTGGTAACACTACGTTGAACTCGTTCTAGCTTGTTTATATCTTTTTGGTAATAAGGGCACCAGGATTGAACGCAGTATTCCAGAAGAGGGCGGACTAAAGAATTGTAAAGGGTTAGGATAACTTCTTTGGATTTATGCTCAAATGACCTGCCTATAAAGCCAATTATTTTGTTTGCCTTCTTAACAACTTCTGAATATTGTTGACTCGGTTTTAGGCTACTCGATATTGTTACTCCCAGATCGGTTTCTCTGTTTACATTCTTAAGCTGAGTGCCATTCATCGAATAGTTTGCTTTCTCATTTAGGTATCCGATATGTAGTACTTTACATTTATCCGCATTGAAACTCATTTGCCATATTTGGGCCCAACATGACAATTTATCTAGATTGTGTTGCATATCGTCAACTTGTTCTTTTGAGAGTACGCTATTTGCAATTTTTGTATCGTCAGCAAATTTTGAGATTGTACAGGTGAGACCCTCATCTATGTCGTTGATGTAAATTAGAAAGATAATTGGTCCTAGTACCGATCCCTGGGGTACCCCGCTACTTACATTGGTCCATTTAGATGCCTTACCGTTTATGACTACTCTTTGCTTTCTGTCGCTGAGCCAATTTTCTATCCATTTCAACACACCGTCTTGTATTCCATGCGCTTTTAGTTTTAGCAGTAAACGTTTGTGGGGAACTTTGTCAAAGGCCTTTTGAAAATCAAGGTATATAATATCTACAGCTTTACTCTCATCGTAGAGGTTGAGGATATCGTGGAAGAAGTCTCAGAGGTTTGTTAAACAGGAACGTTTTTTACGAAAGCCGTGTTGACTATCTTTAAGTAAGTTATTTGCCTCTAAGTGATTTACGAGTCTGTCTCTTATGACCGTTTCTAGCATTTTACATACAATTGAGGTTAAGCTAATTGGACGATAGTTACAGGGTAGGGATTTGCTGCCTTTTTTGAATATCGGTGTTACGTTGGCTAGCTTCCACTGATCAGGCATAGTCCCAGACTGTAAGGATTCATTGAATAACAATGTCAGTGGTTTGGAGAGCTCATCCTTAGCTTCCTTTAGAACTCTAGGCGAGATTGCATCAGGTCCAGGCGTTTTATTTACCTTGAGTTTATCTAAACAATTCAATACTTCTCTCTTTGTAACGGTGATATTGCTTAGAACATCTGAATTATCAATCTGAATCGGCGATGGTGTAGGGATATCACTGAAGTCTTCGGTTGTAAAAACTGATGCAAAGAAGGTATTGAGGGCATTACTCATTTGTACTTCGTCTTTGGTGTATTCTCCATTTTCATCGACTAACGGTCCAACAGTTGAAGTAACTACTTTTTTCTTTCTGATATAACTATAGAATTCTTTCGGGTTTGTTTTACTTTTGCAACATGTAACTCCAGGGTCTTTTTACTTTGCTTAATTAACTTTTTGGCTTTGCGTCGTAGCTCTACAAATTTCACCCGTTCTTCGTCATTTTGTGAGGATTTTAATCTATCATTAGCAAATTTTTTAGCAAGCAGACAGTCTGAAATATCTTTATTCCACCATTTGGGCTTATCATTATGGCCTGGACGCCGTATTTTCGATGGTATGCAGTCTTGCACTGCCTTAAGGTAAGTGGTTGTGAAACACTCCCAAGATGTATTTATGTCGTTATTGTTTGTCAGAAAGCTCCAGTCAGTTTCTTTAAGCTTTGATTTAAGTTTATGAAAATTTGCTTTCTTGAAATTAGGGACTTTCTCAATGCTGCTATTTGATTTGTTACTAGTAAACTTTAAAGTGAAAGTTATCGTACGATGGTCGCTGTTACTGAATTCATCACCAACATTCAAATTCTCTATTAATTCTTCTTTACTTGTGAGTACAAGGTCAAGCACATTATTACCACGGGTCGGAGATTGTACAAATTGAAAAAGTGAACTCTCTTGCAAGTTAGCATAGAGGTCGTGTCCAGAGTGTGAAGTAAGAATATCGCCCCATTTAGTCACGGGTAAGTTGAAATCGCCAAGAATTACGGTATCTTGTATGTTAGTTATTTCTGCAATTTGTTCATAAATTTCACTGTCAGTTTGCACTGATTGAGCTGGGGGTCTGTATAATAAAGCTAGTGTTATTTTAGTTCCTCGTTTATTTTTTAATAGTACGTAAGATATGTCTATATTCGCAATTTGAAGTTTTGACATTAAGACGGGATTAAGACTTTCCTTTATAAAAAACAGAACTCCTCCTCCATTTCTATTTATCCGACTTTTCTCAAACATTGTATAACCAGGAAGCGTATATTCGTCTAAAAAGTCTCTGTCTTCCGTATTTAACCAAGATTCTGTAATGCCGATTATATCATAATGTTCTGTAAACACGATTTCCTCTAGATCTGAAAATTTATTGCGTATGCTACGAGCATTTACATAAAACACCTTAAGATTATTAGAGTTGGATGTTACTGATTGTGCATTGTCTGAATTTTCAGTTCGCATTTGACTTACACTACCCCCGGATACCCCGGGTTGACCCCGTTTTTTGAACGGAAATCCTTGACTGCATCGTTCGGCAGACGACCAAGATGTGCAGCTCCTACTTCATTGAGATGTACACCATCTCCTGAAAACAAAGATTTATCATAGTAAAAATTATCCCACGTGTCGACAAAGCCGATGTCCTCCTCCCTGCAGAGTTTGGATAGTCGGCGATTTGTACTGGTAGCTATGTATCACGAACAGTTTCAGGCCATAACGGTGACGCTTGCTGGGGATGTACTGTCGGATGCTAATATTCCCCCTCCACAGCACCAGACTCTCATCAATGATGAGTTTTTGGTGAGGTTTGAAGGAGGCTGCAAACTTAGTTTACAGGTATTCAAATATAGGTCTTATCCTCTCCATCGGGTCTTTGGTATTCCTGGGGCGTTCCTGGTTCCTGGTGTGGCTTGCCAGGCTATCAATAAAGTGCAGGTTTCCCATGATTGCCGTGAATCTATTCCTGCTCATGACTTTCCCAAAGCAGGGGGTTGCGATGAGGGGATCAGATGACCAGTACTTCATGAGAGACGTCTCCTTGGTGACCCCCATCAGGATGACCAGTCCCAGGAATGAGTAGAACTCATCGGAAGACAAATCTACCCATGAGAGACGTGCCGAGTTCCTCTTCTGCTCCTTTCCTGCCATAAAATAATAGTTGTACCAGTTCGTCTGGTCAACAATCAAGCCGACAAGGTTGGCAGTGAAGAACTGCAGAAGAACACCCAGTCTTGTGGTGTCAGGTCCACGATTGGGCATGGTAGGGCCGGCCTCAGCTGTCATCGCTAGATGGGGCATTGGGGTCATCAGGGTCATCGTCAGGGGCACCGGGGCGGGTCGTGCGGGTGGAGCGTGGGCGGCGTGGGCGAGAGGTGGACCTGGGTCTGGAGCTAGACCTCGAACTTGATCGAGAGCTAGATCTAGAGCTCGAGTCGTTGCTGGGGCGTCTTATTTGCTTCACCTTCTGCATTCGGCCGCGGGTGGCACGCCCGCGAGATATGACACGCCCACGTCGTTTGCTTGCAGGGCGTTGGGGCAGGTTGGGGCGTTGTGGAGAGGCTGGTGATAATGCAGTGGCGTGGGAGGGTCCTGGTTCAGGTGAGGGAGACATTCGTGGGGGGGTGTACGGGATGGAGCCTGAAGGTGATAGTGGGGGGGAAGAATGGCGAGGCGGAGAGTCTGGTAGTAGTGGTGGTGGTGGTGGTGACTCATCCCTCCCCGCGTGCTCTGGGTCGGGAGGGAGGAGGGACCGTTTTGGGTCACGTGACTGCCCTTGTCTCTCACCACGTTGTGCCCTTTCTCCACCACCAGGTTGTTCTATTTGTCTATCACCACGTTGTTGTTCGTCACTATGTTTATGACGACCATAGAACCTCCCCGGGGTATTTTTCTTGAGTGGGGAGATTATGCGAAGTGGGAGAGAAGGTAGGCGGGGTTGTGGGGGTACCTCCTCTTCACTCCCAGACTCGTCCCTTCTTCTCTTCAATCCCTTTCATTCTTCCCCAGGTACACGCACGTAATTTTGAGGGTCAGCAGGTTCATCTGCAACAACAACCTCTTCCCCACTTTCTGAGGATTCAGTGGGGTCTTGGGGAAGTGGGCGGCGGGGAGGTGCACTTGCCCCTTGCTGTCTTTGTGACGGCCTGCGCAGCCTGACAGGAATCTGAGCAAGCTCTTCCTCTAGCTCTCTTATTTCGGCTTGCGAGGGGGCATACTCGTCCCCAGACTCGTCCATTGCCGAGTCAGTATCACTATCAGGGCTGTCAGTGTCGTACAGTATATCCATGACCTCCTCTGTACTGCAGGGGCGGGTAAGGCGGGCACTATAACGTCGATACATGGTGTCTCACTCGAGAGGGTGCGCGGTAAACTGACAATGAGGTGTGGGAAGGCGGGTGCCCTCTCCCGTCCCCGCGTATGGACAAAACGGTTTGAGATTAGTCCGCCGGCACCCAAAGTAGTTCCCATATAAATCTAGAGCCATTCTGAGAGTTACGACTGGAGCTATAATGGTGATGCGTTAGGCGCGTCTCTGGGGCTGTGCGTTACATACATAGCCGACGCGTCAGACGCGTCGCTGGGGCTCCACGGGTTAATCTGCGCTGGGTTAAAGGAAATAATTGAATTCTCTAAGACGCTCTTCGTATGGTTTGTTCTTTAGGCTAGGTATCATTTTGGTAACTCTACGTTGAACTCGTTCTAGCTTGTTTATATCTTTTTGGTAATAAGGGCACCAGGATTGAACGCAGTATTCCAGAAGAGGGCAGACTAAGGAATTGTAAAGGGTTAGGATAACTTCTTTGGATTTATGCTCAAATGACCTGCCTATAAAGCCAATTATTTTGTTTGCCTTCTTAACAACTTCTGAACATTGTTGACTCGATTTTAGGTTACTCGATATTGTTACTCCCAGATCGGTTTCTCTGTTTACATTCTTAAGCTGAGTGCCATTCATCGAATAGTTTGGTTTCTCATTTAGGTATCCGACATGTAGTACTTTACATTTATCCGCATTGAAACTCATTTGCCAAATTTGTGCCCAACATGACAATTTATCTAGATTGTGTTGCATATCGTCAACTTGTTCTTTTGAGAGTACGCTATTTGCAATTTTTGTATCGTCAGCAAATTTTGAGATTGTACAGGTGAGACCCTCATCTATGTCGTTGATGTAAATTAGAAAGAGAATTGGTCCTAGAGAGACACATCCTCCCTCTATCGTGTCTCGTATGGTATTGAGAGTCTAGGAGAGCTCTGAGACTGGCTAGAGGGTCAAAAAAAGACTCCACCATCCTCCCCGGTCTCTCCCAGCTGTGCTCGCGCAAAAATGAACGATAAATATCAGGAATAATAGGGAAAATACCAAATTATTTAGGAGGGGGATAAGGGAGAGGGGGGGGGGGGTGGATGTCTGAAGGAGTAATAGGAGGTATGGAGGGGAATTGTCTCACATATTGCTTTGTTTTGAGTGCCAGTGGGGTGTATTGAAAGGCTTTTTTATGCCATGACTCTTAAGACTCCCGGCGCCTTCGCCCAGTATAACCTCTTAAGAGCCCTGGCATCTTCCCCGGGTTAAGAAGGCATTTGACTCAGTGCATCGAGAGTCACTCTGGGAGCTGCTACGGTTACGTGGGATCCCCACAGTGATCATCAACCTTATCTCTGGACTCTATACAGGACAAGAGAGTGCTGTCAAGTGTGGTGGGGGAACATCCTCCTTCTTTCCTGTGAGCTCAAGTGTAAGACAGGGGTGTGTTCTAGCACCTACACTTTTCAACACTGGGCCGGACAGTTGTGCAGCGTCGCTGCGGAGCTGACATAGCCAATTTTAGAATCATAGATCTTGATTTTGCAGATGAAGCAGTTATCCTAGTAGAGACGTTGGATGTTCTTAGATTGGCCCTGGAGGCACTCCATAAGGAGTAGGAACTGCTGGGTCTAATGGGCTCTTGGGCTAAGACCAAAGTCCAGGCATTTGGCAACTTGTTTAATAATGCCGTTCAATCTGTTCATGCCTGTGGTGAGGACTTAGAGATATTGGATAAGTTTACCTATCTTGGCAGCGTGATCCACAACAGTGGTGGGTCAGGCTACGATATAAATCATAGCTACGGCGACGATACCAATGAAGAAGGACGAAGTTGCGAATCTTCAAGACAATGGTGCTCCCTGTCTTACGGTATGGCTGTGAGACGTGGACACTCAACAGTGTTTTGAAGAAATATATTGTTACAACTGACAGTAGAGGCTTCTAGTCCTTGGACTAACACAGACAATTAAATACTCAGCACCTCCGTAGCCTCAACTCGTAACACAGCCTATCACAACACAACAGAGCTAATTAGCAACTTCCAGGCTCTCTGGGGAACAAAGGTGCAAACAATCCCCCAATTGGTTCCGCTATACAAATAATGCAAAAACTGGAACCCCTAGTTGGGGTGAAAAGATATCTTGAGCCACAACTATCATCAACAATTAGTACCGAATGGCAATACTGAGGAGGATCCTTTCTAAGCTGCAAAGAGAAGAGAAAGCTCCGATTTAAATTACGTTAATAAAATTACGGTAAATACATGACAACAATAAATGCCAAAATAATGAAGCAAATATAAAGCATAAACAAATTAATCACGGATTAAACAAGCTCCTATCAACCACCACCCACCTAAGCTTATCCTAATAATCGTTGAGGCGTCCTAAGCCGACTTCAACTCAACGGGTTTTTGTAATTGTGCCAGTACTCGTGCTAGTAGAGAGATAATACCAAAGTAGGCAACACAGCCTACCTGTGGCACACTGCAACACAACTATAAAACACCACAGTCTATTTTGTCATGACTATCGGTTTGTTTGGGCCAAAGTAATCCACCCTGTAACGGAAAGACTATTGAAGTCCACCACCCACTACTTCCAACCAAGCATCCCCAACAGACTGGACCCCTAGCTAAAATAATGCACATAACATAAATAATAATCGGCTGGTAAGAAACACACGCCACTGCAGGATTAAACTAAAATTATAAAGCTATTATGCCAGCGAGGAATAATCTTCTTACCCCTCCACCAATACCGAACTATACTGGCTCCCTTAACAAAACCAAGGGTGCGGCTAACACAGAAAGGAAGAAAACATATATAGGAAAACACATATAAATCTGCTGTTACAATAGGAGGGACAAACACGCCACACAAACACACTTAGAATCCGTCTGGTTTTACGTTAAAATGCTTAATGAATAAACAAAGAAGTAAATAAATAAGTATAAACAAATGCCAATGAGAGGAGTGAAAGGTATAGCTGTTGCTCCTTGATAACAAAATAAACAAAGAAGTAAATAAATAAGTATAAACAAATGCCAATGAGAGGAGTGAAAGGTATAGCTGTTGCTCCTTCGATAACAAAATAAACAAAGAAGTAAATAAATAAGTATAAACAAATGCCAATGAGAGGAGTGAAAGGTATAGCTGTTGCTCCTTCGATAACAAAATAAACAAAGAAGTAAATAAACAAGTATAAACAAATGCCAATGAGAGGAGTGAAAGGTATAGCTGTTGCTCCTTCGATAACAAAATAAACAAAGAAGTAAATAAATAAGTATAAACAAATGCCAATGAGAGGAGTGAAAGGTAGCTGTTGCTCCTTCGATAACAAAAAACGGACTGATGATCCTTCAGCCGGCCCCGCTGCCGGGACCTACCAGGCCGGCTATAAGATGGAGCAACCCTTTATCAGCATGGGTGATGGTTCTTTAACGCAACTCCTACTTAACATAATACTACTACTATGACTTAGTATAATCATATAGGCATAAACAACTAAATACAAATTGTTTATAGAACGCATACAATTATATGCGTACTGTATAAATATACCAGAAAAGCCCATTAATAATAAATGGGTTACATAAAATCGCCACTGTAGAGAGAATGGAAAAATCAAAGAGACCACGTCATTGAACGAAATAATATGAATTTGAAACACGATAATATACTGATACATATCGCTCACTGCTTCACACCGTATACTGTAGTTGATCACTGCTTCACTCAGTATTGAAGTTACCGCAAGACGGTATGACATATTCACCATGTTAATATATAACCAAAATAAATAAACTAAACTAAACTTACGATGGTGGACCATCGTAACAATATCAACTTCTTTGGTACTAAATGTCTCCGCAGGATTATGGGTTATCGCTGGTACGATCGCGTATCAAACCAGCGACTACTCCGTGAAACTGACTCGTGACATATTAGTTGCATAATCCGTGAATGCCAATTTCTGTGACATATTAGTTGCATAATCCATGAATGTCAATTTCGGTTATGTGGTTCGCCTCCCCGAGGCTGATCCCGCTCATCATGTGGTCTCTACAGAAGACAACCTTGAGTGGAGGAGGCCGGTGGGAAGACCACGGAACTCATGGCTGAAGGAAGTTGATAAATCATGCGATGGAATACTTAATATGGACCAGACAGGTGCCTGAAGGCTTTCCCGGGAAGATTCTTTTAGGTGGTGAGTGCGGCCACGTGCCGTCATGGCGTATGGCCCCATTAATTGATTGATTGAATCCCATGGATATGAATTGTATAAGATTTAGTTATACAATATTCTCATGGGTATTAGTAGTGTGAGATATAATAGTACAGTAATCCCATGGGTAATAGTAGTGTGAGATATAATAGTACAGTAATCCCATGGGTAATAGTAGTGTGGGATATAATAGTACAGTAATCCCATGGGTATTAGTAGTGTGAGATAAAATAGTACAGTAATCCCATGGGTAATAGTAGTGTGAGATATAATAGTACAGTAATCCCATGGGTAACAGTAGTGTGATATAATAGTACAGTAATCCCATGGGTATTAGTAGTGTGAGATAAAATAGTACAGTAATCCCATGGGTATTAGTAGTGTGAGATAAAATAGTACAGTAATCCCATGGGTATTAGTAGTGTGAGATATAATAGTACAGTAATCCCATGGGTATTAGTAGTGTGAGATAAAATAGTACAGTAATCCCATGGGTATTAGTAGTGTGAGATATAATAGTACAGTAATCCCATGGGTATTAGTAGTGTGAGATATAATAGTACAGTAATCCCATGGGTATTAGTAGTGTGAGATAAAATAGTACAGTAATCCCATGGGTAATAGTAGTGTGAGATATAATAGTACAGTAATCCCATGGGTATTAGTAGTGTGAGATATAATAGTACAGTAATCCCATGGGTATTAGTAGTGTGAGATAAAATAGTACAGTAATCCCATGGGTATAGTAGTGTGAGATATAATAGTACAGTAATCCCATGGGTAATTAGTAGTGTGAGATATAATAGTACAGTAATCCCATGGGTAATAGTAGTGTGAGATATAATAGTACAGTAATCCCATGGGTAATAGTAGTGTGAGATATAATAGTACAGTAATCCCATGGGTAATAGTAGTGTGAGATATAATAGTACAGTAATCCCATGGGTAATAGTAGTGTGAGATATAATAGTACAGTAATCCCATGGGTAATAGTAGTGTGAGATATAATAGTACAGTAATCCCATGGGAGTAATCATGGGTAATAGTAGTGTGAGATATATAGTACAGTAATCCCACTTGGGTATTAGTAGTGTGAGATATAATATTACAGTAGTCACATGGGTAATAGTAGTGTGAGATATAATAGTACAGTAATCCCATGGGTAATAGTAGTGTGAGATATAATAGTACAGTAATCCCATGGGTAATAGTAGTGTGAGATATAATAGTACAGTAATCCCATGGGTAATACTCCGCCGTAATAGTAGTGTGGGATATAATAGTACAGTAATCCCATGGGTAATACTCCGCCGTAATAGTAGTGTGAGATATAATAGTACAGTAATCCCATGGGTAACAGTAGTGTGAGATATAATAGTACAGTAATCCCATGGGTAATAGTAGTGTGGGATATAATAGTACAGTAATCCCATGGGTAATAGTAGTGTGAGATATAATATTACAGTAGTCACTTGGGTATTAGTAGTGTGAGATATAATATTACAGTAGTCACATGGGTATTAGTAGTGTGAGATATAATATTACAGTAGTCACATGGGTAATAGTAGTGTTAGATATAATATTACAGTAGTCACATGGGTATTAGTAGTGTGAGATATAATATTTGTGACGCCTACCAGCGTTGGCAGAATCGCCTCCCGTTAGCCGCTAGCGCTCGCCAGGGCAGTGAAATGGGCTACAGTTATCAGAGAATGTTGTTCTTTCTTTCATAGTACTTGCATTGTTACAGACAGTCCAGTGGTGGTCTTTATTTTCGTCTGTGACAACGGGAAGTATTTTATATCATGAGTAGAATATAAGATGCATTGTAGTGAAGTTGAGAGAGAGAGTACGAGCGGGCAGCGTGGGGGCAGTGAGTGTTGCTTCCCTCCTCCCGCCTCCCTCCCGCAGGAGTTTTTCCCGCACGCGCGGGCTTTCTCTCGCCTCTGATTGGCGGGTGGTTCTTGGCGCGTCATAGAGGCCTGCTGCCTTGTGATGTATCGGCCTGTGATTGGCCGACCACCATGCCTTTGTGAGATCCTGTGAGTCCCAAGGAGCTACCCTCCTCAGGACAGGCTTGGCGTGCATTCTTCTA
Organism: Paralithodes platypus; assembly: GCA_032716605.1. Classification (NCBI taxonomy): domain Eukaryota; kingdom Metazoa; phylum Arthropoda; class Malacostraca; order Decapoda; family Lithodidae; genus Paralithodes; species Paralithodes platypus. The sequence continues at coordinate 40,577,792 of CM064531.1, read as the reverse complement.
ACATCCCTTTGTATACTCTCTCCCGATCACCCTCTTTACCACTGTCTCTTTCTCTGATCTTCTTCCTTTCCATTGCTCCTCACCTTTATTCAATTACTTATCCCCTTGGGTTCTGCATATGGTTTCCATAGCCGGCCCATTGTATTGCATGCGCCGTCTTCCGAGATATTTACTTGTACTTAGGATAGGTTTGAGGGTTCTTAGTTAGTAGAGGTTAAGAACTCGGTGTGTATCTCCATTATTGATTTAGTGCTCTGCTGGGTTATTTAACCCTTAATTAGCGGCTCACCACATAAGTCGTATTTAATAAAGCTGGACTATGTGGCGGCGCTCGACATAGGTCGAGTGGCAATTTCAGCACGTAATGTTGCTGAGAGAGAGAGACAAGTGGTGGCAGGAGAGTAGCGAGCGTATGACTGCTCCAGACCACCGCGGCGAACATACTGACACGAATCCCAGCTCCCTCCTCCCTCTCTCACTCGCTATATAAGGAATTGTATCGGGAAAGTGGCTAATTACATGCTTTTTGCACTCGCGTTGCACGGTTATTGCAAGAAAACTAGCCATCATAAAAGGATCGTTATGGTGTCATTCGAAAGCTCTGTTTATGCCCTTTCAGGGATAGGTACTTGTTTTACGTTCTGGGTCTTATTTAGGCATGAAAATTATCACGTAAACAGCCCTATTTTGGCTAAAAACACCCCGCTGGGCGGTACATATAAATAAACCGCATAGGCCGCTCGTAAGGTGTTAATGGTAGACTGGGATAAGGCTTCTGTTGTCGTTGTCAGCGATGTGTGTATGGTCTGCTTATACCTACACGATTTCGACGGTTTCTGTGGTAGCCTAGGTTGTCCTTTTGGTTGTGCCTTTTGCGAGTGCAGCATCGTGTTGTAAGAGGGTATTTGCCTACTACCTTATAACACAGTGCTGCCTCTTTGCTTGACTTTTGAGGGATCGCCAGGGTAGAACCAGATACTTGAGATCTGGATCAACCAAGAGAGCATCCCCGTCATTAACGTAACTTTAATCATACCGCCTTAAGGGGAGGTATTTAGTTTGTTCCTTAGACCTCCATCAAGCTTAAAATTACACCCCCTAGAGTCCCTTTCAAGATAAATTTGTACATTTTTCAGTAGAAAAATTTCCCGGCCAAAGGCCGGTTCCTCTTAAAAATACAGGCTCGCTATCGGTAGCCAGGATAAAATTGACACCTGAATTGCACAAAAGGTCTTAATATGGGGTGAAAGTTCTTAAAATCGCTAAACTAATGGGGCAAACGTTTTATAATATCAAAAGCAATGGGGCTAAACATGAGGGAGAAAGGGGTCAAGAAAAAAATCCCTCAAGTGGAGATCTCCCCTTAAGGACAATGCTAGGCTATGAGCCAGTCTTGCTCAGCCACAGTTTCCTAACCTTGATATCCCAGCTAGACTTTATTCGCCGAGCAGACACTAGTTAGGACATGAGCTCTTTATGATATGTATGCATTATTATTCATGGCATTTATTAGTCTAGGTTGTTGTTGAGTTGCACAACCATAGTAGACTGTTTCGTTGATGAGGAAGTATTTCTTTTAGTGTCGAGCATTACTGCCATTGCGCATTTATAGTATTCCCGTGTCAGTTAACATTATATGTCCTATCTTTTAGTGTATTCAGTTTACACGTATGGTCTCCTGCCTCCTGCCTTTATATAATTTAAGATACGAGCATTTTATGAGCATCAGACTCTCTTCAGAAGTTTCCAGGTCTATGCTGTAGGACTAGACTTCACTTTCTTTCAGATAGGAGTGAAGAGTTTATTGTTGTTTAGAATAACTGTATTGTAGCATTTTTGTTTTATTGTATTAAATCTTGCAGTGATTTAATTGATCTTTCCATAGCTTTCCTTTTGTGCATTTTAACGTAACTTGCATCTTGTTTGTTATCAGGCTATACCAGTGTGGGTAGAGTGTATTTATGCCCAGTTAAGGATACCCCGTTATCACAGATTAACTCTGGAGGGTATAGGTGTTTTTGTTCGCCGGCATATAAGTTCAAGGGTTTGGATCTAGCGTACCGTTGTTGCATAGTGCCCTATTACAAGTGCAATCATTAAGTGCCCTTGTTTTATTCGTAGCACCGGTCGTAACATATTACAGTAGTCACATTGATATTAGTAGTGTGAGATATAATATTACAGTAGCACATGGGTATTAGTAGTGTGAGATATAATATTACAGTAGCACATTGGTAATAGTAGTGTGAAATATAATATTACAGTAGCACATGGGCATTAGTAGTGTGAGATATAATATTACAGTAGTCACTTGGGTATTAGTAGTGTGAGATATAATATTACAGTAGCACATTGGTAATAGTAGTGTGAGATATAATATTACAGTAGCACATGGGTATTAGTAGTGTGAGATATAATATTACAGTAGCACATGGGTATTAGTAGTGTGAGATATAATATTACAGTAGTCACATGGGTATTAGTAGTGTGAGATATAATATTACAGTAGCACATTGGTAATAGTAGTGTGAGATATAATATTACAGTAGTCACATGGGTATTAGTAGTGTGAGATATAATATTACAGTAGTCACATGGGTATTAGTAGTGTGAGATATAATATTACAGTAGCACATGGGTATTAGTAGTGTGAGATATAATATTACAGTAGCACATTGGTATTAGTAGTGTGAGATATAATATTACAGTAGTCACATGGGTATTAGTAGTGTGAGATATAATATTACAGTAGTCACATGGGTATTAGTAGTGTGAGATATAATATTACAGTAGTCACATGGGTATTAGTAGTGTGAGATATAATAGTATAGCAATCCCTTGTGTCCATGATAGTCTCGATGTCTCTCTATCGGTGGATTACAAACTTATTCCCATGATTAAAGAGATTCAGACTGTCAAATGAGATGGGTATATATATTTCTAATCTCTCAGTGGGGTTCGAATCGCCGACCGTCAGGACGATAGCCGACGATTTAGTCAACTACACCACGGCAGTCTAAAAGACACTCAGCCCTCTATCCTATTTATGTTAGGGAGAAGGGAAACCCACGTGTATTTGTGATATATATTCAATATTTCTAACTCTCATGCTTGGTGGGTTAGAATTAAATGAAATCAATTCCGGCCCGAGTTGCGTCAGGACACTCAGAAATCCTTGTATGGTATTCTGGAATATGGATCCTACGACTAGGTATGAATTGAAATATATTCGCCTAGTGGGTTTCCCTTCTCCCTAACATAAATAGGATAGAGGGTTGAGTGTCTTTCAGACTGACGTGGTGTAGTTGATTAAAGCGTCGGCTATCGTCCTGACGGTCGGCGGTTTGAACCCCACTGAGAGATTAGAAACATTTAGTGGCTCACGTGTATTTGTGATATATACTCAATATATATATATATATATATACTGTAAATATATATGTATACAGTATATATATATACAGTATATATACTGTATAAATTATATATAGTATATATATATTTATATATACGTGTGTGTGTGTGTGCGTGTGTGTGTGCACCTGTCAACCAGGAAACTTGGAAAGGTATGGAAGAAAATAGAAATGTTTGAAGTAAATTCAATAAATGTATAAGAGAAAGGCAAGATTGTACAAATATAATTTTACTGGGTGACATGGATGGCAGAATTGGAAATGAAGCAACAGAAGGTCTAGTGGGTAAATGGGGTGTTGAGGGTAGGAATATGAATCGTGACTTTAGAAGTATGTCGGAGAGAATTTTTTTTTTGACTAAAACGTGTTATGAGCATCGTCACAATTATAGGTATACATGGCACAGAGGTGAAAGTGACCAGGAACAGAAATGTCTAATTGACTACGCCATGATTAACCCCAGGAAAGAATGTTAGATTCAAAGGCTGTACGAGGTGTGCTGCCGGGATCAGACCACTATTACAGTGTTGACAAAGGTTAGGATAAGGAAGGAGTGCAAATATGAGAAGAAAGAGAGAACACTGACAGTAGCAAAAACAAAATGAAAAAAATAACTTGTTATGACCGGGGCTACGAATAAAACAAGGGACTAGTAATTAAATAGGGCACTATGCAACAACGGTACGCTAGATCCAAACCCTTGAACTTATATGCCGGCTAACAAAAACGCCTATACCCTCCAAAGATAATCTGCGATAACGGGGTATCCTTAACTGGGCATAAATGTACTCTACTTCAGGCTAACCCACACTGGTATAGCCTGATAACAAACAAGATGCAAGTTACGTTAAAATGCATAAAAGGGAAGCTATAGAAAGGTCAATTAAATCACTGCAAGATTTGATACAATAAAAAGATGCTTCAATACAGTTACTCTAAACAACAATAAACTCTTCACTCCTATCTGAAAGAAAGTGAAGTCTAGTCCTACAGCATAGACCTGGAAACTTCTGAAGAAAGTCTGATGCTCATAAGATGCTCGTATCTTAACCCTTAATTAGCGGCTCACCACATAAGTCGAGTTAAATAAAGCTGGACTATGTGGCGGCGCTCGACATAACTCGAGTGGCATTTTCAGCACGTAATGTTGCTGAGAGAGACAAGTGGTGGCAGGAGAGTAGCGAGCGTACGACTGCTCCAGACCACCGCGGCGAACCTACTGACACGAATCTCACCTCCCTCCTACCTCTCTCACTCGCTATATAAGGAATTGTATGGGGAAAGTGCCTAATTACATGCTTTTTGCACTCGCGTTGCACGGTTATTGCAAGAAAACTAGCAATCATAAAAGGATCATTATGGTGTCATTCGAAAGCTCTGTTTATGCCCTTTCAGGGATAGATACTTGTTTTACGTTCTGGGTCTTATTTAGGCATGAAAATAATCACGTAAACAGCCCTATTTTGGCTAAAAACACCCCGCTGGGCGGTACATATAAATAAACCGCATAGGCCGCTCTTAAGGTGTTAAATTATATAACCCTTATTTAGCGGCGAGCAACATAAGTCGAGTTAAATAAAGCTGGACTATGTGGCGGCGCTCGACATAACTCGAGTGGCAATTTCAGCACGTAATGTGGCTGAGAGAGAGAGACAAGTGGTGGCAGGAGACTAGCGAGCGTATGACTGCTCCAGACCACCGCGGCGAACCTACTGACACAAATCTCAGCTCCCTCCTCCCTCTCTCACTCGCTACATACTCAATTATGTACTGAAAGTACCGAATTACCTGCTTTTTGCACTCGCGTTGCACGGTTATTGCAAGAAAACTATCCATCATACAAGGATCGTTATGGTGTCATTCGAAAGCTCTGTTTATGCCCTTTCAGGGATAGGTACTTGTTTTACGTTCTGGGTCTTATTTAGGCATGAAAATGATCACGTAAACAGCCCTATTTTGGCTAAAAACACCCCGCTGTGCGGTACACATAAATAAACCGCATAGGCCGCTCGTAAGGTGATAAAGGCAGGAGGCAGGACACCATACGTGTGGACTGAATACACTAAAAGATAGGACATATAATGTTAACTGACACGGGAATACTATAAATGCGCAACGACAGTAATGCTCGACACTAAAAGAATTACTTCCTCATCAACGAAACAGTCTGCTATGGTTGTGCAACTCAACAACAACCTAGACTAATAAATGCCGTGAATAATAATGCATACATATCATAAAGAGCTCATGTTCTAACTAGTGTCTGCTAGGCGAATAAAGTCTAGCTGGGATATCAAGGTTAGGAAACTGTGGCTGAGCAAGACGGGCTCATAGCCTAGCGTTGTCCTTAAGGCGGTATGATTAAAGTTACGATCATGACGGGGATGCTCTCTTGGTAGATCCAGATCTCAAGTATCTGATTCTACCCTGGCGATCCCTCTAAAGTCAAGCAAAGAGGCAGCACTGTGTGACAAGGTAGTAGGCTAATGCCCTCTTACCACACGATGCTGCACTCGCAAAAGGCACAACCAAAAGGACAACCTAGGCTACCACAGACACCGTCGAAGTCGTGTAGGTATAAGCGAACTGTACACACATCGCTGACAACGATAACATAAGCCTTATCCCAGTCTAGCATTAAATAACCCAGAAGAGCACTAAATCAATAATGGAGATACACACCGAGTTCTTAACCTCTACTAACTAAGAACCCTCAAACCTATTCTAAGTACATGTAAATATCTCAGAGAGCGACGCACATAATACGATGGGCCGATATGAAATCGTGTGCAGAACCCAAAGGGAGTGCTGGGACGTTAAAAGATTAGAGGAACGAAAGAGAAGAAGTTGAATAAGAGAGACAGTATCAGAATGGTGGAGATATGGGACAGTGGTAAAAAGGATGTTAGTCATGTGCGTCCCTAGCCTGCTCTGAAGAGGGTAGCTCCTCGGGACCACCAGGATCCCACAAAGGCATGGTGGTCGGCCAATCACAGGCCGATATGTCACAAGGCAGCAGGGCTCCATGACGTGCCAAGAACCACCAGCCAATCAAGAGGTGGTAGAAGGCACGCGCGCGAGCCTCCGAGCGGGGGAGGCGACACATGTATACGCACTCACACACTACCACCTCACTGCCTATATTGTTCTCTCTCCTTAACTATACACAATGCATGTTATATTCTATTCATAATATAAAATACTTCCCGTTGTCACAGACGAAAATAAAGACCACCACTGGACTCTCAGTAACAATGCAAGTACTCTGAAAGAAAGAACAACATTCTCTGATAACTGTAGCCCACTTCACTGCCCTGGAGAGCGCTAGCGGCTAAAGGAAGGCGATTCTGCCAACGCTGGTAGGCGTCACACCCCGCCCAAGATATGGGACTCTCAACATTAGGCGAGCACTATATCTGACAAGGCAGAACGCCGACAAGACCCGCCACAACCAGCCTCTCTGCCAGAAATGAAATGCAAAGCTCAATCATAAATAAAACACAACATTTTAGCATAAATAAAATCTTATAACCCCTCACAAACATAATAGTATAATTTTAGCTTGCTATGCTCCCAGAGCGAGCTTCACAGAGCCCAGCCTACTAAGTGAAAGACAGGTTCAACTTAAGGACTTTAGCTATAACATTGGTAACTTACAATTAACTATCAAAAGAAGGTTTTTTATGTTATTTTTTTTATTTAATTTTAATGTTCTTTTTGGCGGCTGCTCTACAGGGGCAAGCCTGATTTTTCTCCACTCTCAACACACACTGACTGAACGGCGAGGGTTCCCCTGCAACCAAACCCTCCCGTGACAAACAATCAGCCAAAACATTATTAGTGCCCTTAGCATGCCACACATCCAACTTGCGTTCCAGCAGCAAAACAACACCTGACACTGATAACCTGCCCAGTTCATCACAAGACTGGCACTTCTCTTCGCTCTTTCCGGCAACGGGGCCTGCCAATAACCTTTCACTAGTTCTACCTTCGTGACGAGCGAGGCAGCCCCGATGTGGTCTATGGTATCGTCAACTCTAGGTAATGGATAAGCGTGTGTCAGGGATAATGCTTCCACACTCTTGCAATCACCACACACGCAGATCTTGCCACTCAACTCAGGTTGCAAACTCACGGGCAACGACCACTCACGATATCCTTTATCCCCCAGACCCTTTTTCCACATGTCGTCCAGCTCTGTTTTCACGACAGGCTGTTGAGCAGGATTTATACGGTAGGGAATTAACTTGAACCTTGCACTGTCTCCAGCCTCCATGTCGGATTCTACCCTGTACATCAGGCCTGGAGAAGCAACAAAAATGCGGATGCACTGCCACAGCCTAGTAAACAACTTATCTCGCAGAACAACATGCCTAGTGCCCTCCCACAACCCAGCCGAGACCGCAGCTTCTAACCTGTAGTCTCCCTCCTTCTCTACCTTCGTCCCTAGAACAGCCAGGTCATGAGAGGGACAATCAGTACCACATGTGCAGTCACTCCCATAGTTCATTATTGCTAAGGCTTCCCCGCCGATACCGTACATGCGCACCCCCGCATTCCTTACGACTACACCTGCCCGCGCAGCATCACCGCTTTTAGCGACATGGTCAGATACAGTCGGTCTATGGTAGGGCTGTTGCATTCGACTAGAGCAGCATTGGGAGGCTATGCGACGACCGGGCACATCCACTCCACAACCAACCTCACCAATCTGCTCAATGTCCTCCTTCTGACCACCACCCTTGGCAGCCATGGGTCGACCTTGACCTGGCAACCTTGACAAAGCCTCGTCGCCCACCTTTAACCACCGAAACAACGAGGCTAACGGTCTATTGACATTCAAGTGACCTGCCCGCGGAACATCTTGCACCGCCTGAGTTGTGAGGCTCGGGTGCTCGGCACGACCAGTGGGGTATGAACCGAGCTGGTGCTGGAGCGCTGCACACTGCTGCTCAGGCAGGTTCTCTAGTGCTTCCACAGCCACCAGACTCGTGTCCCCCGCCCACTGCTCCGCCGAGACATGACAATCCCAACTCTCCTCCACCTGTGCCCTACTGCCCCCCTCTCCTTCTCCACCTTGGCCGCTGCAGACCAACACAGGGACAGTAGGCTGCTCTGGTGGTTGCCTCACAAACTCCTCCAACAGGTTCACATGACATGTTTCCCCGTCCTCGTGTTCAGTAGCCCCGTTCCCACAACTCTCCTCCACCTGGGAACTACTAAGTCGCGGAGTGCCATCACGCCCAACCATGTCACTAGGGGTGACAGGTTCTGGGGCCACTCCGGAGCTCACCTCTGGGTCAAGTACTAAGCTGCTAAGGAGAGCCGCTGGAGCAAAACTCACAAAACTCCCAACTTTAGCTTGCTCCTTCCGACCGTTCCTCCGCTGGTCTAGAGACTGAGGAATAGGCTGTGACACTTTAGATGCCTGAGATCGGGTGACAACACACGCCCTCTGCTGTGGTTGACACCTCTCGACCAACTCCTGCCCCTCCCTACTCACGTCGGCCGCCCTCTCGGCACCGACTAAGGGTGGAACCTCAGAAGCAGGTACCGCAAAGTCGTTGTCGAGAAGAAGGTCGACGCCCTCCACTGGCAGTTTCTCCACGATTCCGACATCCAACTCTCGTGTCACACCTTCTACCTCCAGCTCCACTCGGACCAACGGGTATGACTTTGTAGCATTGATACCCTGCACCACAACTACCCGTGCCGCGTTTATAGGTTTGCCTGTAAAGTTTTTCATCAATGTCAAGGAAGCACCCGTATCACGCAAAAATTCTACTCCATGCTTGCAACCAACCCAACTCACGCAACCGCGCCCTCTATGGTCACAAAAAGTATCCCGGACAGGTGTCAAGCCTTCCGGATACTTCTTCACTGGCAGTGCTCCAGCCTCTGACCATTTACCCAGGGCAAACGCAGACGACTTCAAAGACACTCCAATGTTGCGAGCCAAAGACACGACTGCTGTAGGTAGCTTGCTAGGACAGGATCGTGCAAAATGCCCCTTCTCGTGACAATGAAAACACTCTAACTCCCCCTTGGGCTTCCCCTAAAGGGGGTTAAGGGCCCGGACCCTTCTTAAACGGGACGGTATTAGGTTTATGGTCAGACCTAATATAATTGCTCTTGTTGTTATTGCTAGATGGTGTATCACTGACTCGGGGCGGTGGATTGTTGCGCCCCTTGTTACCTGCATCGTTCCGTTGTGCAGACCCGCACCCACGAATCAGCGATAGCCTACGGTCAGCCATCTCAGCTGCCTCCTGTAGAGTTTTAGGGTTTTTCTCTTTGAGGTTCAAAGTCAGGTCGCCGCCCGTACACTTAAAGAACTGCTCGAGAAGCATCAACTGTTTTATCTCATCAAACGTCGTGGCCTTCTCCGATCTCAGCCAATTCCCAAAAGCGTCAGACAGTTCCCGGGCATGTTCAAGAAAAGTGCACTCACGACCCTTCGTAACACCCCGGAACTTCAACCTATAAGTCTCTGGTTGTAACTCGTACGCCCGCAGAACAGCTTCCTTCAGTACCTCATAATCGACGCAAGACTCCAAGGGCAACGCATCATATGCCTTGAGTCCTTTGCCAACCAACCTAGAGGAAACAAGGGCTGCCCACTTAACCTCGGGCCATTGGTGCTCCCGGCACTTCTTCTCAAAACGCATTCAAATTTCGGTGACACCCGACTCGTCAAATGCAGGGACTAACTTAAGAAGGTGCGATAAAGACTGCTCAAGACCTCGATTCCCAGAACCGAGACGCTGCCCTGTCGACTCCATCCTAGACTTCTCAAGATCTATGTCTGCCAGTGCACATTACTTTGTAGCCTCAGCCTGAAGCTTAGCTTCCCGCTGCTTCTGCTGCTGCCTGAGCTCAGCCTCCCGCTGCCGTTGCTCGAGCTCAGCCTCATGCTTTCGTTGCTCCATCTTAGCCAACTCAAGCTGGAAGATCATCTCTGCAGTTATACCTTGAGGAGGAGGAGATGTAACAATTGGAGACCCACCCAAGTGCAAACCACGCTGCCAGTGACTATCGGCCTGCGGGAACGTACCCGGCTCCGGAGCCCGTGGGGGCGCCATGGTAGGAGTCGAGTGGAGTGGGGGCTGGGCCGAAGGTGCCCCAGCTCCCGCTCCACCCGAAGCCCCACGCACCCCGCCGAGCACCCAGGCCACCAGGTCACCTCTCGTCATGCTGCTAGTGCCCACATGACCCATGACCGTGGCCAAACACTGGAGACCATACCGATCAATCCCCGACACCCGGTCAACAGTAATAGGCATCTCCAGAAACTTCTTTGCATCCTCCTCACTAGTTATTACTCTAAAGCCTTCTAACAAACCCCGCTGCTGCACCTCAGAGTCTGCTTCCCGTACTGTGTCCTCGCTGTACATTGATCCGTCGTTCGACATAGTGTCCACCAAAAATTCTCAACGTTTATAAAAAAAAAAGTACCTTAGCTCTCATGTAGCACTATTCACTCAAAAATATAAAATGCTCGAAGACAACTCAAGTGCTATACTACGTTGCCAAAAAAAAATCCACGTGTCCAAAATATTCCTCAAAAAACAAATGTCCAACAATCCTGCAATTCTTCCTTAGATACCAGGCAAGGTCATTATTTGTTATTACTGCAATAATCAACAAATGGATCCCGGTTTCTACTAAAATAAGATACTGGCTATCGTATAAATACGATAGAATATGACTCTTTTGTGATCTTGTATGTCTCTGTGACGTCACGATCTCTCCTACAGCACGACGTAGGACGAGTAGATCGTATATTATAAGATTGTAAATAAGTTAAGTTATAAAAGGCCTAATATGCTATTAAGCAATATTGCCATGGTCTTATGTAGTATATATGAATTTATCGTATATATTAATATAATTTATCGTATAGAGCAACCTAAATGCGGTACGATAATTTGGGCTCCTGGCGGTTTGCCAAGGCAGCAAGGTGTGCTTTTGAGGTACGCCAGAGCCTTCACGAACACCAACCAGTTAACATCTAATTTTCCGCCCTCAGTTGATCGTGCTTTTGTGCCTCTAATCACAATACACATACAGCAATACACACAACTACACCATCACGACGCTCTCATCGACATCATGACTGACTGATAGGTAAGCATAAATTATAATAATCATGTCCAATCCCATGTAATAATTTATTCTATCTTTAACTTGACTCGTGTCTTGGGACCGAAGTCTCGTTCCCCATTGTCCACCGCCATATTGGGTAAAACGTTCTCCCTTGCCTCATTGCCACGTGGAACTATTGGTGAGTTAATTCCTGGCTAATATTAACCCTTATAACCTTACCCTATAATTATATACATTTATTATGTGAGACCTATGGATATAAATTAGCTTGTTTCAGATTGAATTCAATTTAGATATAGAGTAGTTTTTATTTAGATTGATTTTATTTTATTCATTATAGCTTAGTAATATTTAACTTCCATTGATAGTTTACCACAATGGTGCCCAGACCCGGGAATTAGCTACCAGTACGGGATGTTAAGGCAATGAACAAGGGAACATATAACAGGATGCAGGAACAACTCTATGATAAACTGGCAAGGCTAGCCAAACGATGGTTAGAGCCGGAATGCAGGGTCACATCGTTGTGCCTGCCTAAGTCCTGCATCCCACCCATCATCTTTCCCCAATAATTTTCTTTTCCGTTTCAGACTTCCTGTGACATATGACCTGACCTAACATTTCTTCTTGTTCAATATGATCCATTAGTAGGTATTGCTATTTAGTGTACTATTTTTTCTCCATAACATAGAAGTCCGCCGGCTGGCGTCTCTTAATTAGACTACTATTTGGCCGTTGTTTTTGTAACGTAACATTTAGATACATAGCCTATAGGGTCACATGCAAAATGGATAAAAACGATAAAGAGACACCGTCTAGTGGGGTGCTGATCAAAGCCCCTAAAAATCAAAGGGCGGGACTTCGGGGAGTATTAAATAGGCTAATTGTGGACTTAAACACTTTCATCACTACTGCTGAACTAGAGGAATTGGAGGCTAGATTAGATAACGTCCAGGCTACCCACGGTCGTATTACGGCTCTGAGTGAGGTGATTGTGGCTGACATGATAGAGGAGGAAGAGATAGTTACAGAGTGTGATAATCGCGCCCTCTATGACGAACCTGTCTTTAGAGCGAAGCGCCTATTACAGCGTGCTGTCGCAAGTAAGAAGGGAGGCGATAATGAGGCCCATAGAAGGGCTGACCCAAAATATACTGTACACCTCCCAAAGCTCAATCTTCCTACATTTGGGGGCAAGTTAACCGAGTGGTTAGCTTTCTGGGACGTATTTCGATCTACGGTTCATGAATCCTCTTTGGATAGTGTCCGCAAGTTTCACTATCTGAAGGGACAATTGGAAGGAGAGGCCTTACATTTAATAGAGGGTTTTGCAGTAGTGGGTGATAGTTATCTTGAAGCGGTACACTTATTAGAGTCCACATACGGGGATAGAGAGCAGTTGAAGATGGCCCATGTCGTTGCCTTGTTGGGGCTCGCAGAACCACAGTATAAGGTTGATGAGTTGACAAACTTCAGGGCAAATATGGAGTGCCATACTCGATCGCTAGACACCCTAGGGCTTACCACGCAGGAAATGATAGTCATTATCTTGCGTCAGAAGCTTCCTATGGCAATACTTGATAAGGTAAGATCATTTGAGCTGGGGGAATTCAAAACTCAGTTCAGTAAGGAGATCAATAATCTACAGTTGAACAAAGGGAGAATGTATGTGTCGGGAGGGAGTGAGAATGTGGAGAAGAGGGGAACAATAAGCATGACAGTGGGGACTAAAGTAAAGAAAGAGGGTGTGTATAAGAAACCTGCTCAGATTCTATGTAAGCTATGTAACAACAAACATAAATGGAGTTTCTGCATAAAATACCCAACAAATGAGACAAAACTAGCACAGGCGAAAAGATTGAAGATATGTGTAGGTTGTCTAAGTGGGGAACATGGTAATTTACCATGGGACAATGTACTGCTACATATTTAAGGCCCTGTCGCCACTGCAAAGGACATCACTTTGATAAGTTGTGTCCTACAGCAGATAAAGTCAAAGACGTCAATACAGAGGGTACTACAACTGTGACACTAGGTAGCACGCAAGACACCACTATATTGCCCACAATACAGATTCCCGTGGAAGGTAATGACAGTAACAAAGTTTGTCGGGTACTTCTAGATCAAGGGTCTCAACGTTCCTTTATAAAGAGGTCCGTACTAGTGGGATTGAAGCACCGAATCGTAGGGGCTGAGACTCTTCGATTACAGGGCTTCACAGGGGTTACTGATAAACAAGACTACGAGATAGCGGAGATTTCATATTTCTTTGATGTAGTATACCCTGGATTTAAAAAGATGTGTGGTGTAATTTTAATCCCCACTAAATTTGGATACTGCATGAGCGGAAAGGTGCATACTACACAGTCAAAGGTCCTGGTCGACACGGTCTCGATATATAGAGTCAATGTAACCGCGGCAGAGGAGTTGGGAAGGGAGGATTCCCAACCTAGTGACCCTAAGATGGCTGCCGAGTTCGACCTGGAACGACTGTGGAGATTGGATCACATAGGCATTAATCCTATGGAGACTGATTATGACTCGGAAGTTGCGCTACAAAGGTTTGAAGAGTCTGTGTGCTACTGTGCCTCAGACAAGCAATATAAAGTTAGTTCACCCTGGAAGAACAGTGAGATAAGCCTGCCTACCAACTATGGTTTGGCATTAGGTCGCTTGCGCGCATTGTAGCGGAAGTTGTCTAACGAACCGAGCACGCGCCAGGCGTATGACGATGTATTTCGGAGTTATGAGGATAGGGGCTTTATAGAGAGAGTCGATGTCAAGGAACCGTGTAAGAAGGGTAGGGTTCACTATCTGGCCCATCATGGGGTAAAGAAAGACAGCGTCACCACACCAATACGGGTGGTGTATGACTGTTCTGCCCACCAAGGTCAACAACCCAGTCTGAATGACTGCCTGTTGACAGGTCCCCGTCCATGGTGTCGGATCTGTCCCAACATCTATTGCGGTTTAGGCTGGGAAAGTACGCCTATACCAGTGACATCGAGAAAGCATTCTTGATGGTCAAGCTAAAGGAGGAAGATAGATATGTTACCCGCTTTCTTTGGTTCGGCAACATTAGCGACTCTGAAAGTCCCATCATAATATACCGTTTTCGGGTTGTACTCTTTGGGGCCACTTGCTCGCAGTTTTTGTTAAATGCCACAATCAGAAAACATCTAGCTGACACTCATGAGGACACAAGTAAACTATCTCGCGGATTATACATTGACAATTTGCAGGGTACTAGCGATAGTCAAGATGATTTGTTATATGCATACTGGCAAGCACGCAGATTGTTTGCGGATGCACATCTATTTCTCCGCGAGTGGGTTACTAATAGTGAAGATCTTCAGAGTTTAATACAGGTGGATGGTACGGCATCTCTTAACCAGGAAAAGTCCAGAAATGTGGGGATGATCTGGCAACCTAAACATGACATACTAACTTTTCAAACAAGGTCTTTTGCTCAGCAGACAGGAGCGCACACAAAAAGAAGTCTGTTGAGCAAAGTTGCGCAATTTTTTGATCCTTTGGGTCTAGCATTACCTGTTACCATAAGAGCTAGGATTCTAATGCAGGAAGTTTGGAGACGTAAGATAGGATGGGATGACAGTTTGCCCGAGGACCTGAATGACCAAGGGACATTGCTGTTGAATGAATATGCCATCCTATGTACTAAACCTATACCTCGTAAAGTGGCGGCGTTCGGTGACGTTACGTTACACACGTTTTGCGATGCTAGCGCCACGGCATACGGGGTAGCCATATATGTTGTTACTTCATTTGGGGCACATTTAGTTACAGCCCGGGCCAAGGTAGCCCCGGTTAAAAAGGTAACTATCCCTAAAATGGAATTGACTGCCATGCTGCTATTAGCACGTCTGGTGCAGCATGTACGCGCAGCATACGAGAGCGAATTAAATATTGAAATCGTTAATGTATGGTGCGATAGTCAGGTCGCACTCAACTTGATACATAGCAAGAAGTCTCTGCCAGTTTATGTGCGGAATAGGGTAGATGAGATTAGAGCCCTTTTGCCAGACGTTGCTTATCATTATGTAAATACAAAGGAAAACCCTAGTGATCTGATAACTAGGGGTATAACGGCTAGCCAGTTAATGAAGTCCGAATTGTGGTGGCATGGTGCAAAGTGGCTGCTCCATGAAAGTGAATGAACGATATGGCATGCTGTTGGTGAGGGACTTCTGCCACTGGAAACAGTGGCAGTTACAGCCCAACCAAATGAGCCACCGGGTCCTATCATAAAGTGGGCAAGATTCGGTGACTATAATAAACTAGTCAGAGTTGTAGCTTGGGTATTGCGATATGTATCCAATCTCAAGCTTAAAGTAACGGGCCAACTCTGCAACAGGGGTCACAACATTGATGCTCGTGAATTTAAAGCAGCTGAAGTAACTTTGATCAAATGGGTTCAAATAGAAACCTTTTCCAATGAATTAGAATCCTTGAAAAGCTCGAATAAGACATTAATGCCTAATATAGTGCGTCAACTAAGGTTGCACCTAGACAATGGCCTCATCAGGTGTGAGGGTCGCCTGAAGTGGTCGGGTGTACCAGACGGCACAAACCGACCTATACTTATGCCAACAAGACATCACGTTACTGATCTATTGATCATACGTGCACATAGGGAAGTAAAACACTACGGGGTATGTCATATTATATCAAATTTACGTCTCACATGGTGGATACCCAGAGTTCGACAAGTAGCTCGACGCGTAGTGAGAAAGTGTGTAATATGCCAGAGAGTAAAGGTTAAACCATATGCAACTGGACCAGCTCCACCTCTACCTGAATGCCGTGTAAAGCACGTAGAACCTTTCCAAGCGGTAGGATTAGATTACACAGGGGCATTGAAGACGAGGGAGCATGAGAAGGTTTATATATTATTGTTTACCTGTGCGACGTCTCGAGCGGTACACCTAGAACTATGTGATAATATGTTTAGCGAAGAATTTATGCTGGCGTTCAGACGGTTTTGTGCCCGTCGTTCATTCCCTCAACTCATTCTTAGCGACAATGCTCCCACTTATGTCCAAGCATCAAAATATCTAAAGGATATGAGTAGTGATCCTACTATCATCACTTTTTTGGGAGAGAAGAAGTGCGAATGGAGGTTCATTCCAGTTAAGGCACCTTGGTTTGGTGGAATGTGGGAACGGTGTGTCGGCATAGTAAAGTCAGGACTCAGAGCGGTTGTAGGACGTGCTCTATTAAAGAAGAGTGAGTTGACGACAGTCCTCACAGAGATAGAGGCAGTCGTGAATGATCGCCCGCTTACATATGTGTACACCGACCTGCAAGAACCACTACCATTAACGCCAGCTCACTTGCTATATGGGAAAACCATTGACTGCGTTTCCATCTGATTTCCAATCCATAGTAGAGTTAGAGGATCCCTCGTTGTACTCTGAGGTAGCGGTGTCTAAGAGATACCAGTATATATCCTGGATAATCGAGGATTTTAGGAAACGGTGGATTAGTGAATATCTGCTAGCATTGAGGGAAAGGAGTGTTACTCCCTCTGGTCGACCAACGGCACCTACAGTTGGCGAAGTTGTTTTAATTAAAGAAGATAGTCCTCGTTTATACTGGAAATTAGGCCGCGTATTGGAGGTATACAAGGGGGCAGACTCTGTAGAGCGGGTGGCGCTATTGAAGACAGCCACTGGAACTACTGTTCGTCCTATCGCACGTTTGTACGCTTTGGAGCTCGATTCCGCATTGCAATCTGAGGCTCCACCTGTTATTGCTGGGTCCGAGGATTCTCAAAGGAACGACTCGCCTCTTACTGATGGTGATCATTCTCGGACCGGGACGCGTCCCAGACGCGCTGCTGCTGGCGCCGTCGACTTGTGGCGTCAGAAGATAGCCTCTGGGCAACTTTAGGTTTAAGGTGGGGTTCAGGTCTTTTTTGTGGGGGGAGTGTATCGTATAAATACGATAGAATATGACTCTTTTGTGATCTTGTATGTCTCTGTGACGTCACGATCTCTCCTACAGCACGACGTAGGACGAGTAGATCGTATATTATAAGATTGTAAATAAGTTAAGTTATAAAAGGCCTAATATGCTATTAAGCAATATTGCCATGGTCTTATGTAGTATATATGAATTTATCGTATATATTAATATAGTTTATCGTATAGAGCAACCTAAATGCGGTACGATAATTTGGGCTCCTGGCGGTTTGCCAAGGCAGCAAGGTGTGCTTTTGAGGTACGCCAGAGCCTTCACGAACACCAACCAGTTAACATCTAATTTTCCGCCCTCAGTTGATCGTGCTTTTGTGCCTCTAATCACAATACACATACAGCAATACACACAACTACACCATCACTACGCTCTCATCGACATCATGACTGACTGATAGATAAGCATAAATTATAATAATCATGTCCATTCCCATGTAATCATTTATTCTTTCTTTAACTTGACTCGTGTCTTGGGACCGAAGTCTCGTTCCCCATTGTCCACCGCCATATTGGGTAAAACGTTCTCCCTTGCCTCATTGCCACGTGGAACTATTGGTGAGTTAATTCCTGGCTAATATTAACCCTTATAACCTTACCCTATAATTATATACATTTATTATGTGAGACCTTTGGATATAAATTAGCTTGTTTCAGATTGAATTCAATTTAGATATAGAGTAGTTTTTATTTAGATTGATTTTATTTGATTCATTATACCTTAGTAATATTTAACTTCCATTGATAGTTTACCACACTGGCCAAGGGCGCCATTTGTTATGACCGGGGCTACGAATTAAACAAGGGCACTTAATGATTGGACTAGTAATAGGCACTATGCAACAACAGTACGCTAGATCCAAACCCTTGAACTTATATACCGGCTAACAAAAACACCTATACCCTCCAAAGTTAATCTGCGATAACGGGGTATCCTTAACTGGGCATAAATGTACTCTACTTCAGGCTAACCCACACTGGTATACCCTGATATAAACAAGATGCAAGTTATGTTAAAATGCATAAAAGGGAAGCTATGGAAAGGTCAATAAAATCACTGCAAGATTTAATACAATAAAAAGATGCTTCAATACAGTTACTCTAAACAACAATAAACTCTTCACTCCTATCTGAAAGAAAGTGAAGTCTAGTCCTTCAGCATAGACCTGGAAACTTCTGAAGAAAGTCTGATGCTCATAAGATGCTCGTATCTTAAATTATATAAAGGCAGGAGGCAGGACACCATACGTGTGGACTGAATACACTAAAAGATAGGACATATAATGTTAACTGACACGGGAATACTATAAATGCGCAACGACAGTAATGCTCGACACTAAAAGAATTCTTCCTCATCAACGAAACAGTCTGCTATGGTTGTGCAACTCAACAACAACCTAGACTAATAAATTCCGTGAATAATAATGCATACATATCATAAAGAGCTCATGTCCTAACTAGTTTCTGCTAGGCGAATAAAGTCTAGCTGGGATATCAAGGTTAGGAAACTGTGGCTGAGCAAGACGGGCTCATAGCCTAGCGTTGTCCTTAAGGCGGTATGATTAAAGTTACGTTAATGACGGGGATGCTCTCTTGGCAGATCCAGATCTCAAGTATCTGATTCTACCCTGGCGATCCCTCTAAAGTCAAGCAAAGAGGGAGCACTGTGTGACAAGGTAGTAGGCTAATGCCCTCTTACCACACGATGCTGTCATCGCTGACAACGATAACATAAGCCTTATCCCAGTCTAGCATTAAATAACCCAGCAGAGCACTAAATCAATAATGGAGACACACACCGAGTTCTTAACCTCTACTAACTAAGAACCCTCAAACCTATTCTAAGTACATGTAAATATCTCAGAGAGCGACACACATAATACGATGGGCCGATATGAAATCGTGTGCAGAACCCAAAGGGAGTGCTGTGACGTTAAAAGATTAGAGGAACGAAAGAGAAGAAGTTGAATAAGAGAGACAGTATCAGAATGGTGGAGATATGGAACAGTGGTAAAAAGGATGTTAGTCATGTGCGTCCCTAGCCTGCTCTGAAGAGGGTAGCTCCTCGGGACCACCAGGATCCCACAAAGTCATGGTGGTCGGCCAATCACAGGCCGATATGTCACAAGGCAGCAGGCCTCCATGACGTGCCAAGAACCACCAGCCAATCAAGAGGCGGTAGAAGGCAGCGAGCCTCCGAGCGGGGGAGGGGGCACATGTATACGCACGCACACACTACCATCTCACTGCCTATATTGTTCTCTCTCCTTAACTATACACAATGCATGTTATATTCTATTCATAATATAAAATACTTCCCGTTGTCACAGACGAAAATAAAGACCACCACTGGACTGTCAGTAACAATGCAAGTACTATGAAAGAAAGAACAACATTCTCTGATAACTGTAGCCCACTTCACTGCCCTGGCGAGCGCTAGCGGCTAACGGGAGGCGATTCTGCCAACGCTGGTAGGCGTCACAGACTGAAGAATGTAATGTAGCAGAATACAGGGATATGATGAAAGAGACTGTAAAGAGCATGGAAGATATGATCGATCTAGGAAATACTATAGACAAATTATGAACAGGTACTGTATAGGAGACTCAATGATTAAAGTAGCTGAGAAAGTATGTGGCAAGTAAAACACGAAAATGTAGAAAAAGAAAGTAACTTATGGTTCAGCAAAGAGATAGAAGAAATGGTGAAAAAGAGTTGCGGAATAGTATGCTGAAAAAGAATATATCTAGAGAAACTAGAGATGCGAGGAAACAAAAATATAAGAATTTGAAACAAAGAGTGAAGAGGATGATACAAGACGCTATAAGAAATGCAGATGAGGAATACATGGAGATTATTGGTGAACAGCTTCTGAGTACACACGAGCATACAAAAGAGCTGTGAAAGAAGCCAGAGGGAGGAAGACCGAGAGTGTCTCAGGTAGTAGAATGAGGAGCATGAATGGGGAGGTGGTGGAGGGTAATGGTGAGGTGGATGTGTGGAAAGATAATTTTAATAGTTTAGCTGTAAAGAGTAGGGAGAAGGCAAATATCTCATTCATAGGAATGGAGAGAGGTAGAATATACAGGGTAGATGAAATACAGAGAAGTAAAAGAAGCAATCAATAGACTTAAAATGGGCAAAGCTGCTGGAGTAGATAACAACCCAGGTGGAATGCTGAGATATGGGGGAGAAGATGCAAACATAATGCATAGGTTATGTAAATTTGCATGGAAAAAGAAAAGTGTATCTGAGGACTGGTGGAAAGCTGTGATAGTACCCTTGTTCAATGGGAATGGTAGTAAATAGGAGTGTAAGAATATTAGGGGAAATAGCTTGCTTAGCATACCCGGAAAGGTATACACAAGTGTAGTAACAGAGAGACTGCAGAAGATAATGGATGACAAAATAGGCGAAGAGCGGGGAGGTTTCAGAAAGGGCAATGGCTGTGTTGACCAAATAGTCTCAAAGCGTTTGTTGGTAGAGAAGTATTTGGCCAAGAACAGAAAACTCTATGCAGCATTCATGGATTTGGAAAAAGCCTTGGATTGTAGTAGATTGGGAGGATCTGTGGGATGTGTTAACATAATATAATGTGGGAGGAAGGTTGCTAATGGTAGTAAACTATTTGTATAGGAATGCAATGGCAAGTGTGAAGGTATGAGATACGTTAAGTGAGAGTTTTGTAGGAGTAAGACAGGGATGTGTCATGTCACCTTGGTTGTTCAATATATACATGG
The DNA here is from genome assembly GCA_032716605.1 of Paralithodes platypus. Classification (NCBI taxonomy): domain Eukaryota; kingdom Metazoa; phylum Arthropoda; class Malacostraca; order Decapoda; family Lithodidae; genus Paralithodes; species Paralithodes platypus. The sequence continues at coordinate 40,556,537 of CM064531.1, read as the reverse complement.
ATTGAGTGATTAGATAATGCAGGGCAGAATCAATGGGTATAAGAGCTAGGCTGGAATCAAAGGGAAGAGAGTGGAGGATTTTAACATGCATATATGCAGACGATGCCATCCTGTTGGGGGAAAGTGAGGAAGAACTTCAGAGAGTGGTCTCAGACTTTGACAGGGTATGCGAAAAGAGAAAGTTAAAGGTCAATCTAAGGATATGTAAGGTAATGGTGTTTGAGATAAGAATGCATGAAACCATAGGTTTTAAGGCAAAAAGCATTAAGAAAGATCGCGAGAAAATTAGTGAAATAAAAATGAGAAATTAAGTATTGGAAGAGGTTGAAATAGTCAATGATCTGGGAGCTGTACTGTGCAAATATGGTACAATGGAGAGTGGGATAAAAGAGAGAAAATGCAAGGGAGAACGGTAATTGGGGAACTTGATGGTATTTTGAAAGGCAGAATGGTTAGTCAAGAAGTGAAAAAGTCACAGTGTGATGATCCCAACTCTCTTGTATGGAATTGAGACATGGATGGCAAGTGACGAGGACCTCTTCAAACAGAGAGCTGAGGAGATGAGCTTTCAGAATGGCACCTGGCGGCTATAGGCTAGATGAGACAAGTAATAGGGATGTGTATGAGTCCTTTGGAATGGAAGAGCAAGCTTTGGGCGTTGAATGTGGAGAGGTTGAGTGGATAAAGATAAGTAATTTTAGGTGGTATGGTCATGTTCAGAGAATGGATGAAGACGGAATGCCAAGAAAGATATTTGAGAGTCAGGTGAGTGGAGCAGCTAGTAGTGGAAAACCACCTATGGTATGGGAAAAGAAAGTGGAAAACTATATTGAGAAAAAACTTCCACATCGTGGAAGGAGCATTGTGGCACATACAAATGCAAAGGAAGCATGTCTTGACAAAGTCGCCTGGAAGCATTTCTGTCATTGCCATCCTTTAGCAGGTGTTTCTCAAAGGTAAACAAGGCGTCCGTGATGATGATACTGATGATATATATATATATATATATATATATATATATATATATATATATATATATATATATATATATATATATATATATATACGTATATAATATATTGTCACAATGACCAAGGTCTATAGGGTCTCTTAGGAGTAGCTAGACTTTTGTAGCGCCTAGCTGTTCTCTGTATGTGGCTGTGCCAAGTCTATTAGAAAGACCTGGTATTGCGAGTTTCACTCCGATACCCTTCTAATTGCACATGTCTAGTTTTGCCGTACCTCTAAGCATTTTTGTCTCAATAAACTTTTGTGTAGAATGAACCAATAGAGTGTTATCAGTTTCGGGTTGAAATTGACCGTGGCAGCGTCGGCTTGCAAGTGAGGGGAGGACGGAAAGTTGCTCCAGTCTAGCGCGGGGGGGGGGGGGGGGGAGGGGGGGGGTGAACCACGAGTATTATTTAATTACGTGACCATTGCAAGTTTAGTTGTGTTACAACATCAAGATATACTTTATTTTATCTGCCACGCTGTTTTAGCCAATATGTTAACACAGGAATACGTTAGTATAAGTTATTTTTGTGAAGTGTCTTAGTGTTATTATATCGTGTGGTGATATATTGCAACCCTTTAGTTTGAGGTTGGCTCCCGCTAGCCACGCGAGGTCCCGTCATTCTCTGCTAGGCGGTCAGACGACATAATTGGTTGCTCCCTCTCTCTTGTGGCACACCAGTCTGCCCCTTTTGTTTGTCCTTGCTTGCACAGATATTAACGTAACGTAATTAACAGAGAATCTTAGACATTCATTTATTCTTTTAATGATTATTTTCCTCTGATCAGCATTTATTATATTTCCATTTGTTATCATATATTTTGTACCTCCGGTGGCTTACTTTGGGATCCGTGATGGGGAGAGCTGGGAGGTTTGCCGGGGTCCTTACTAATAAGCACTGTTAATCCCATAGACAATCCACACACACACACATCCATACCCTTACATATTTTGCCCAGTGTTTGTGCTTAGGACCCGGTAATAACCTTGACGGTTCTGCCTCAGCGATTGTGTTTGTTCCCTATCTCGGGTTTCGAACTGAGGTAACGGAGTGTTTAATATTAATTAGAAATCCAGCTTCAGTCGGGACCCCCACCCATAGTTAAGTGAGTGTGGGAGGTGGACTCTCTAAGAGGTCATTGGTTTTTGGGCGGTATCTCACTGGGGGGCCCAGGTTGAAGTAGGATATATTGGTGTGATATTAGGTGTGGTCAGGGCAACTTGCTTCCACAAATATCACGCCGAGGTTAGTAGTCATATTAGGACACTGCCTTGAATTGTTAGTTCCTTATTACATCTATACAATATTATTATGTGCAACTCTCTTGGGTTGAGAGTGGATTACCGTTGGCTGGTTTGCGCACGGTTTAGTACTGTCGAGGGTGCGAGGGTGCGCATAGCCTGTTATGCTCGAAGTACACCTGCACTTTTCTTTCTTTAATGTCTGCTGGTAGCCTATGTATTTAACTGTTTTGATTATCCAACCCAGCATTGCTGATCCCGGTGTTGGTTTCGAGTTCTCGTAGCTAGTAAGTTACATGATTATTTCTGTTCTACATATTATTCAGAATAGGAGCAGGGCAGTGTGCACCTTAAGCCCTGAGAAGAGCCTGGAAGCGTTTATAGTGCTCTTACCTGTTGCGTCGTGGTGTTGCTTGGTAGAGATCGAGACAAGGTGCATTAATTTTGCTTTAGTAATTATTTTTGTATACAGTCTCTAAGCAACTGCATGAGGTCCAGATTCGTAACAATATACATGTATATATACAGTATATATATATATACCTGTATATATATATATATATAAATATATATATATATATATATATATAAATATATATATATATATATACTTCACTACTCCATGTTTGAACGCCCCAGCCAGCAATCCCTCAACGACAAACGTAATGAAGCCATAGAACTCTTAAATTCTGATATAAATACTATTTCCAATTGGGGCAGAAAAACCTTGTTAACTTTAATGCTTCCAAAACCCAATTTCTCCATCTATCTACCCGTCAGGATCTCCCAGCGGACTATCCCTTATTCTTCAACAATACAAAAATCAACCCTTCATCTTCTCTCAATATTCTTGGTGTCTCTTTTTCTTCTGCTCTCATTTGGAAGGACCATATTACCAGTCTTGCTAAGGCAGCCTCCCAGAAGCTGGGTGTGCTCAACCGCCTTAGGGGGTTCTTTTCCCCTGCACAGCTTCTTGCTCTATACAGGGGCATAGTGCGCCCTTGTATTGAGTATTGTTCACATGTGTGGGGAGGTTCCTCTCACACTGCTCTCCTAGACAAAGTTGAAAGGAAGGCCTTTCGTATCATTAACTCCCGTCCACTCACCAACTCTCTGCAATCTCTCTCTCTCCGCCGCAATGTTGCATCTCTCTCGCTATTCTATCGCTACTATAATAATCAGTGTTCCTCAGAGCTATCCCAGTGCATACCACCTCCTTTACGTAGGGCACGTGGTACCCGTCTTGCAACTCAATCCCACCCCTACTCTGTGCAACTCTCCAACCCAAGAGTGAAACGTTACTCTCAAACTTTCTTCTACTCAACAGCTGAGCTCTGGAACTCTCTCCCAGAATCAGTCTTTCCCTCTTCCTATGACTTAAATTGCTTCAAACTCCGTGTGTCCAGGCATTTTGGCTCGAACGTCCCTTGATTTTGGCCCTGTCACTCTTTCAACTATGGGGGAGGCACTCGCTATAGGCAGTTATGCCTTTTGCCTCCCTCAATCACATAGAAAAAAAATATATATATACTGTAGTGTATATATATATATATATATATATATTTTTTTTTTTTTTTTTTTTTTTTTTCCTGTAAGGCATACAAGGTTAAAGGAAGTAGCAGTTTCAGCCTTCGAATTTTTATTATTAAGATTTTCTGTGTTTCTGCAAGTGCTTCAGGGGAACTTTGTTCAGTCTTGCTGAGACACAGTTAGCTGTATACCAACATCGGCCACTGTGGTGACATGATGAGGCTGTGTTGTGGAAAGTCTTTATTATACTGTACTCGAATAAAGAGACTAAAACCACGTTCTTTGTGGATGAAGCGGTCTTTAAGCTTGTATGTATGTATGTATGTCCAGCTCTTCTTTTAAGACAGGCTGCCGAGCAGGATTTATATGGTAGGGGGCCAACTTGAGCGGTTTACTGTCTCCAACCTCTATGTCGTGCACCGCCCAATACGTCAGGCCTCGAGAATCACCAAACACCCGGGCGTACTCTCACAGCCTAGTAAACAACTCTTCTTGGCGCTTAGGAACAAGAGGCTGTAACTTGTCTCGAAGAGCAACATACTCATTGCCCTCCCACAACCCAGCCGGGACCGCAACCTCCTAAATAGTCTCCCTCCTTCTCCTCCTCTGCCCCTAATACAGCCAGGTCATGAGAGGGACAATCTTTACCACGTGTGCAGTCACTCCCACAGTTTATAAGTACGGACAATCTTTTCCGCGTGTGCAGTCACTCCCACAGTTTATAAGTACTAAGGCCCCCCCCCGATACCAGATATGCGCAACCCCGCATTCCTTGCGGCTACACCTGCCTGCGCAGCATCACCTCCATCAGCGCGACAGCCAGATCTAGTCGGTCTATGGTAGGGCTTTAACATTTTAATAGGGCAGCATTGGTAGGCTACGCGACGGTCGGGAGTATCTATTACATAGTCAACCTCACCAATCTGCTTAATGACCTGGTATGGACCACAAAACTTAGCAGCTATGGGTCGACCCTGAACTGGCAACCGTGCCAGAACCTCGTTGCCCAGCTTGAGCGCCCTAGATTTAGCCTGTTTGTCATAATGGTCTTTCATCTTTGCGTTCATGCTGCTAACCGGAATAGCCTCTGGGTATCTAGTGGTAGCATCCATCAAAGTAAGCAAGTATTTATATCCAAAACTGGTGGGTGGTAACTATGACACAAATAAATGGCGGTTCAACTGCAGGTATAGGGATCAAAGGTGCCACGGGTATTTCTTGGTTGGGTTTTCCGACTACCTGACAAATAAGACAAGACATAAAAAAAGTAGCCACCGATGCATGCACATTAGGCCACCAAAAATGAAAACGTAGCCTATCAGTAGTCTTACGTGTCCCTTAATGCCCCGCCAGTGGTGCCTCATGCGTTAGCCAAACCAGCTCCTTCCTGAAGTGGGCAGGCATAACCAACTGCTCCTCCCCCATGCCTGAGTCCGTATCCGGCATCTATTGCCGATACAACAATGTCCCTTTAACAATAAACATCTCTGGACCGTCCTTCCCACCAGTCGTGCCAACCTTCTTAAACAGGAGGCCCAGAATCGGGTCCTCTTGCTGCAACTTGCTCAGTTTGTCTCTAGGTATCTCCGGCAACGCAGTTACCTCTGACCTCTCAAAAATAGCAGAAGGTTGAGTCGGCGGCACTATGGCAGACTCCTCGTCCAGCGCTAGGTTACCTCTACTAGTCTCGGTAGCCTCACTGGGGTCAGCCAAGTCCACAGCTGCCTCTTAGCCAGTATCATCTAGTAGTGCATCATGGGATGGCCCGCTCTCATGGCTGTCGGGCCCCGCATCCACTAAATCATCCCTCTGCTGTGCCACTTGTGCCATTGATCGGGTCACTGCACCAACAGGGTAGATGAAGTCCATGTTATCTTCTTGCAAACCACCACCAGCAGGGGGCTCAAAAGCAGCCTCAGCGACTACTATAGGAGGCAGGAAAACTACATCCCCAGCCAAGTCTGTCCCGAGCAAAAAGACCTCTTCCTCAACTGGCAGAGTGTCTACCATGGCCATCTTAGCCTCTGCGGTCAAAATTGGGCACTCTAGAGTCACCAGGACTAAATCATAGCATTGCTCACTGTTCATTCCCCTGCATATTACAAACTCTCCCGTGCTAATAGGTCCTCCTGTCAGGTTCCGACACATGGATTGTTGGGCACCAGTATCCCTAAACACCTTGACAGGGTACGTTTGCTCCCCAACCCGTACTAATCCATCATGTATGAACGGCCGACACCAATCAGGGGAAGTCTGGTTATGCTCAGGTGGTGATACCATCTGGGGCGGTGTAGTGCTTACAACCCTGCTTACCACTGGCCTACACTGCCCCCCAGACTCACCTGTACCTGGCTTGCCTTTCGCAGGCACCTCCCCTAGTGTCGCCACCAACTGGACACCCAGCCTTGGGTTACTGGATAGCCTTCCATTTAGCACACTGAGGTTTTATATGACCCACTTGTTTGCAAAAGTAACACCGCACTTCCGTAGAAGCTCGCTGGTTATCAGCCTTGTTATGATGTTGTGTCATATTTGTAGTAACTTTGGGTGATGACGGGCGAGTGGATACTGTGGCTGCTTGGTGCACAGGTCGGTCTCTCCTGTCACGAAAAACGCTCCCCATGCAACTACCATGCTGGGCTAGTGCAAAGTCATCAGCCCAAACTGTTGCTTCCCTTAATGATTTAAACCGCTTTTCTTATAATTTTGACCCAATGACCCGTTCAACTGTGCTGGTAAACTGCTCCATCAGCCAAACCTCACACGCCGCCTCAAAAGTATCAGCTGCCTCTGAGTGCAACCACTTAGTTAGAGTATCGCGCAGGTACCTGGCACACTCTACATGCGAGTCCCCGTACCGCTTCCGAGCCCCCCTGAATGCTAAACTGTAAGCCTCAGGACGATAAGCATAGGCTTTTAACACAGCCTCCTTAAGTACGTCATACTCTAACTCCTGCGCTACTAGGCAATTGTATGCATCAAGAGCCTTGCCTTTTAATACATTGGACACCAACACTGCCCAGCGTTGCCTCGGCCACTGATACTCGTGGGCCTTCTCAAAACGTAAGAACCACTCTGTGACCTTAAGTTCATCGAAGGCAGGCACGAGTTTCAGCCATCGAGACAATATCACCTCTTCTGCCTCCTCCTTAGATGCATGCCCAGCACTATTCCCCTGTCATCTTTGCCCACTAGTTTCCAACTTCGTCCTCTCTAAATCTATCTCCATCTCCCTCAACTTAATCCTCTCTGCCATCTCTCTCTCTTTCTATCTCTTTCTCTCTGTCTCTCTTCCATCTCCAATCTCTTTAGCTGAAGCTCAACCTCTGTACTCCTTCGCGACCCTATGTGCTGGGCACCCACCGTATGAGTGGCAGTGAAATGCTGGGGTGTGACCCACGACTCATGGGGGGAAGAAAGAGGATACTGGGGATTGCTAGCATAACTCGGAACAAATGTACTGGCCATAGGGGCATAAACATAGCCCTGGGAAAATGAAGGGGCCTTACAGATAGGTTTAAAAACTGACTGTGGAGGCATGGTGGCAGGTACTGTGGTAATAGTGGGAGACTGCCTAAATACAGTATCACCTAGCTATTCAGGAGTTGTTGCTTGACTCCGGGCCCCAGTAGAATAATAGCTAGCCTGAGTGCTAGGACGCTGTGGCTCATGCTGGATGGTAGCATCATCCACAACACCAGTACTAGCTTCAACATGAGGACCACTAGGCTACGTAACCAACTTACACACCTCTTAAACTAACTTTCCCTTAGACAGACCACTGTGCCTCCAACCATACACCTCCAACACACGTCTTAATTCATCACAACTCTTACTAGCAACCTAAAAAAAAGTGTATTTCAGACCCGATGTCGCATCGCCTTTCGCAATTTGTGGCAAGACTATAGGTTACATAATAATGACATTCGAACACAATGTTATTGATACCCCGCCGTAAATTATGGTGTTATAAAGGTTTGTCAAATTATTATAGTTACGATGCTACCTCTTAGGGTAGCCAAAGGGAACGCAAAAACATGAGCAAGCGATCGGACACCAGACAGACCCCCCTCCCCTACAGTCCTACTGTCCCTCCCCCACCAACCAAGCGCCCCCACCAACCCCCTCCTACACTCATCCTTCTATACCCCCTCCCCACCTACCTCTCTCTCTACCTCTCTCTCTACCTCTCTCTCTCTACCTCTCTCTCTCTACCTCTCTCTCTACTCTCTCTACCTCTCTCTCTCTCTCTCTCTCTCTCTCTCTCTCTACCTCTCTCTCTCTCTCTCTCTACCTCTCTCTCTACCTCTCTCTCTCTACCTCTCTCTCTCTCTCTCTCTCTACCTCTCTCTCTACCTCTCTCTCTCTACCTCTCTCTCTCTACCTCTCTCTCTACCTCTCTCTCTACCTCTCTCTCTCTCTCTCTCTCTCTCTCTCACACACACACACACATAGCATATTGAATAATAATTATAAAGACATTCAGTACTTTGTACATTAATATACCGTGGTAATACGTGACATTGGGTTTACAATAGAACTAAAGTATATACAGCAACAATGAGGTTGGTTAATCACATTACAGTATACTGTCTTTGCTAGCAAGTTTGGCGGGTAGTTATAATTATAACCCTATAATTTATGGTTGGGTATGGTCGTTTCAGGCTATATGGACCTGTTGTTCGGTTATCCGTATGATGTGATGACATGATTGGCCATAATATTCTAAAGAATTGGAAGAGGTTTGTATAATTACAGAATAAATAAATATTAACAAGAGAATTAATGGATAATTAAACAGGCAAATGTACTGTACATATTTTATTTTAGTCTTCGTCACTGTCAAGGAAGAGCTCATCCTCATCATCGCTGGCAAAGCTTATAACGACAGGTTCCACAATGTCATGAATATTGTCAGATGACCAATAATCCTCTTCAAACGCCATAGCTCTTCTTACGGCACCTGCCCAAATGTCTTTGGTTGCGCGTAACTTCGCTTCCTCTAACCTGGCATTCAGGCTGGCACCAATGAATCGTTGTAACGAGGTGCGTACGTATCTCTTCATACACCCCAATACCTGCTCGATGGCGTTCAGCTCAGGATGCACCGGTGGAAGTCGGACAACTTCGTGACCCCATTCTCGGATTATATTATCCACTTTGTACCGTGGCTTTGGTCGATTTTCTTTGCATATAAGTAGGAGTTCAGGACGAGTAGCGTGAGGTGAAAAGGGGAGTTTCCTTTCCTCCAACCATTTCACAAGGTCAGCTTTTTTGGTGATAGTAGTGGGACAGCGACTTTCCTCCGTAAACTGGCTGTGGTAGGGTGCATTGTCCAACACAACTACTGATGGCTCTGCCAATGCTGGTAAAAGTTGTGCTGTGAGCCAGTGAACAAAATGGCTGCTGTTCATTTCCCCGTGGTAGTCACCTGTTTTGTTCTTTGCAGGGAAACATACAAAGGAGCCATCCACAAAACCCTCGACTGTGCCACCTGCTACCACCACAAATCGCTCTCCTTCACCAGGTGGCACCTGACGGCTGTAGGTGGCACTTGTTTCAGGTTGTGTTCTGTCCACCCACTCCCTGTTGTGTGACATCCTTGTTGTGAACCACGTTTCATCCACATACACCACCTGTCTTCCTTCCGGCCGATGATGCTGGAGTGCGCGGAGAGCGTCAATACGACGACATACTATATCATTCGTGACTCTTTCCGTACATACATTTTCTCTGTGATACCCTGTAACGGAATCCCATGCTGTGCAACACACGCCATATCGCTGTCTCTGAGGTCTCACTTGGAATAATATCAGCCCTCTTCAAATCATCGGTCAGGGTAACAACAGTAAATGTTTCCTTTGCAGCAAAATTGGCATGCACAAAACGTCGTATGGCACCAATAGTAAAGCTGTCAAAGACAGGTGGTGTAGTGGAGGGGGGAGGTGGTGTAATGGTGGGAGTGCTCCTGCCTGGATTGTCATACCCATCACGTGAGCGACACGGTCATACGGCCTGTGTGGAACGACATTATCATAGAATTGGGAAATGGTCGAATATTAAGGACAACATAGTTGTATTATTATATGTTATGGTATTATGTGGTGGGCTGAATCCAAGATCTATATACTAAGGTCTACCTGACGGCTGACCAAAATAAGCTCTCTCCCGCCAACGGTGTAGAGTGCGCCCCACACTAGCCTGCACTCGACCCAGCTTCCCTCTCTCAATACCAGTACCTCTTCGTGTGTTGTTTATTTATTCCTTGTAAACTATAGTCCATGGAATTTAAGATCAGTGGAAGTTCAATCAGTTCATTCACTTTGAGTAATCGATCAAGAACAAACGAGGTGAAACAAAGTGGATGTATTATATTATGCATTTTAAACATCCTGAACCTAGCATAGACACACTGAGGATAGTTACTATACAGTTATTATTATTTTTACACACACGCACACTCAGTTTGTACAATACATTGTACGTGTTTGTGTGTGTTTGGTCAAGAAGCCCCTTTTGGGATTATATGGGTCAAACGTTTTTTCCTTCTACTTTATTTCAATTGGACATAAACAATAGAGAATACATACATTTAACAACATGGCTTCCTCTACCTTCGTTCACAAAATCGTGATTACTTCGTTCTCTGTTTTTCCAGATGTAAGTAATCAACTATGACCAATAAACAAACAAACAACAAACAATTCAGCACTAGACCAATTAATATAAAGTGTCCAAACAAACGTAGCACACACACACACACACACACACACACACACACACACACAACTAATCAACCACTAACACAATTTAACACACAAATATAACTCAATATTGTTTTCCCTGTAGATACTTCTACAAAGGAAAGACTTCTAAAACGTCTTCGGCATATACATACTTCTGCAACTATATGGTGTGTTGCACAGCATGGGATTCCGTTACAGGGTATCACAGAGAAAAATGTATGTACGGAAAGAGTCGAATGATATAGTATGTCGATGTCACACATCAGGGAGTGGGTGGACAGAACACAACATGAAACAAGTGCCACCTACAGCCGTCAGGTGCCACCTGGTGAAGGAGAGCGATTTGTGGTGGTAGCGGTGGCACAGTCGAGGGTTTTGTGGATGGCTCCTTTGTATGTTTCCCTGCAAAGAACAAAATCTGAAATACACAGTAGGTTGCTAGGTTGGGTTCTAATAAACTTGCAAGCATCCTCCCTCCCCACAATATGAACAGGAATGTAATCATCATGTGACATCTTAGCAATAGTTGTGGACGCAGGTTAATAAATGAGAGTACTATGTCTGTAGACTTTCAACTGCAAGCAATTTACTACACAATCAAGCAAAAAGGTCAATCCAAATATAATTAACTTCACACCATCACACTATCCTGGCCTGAGGTCGCCACTGTTATGAGGGGAGCCTTCGGGGAAAGCAGATGCTCCAATAGCCTAGCCCACAGCGCTGTCCAATAAGAAACGCTGTAGCAACACGACAACAATGCTGTAGTCATGCACCCAACACTGCCCACCGTACACTAGCCATGCAACAGACACGCTCTTAATATCTGACTCGAACACTAAGACACGCAGGTTCTCTAGGAAAAGGGTTTATATTCATCTTTGCTCTATTAAAGCAGTACAAAAGGAGACACAAAAAATATCTACTGTCTCAGAGTCGGGGCCTATATCCAACTCTGATTGATAGTGCTAGTAGTATTTTTTGTTTATTATTTCTATCTGAATGAGGGAGACAAAAGGTATAACTGCCTGCAGCAAGTGCCTCCCCAGATTTGAAAGAGTGACAGGGCCAAAATCAAGTTACGTTCGAGCTAAAATGCCTGGACACACAAAGTTTGAAGCAATTTAGGTCGTAGGAAGAGGGAAAGACTGATTCAGGGAGAGTTCCAGAGCTCAACAGTTGAATATAAGAAAGTCTGAGAATAGTGTTTCACTCTTGGGTTGGAGAGTTGCACAGAGTAGGGGTGGGATTGTGTTGCAAGGCGGGTACTACGTACCCTACGTAGAGGTGATATACACTGGGAAAGCTCCGAGGAACACTGATTATTGTAGTAGTGATAGAATAGCAAGAGATGCAACATTGCGGCGAAGAGAGAGAGATTGCAGAGAGTTGGTAAGTGGACGGGAGTTAATGATACGAAAGGCTTTCCTTTCTACTCTTTCTAGGAGTGCGGTGTGAGAGGATCCTCCCCACACATGTGAACAATACTCAATACAAGGACGCACTGTGCCCCTGTACAGAGCAAGAAGCTGCGCAGCAGTAAAGAACCCCATGAGGCGGTTGAGCACACCCAGCTTCTGGGAGGCCGCCTTAGCGAGACTGGAAATATGGTCTTTCCAAGTAAGAGCAGAAGAAAAAGAGACACCAAGAACATTGAGAGAAGATGAAGGGTTGATTTTTTATTGTTGAAGAATAAGGGATAGTCCTCTGGAGGTTCCTGGCGGGTAGTAAGATGGATAAATTGAGTTTTGGAAGCATTAAATGCAACAAGGTTTTCTCAACCCCACTTGGAAATAGTAGTTAGATCAGAAGATAAGTATTTAATGGCTTCATTACGTTTGCTTTTGAGGAACTGCTGGCTGGGGCGTTATGGAAAACTAATTGATTGGTGTAAGGTAGAGGCGTCTGCATATGAATGGATGGGACTGGATGTACAGTTGAGAAGATAATTTATGAAAATTAGATGTCAAGAGTACTTCTCAAGTTATTCTAAACTGTGCAAAAGTGCCAAACCAAAATACTGCTAGACTCCCAGAACAATCCATATCATGCCCAGTCCCTCAGGAACCGAGAATAATATGAAGCAAAAACCATGGGAATGAGCCCAATGCAGTACCCTAACCAGTCTCTGTGCCAAGCCTATTATCCCTACCTACTGTCCTAATAATACACCGAGTGGCTTTCTTCAGCACAGCTCGGCGGTGTTGTTGTAAGGGATAAATATAATAATTTGTCTTTTACAACATCATCAGGGGTTAGCTCAATACACCCGAACACAATGGGGACAACCTCACCTAGTAATGGGCTCCTCCCCTAGTCCCAAACTGCACCGGATGCGTTGTTGCTACAACTAAACCTGGCATAAGGGTTGATATCTCAGTAGGTTGGAAACTGGCTTCCACCCCTAAAAGGTTAAATAAGGCCCGAGTTAGAGGATGCTGTGTGATGGGAGGTAAAGAGGAAGTAGCCTACTAGGCACTGTAAGCCAACCAACTCACCCAGCAACCTCGGTTCTCAAAGGCCTAACAAAAGCTGGATAGAACAGTCCAGTTCCCTAACCACTGCAGATATCAACAATGAATAATTTACACGTATAATAATGATTCACAATGCAGCAGAATAAAGGAAAGAAATGGAAGAATGGTGCGAAGATAATATGCAAGAATGCCAGTATGGCAGTACTCCTAACTAACAAAATGCAGAATTAATCTACATGCGAGCTAATAAGGTTAAAACAAAATATTAATGCTTAACTTAAAGTGACTCCAGACTTGCCTTACTACTATACAATGAAAGAATAGATTATAATATGCGGTAATAAGGGAGCAATAAGGCAAGCTTGAAACAGACACACACAGCACTGTGCTCGGTATAGGGTCTGTCTCTCGAGTGAGCTAGTAGCTACTGACGCAGCCACGAGGGACTCCTAGGGCCAGCGTCGGGAAGGGAAAGGGGCTGAAGGCGCTGCCAACCTACAGAAGTATACTAGGCACCTGTGCTGTCATTAACAACACAGAAATAATCAAATAAACATAAGACATCATTGTACAACTTGTGATAAACTAAAACAATCCCACCAGGGCCAAATAAACTAAATAATTACACTCTTAGCAACCACGGCAATGTGGCATTGTATGGAGCCACACTGGCAGCAACAGCTCCACGAGGGAACAAAGGGAGGAAGAAAGAAAGCAGGCCTCTCCCACAAATAACTAGAGGCGTTTTTTATGCCGCCTTTTGACTTTCACATTAACCCCTCAGACCTGGTTGGGCTCTTAGGTATCCATAAAAAACACCCCCGCGGAACCCGGAAGGGCTCTGAGGCACCGGCAGCTTGAAAGCCTGTAAGCTTGGTGTGCGAGGCGTCCGTCCGACGCATGTAAATAACAGCCGGTTGGACCGACGCCGCGCATCTCCGACCACAAGAAGGAGAGGCATCCTTGTTCGTGTGTGCCTGTATGTTATTGTTAACCCGGGAACTACCGGGAGACTCTTAAGAGTTCCCCCGGCGGACTGCGGGAAGACTTTTAAGAGTCGGGGAAAACAAAAACAAAATTACCACCTTACGAGCGGCCTATGCGGTTTATTTATGTGTACCGCCCAGCGGGGTGTTTTTAGCCAAAATAGGGCTGTTTACGTGATCATTTTCATGCCTAAATAAGACCCAGAACGTAAAACAAGTACCTATCCCTGAAAGGGCATAAACAGAGCTTTCGAATGACACCATAACGATCCTTGTATGATGGATATTTTCTTGCAATAACCGTGCAACGCGAGTGCAAAAAGCAGGTAATTCGGTACTTTCGGTACATAATTGAGTATGTAGCGAGTGAGAGAGGGAGGAGGGAGCTGAGATTTGTGTCAGTAGGTTCGCCGCGGTGGTCTGGAGCAGTCATACGCTCGCTAGTCTCCTGCCACCACTTGTCTCTCTCTCTCAGCCACATTACGTGCTGAAATTGCCACTCGAGTTATGTCGAGCGCCGCCACATAGTCCAGCTTTATTTAACTCGACTTATGTTGCTCGCCGCTAAATAAGGGTTAAAACACCCAAAAAAACATTTATTTTTTCGTTTTTATTTTTTTATTTTTCTATTTTTGTTTTGCCCATGTGCCATGCCAAATATCACTCCTCCACCTCCCCTCCTTCCCCACTTTCCTCCCCTCCTTCAGTTATCACCTATTTTCCCTGTTATTCCCTTATTCTGTGGTCTATTTTCGGGCTAACATTAGCGAGTTGGTAGCAGGGCGTTGTCATCACTGTTACCAAGCGTGGGAAAGAGCGAGAGACTATTGCGTAACAGTGTCTCTCCAGACAAGGGGAGGGGAGGAGGGCAGGGAGGTTGCCTCAGCCATACATTATGTAACTCCCGGCCTGTATCGCCGATTTTGACCATCATACACTGTTTCCACTTGTTTTATTGTTGTAACAGGTTAATACCTTTATAATCAACCTATAATAGGCGCATATGGATAAGTATTAATGCTATTTATGGTAAAATAACTATGTTAGTGATGGGAACAGCTCAAATCCGTGCGCACAGGAGTGTGGTGTCTCATACCCCCCATGCGCACGTCTTAGGTTAAGTGGTGAAAAGTAGTGTAAAGTGGCTGATATTGCCACAAAGTTATCTCCGCGGAAATCGCCATCACAACTGAACCAGTTGACTTAGAGAGCTCTACTCAACGCCATTCTACAGGTACGAAACATATCTACGCTTGAGGATGCGCGGGAATGCGGAAGCAGTCAAAATAACAAAGATACGGTAGCCTAGTCGTAGACGTTTTTCGGCCAAAACCCCCGGGTTTCGGTATGGAATACATAGCCGGGTCTGATGGGTTAACTTCGAAATCTTATCCTGGCGTCATAAAACATGAATTAATTTCGTTGTCAGGCGTATGATTCACAGTTCAGTTGTTGGGCGGGAAGCTAGGCCTTTACAACGGCGCCTCCCTTTTGCTTTTTTGTTTTTTTTTAACTTTATGTTCAGTATGATTTTATCTAATCCTCCAATAATATATATATTATCTTCTTTACCCTATCTATGGTCTGTCCATTAAACAAAGTTTCTAGGGGTGAAGTGGGCAAAGCCCCCCTCAACCTATTATTGTATCCCATGACCAGCGTTGGGTAAATTGTTTTGTTACTGGTCGTGGAATACAATAATTGGTTGAGGGGGGTATTGTCATCATTTCGGGTGGATGGGACTCGTAAGCCTTGGTCAGCAACGCACCTAGGGGAGACCTTATAAAAATCTGAGTGGATGGGACTAGTCAGCCTTGTTCGGCAACCTGTCTAGCCTCTAGGAGAGTAAACCTGATACAAATCTTTACTGCTTATCTAAGTGTAAGGCAGGTTACTGTATGGACTAGCCGAACACCACTGTAGAAATATAGTGCTAACAAGATAAATAGAGGGCCTCGGGTCGGACGGATCCTAAATTGAGTGTTCAATCTTGTAAATCCAGCTGTTGGGTAAATTGTTTTGTTTGCCGGCCGTGGGATACAATAATAGGTTGAGGATGTATGGTCATCAAATATATTATCAGCAGGGGGCTTAAAACAGCTGAATGTGGGATAATTTAGTAAAAAAATTAGTCAAATAGTGACTTATGCAAACAAGACGGACGGTACGCTAGCTAGGCTATAACCTCATCCTTACCGGCCGTAGAATACAAAAGCGGACGGTACGCCAGCTAGGATATAACCTCATCCTTACCGGCCGTAGGATACAAAAATAGGTTGAAGGGGGCCTTTGCTCCCCCTCACTTATCATATATACTAGCAGGGGTACCCGGCGTTGCCTGGGTACTACCACCACTACTACTACCATAATCACCATCATCAATCACTACTACCACAATCATCACAATACTACTACTACCATAATCACCGGCCTCGACCTCCCTGTGCCTCATTAAACGGCAACCTCGATTTCGGCCGCTATATGACCTCCGATTTTGGATCTGACCTCATCCGTACTCCCATTTTTTTGGGGGGCTGCGAACAACTTTCGTTCCATATACCTTTTCGATCGGAGGCTTCCTTCTGCCCCAAACGGACATTTTTTTGTTTTTTTTCAATTTCGGCCTCGATACGACCTCCGATCATGGCTTCGCCCCCTCTATGACCTGACCCAGGTCAATTGACACCCACATGCAAAGTTTCAGCTCCCCAGGTGCAAAACTGCGGCCGCCTATTAAGAACGCACTGACAAACAGACACACAAACTGATTTAATAATATAGATTACCAGTAGGGGGCAAATAACAGCTGGTTGTGGGATAATTTTGTAAAAATTTCAAATTAGACGCGAACGTAATTGCGAGTGTAGGCTACGACTTGTAAACAAGGCGATGCATAGCAGCGTATGCCCGCTAACACAACCCTTAACCAGAAGTTTAGCCACCTACTAGGCAAGGATGTAGTATTCGGGCGTACCACCTGCCTTGTTTTTCCCAAGCTGAATGGCTGAACAGCCCCAAGGCCTCAAGCAAGGCCAAGGCCATAACCGAGCGCCCCCACAGAACCCTCCCTGCCGACTACAATAAAGCCTGGGTGACCGAAGCCACTCCATGGCGGGGAGCTGAGGAGGGTGCGGAAACGCCCGGGAAACCAAAGCCCCACCCAAGGCCCTGCGCCCCTCAGCAATTATGAAGAGAAAGTTGAGGGACAAAGGAAAAATGTGACGCTTTGGCTTCCAATCTTGGTAGATTGGGAGGTCAATCCACGGAAGAGATGCAGTCACTTGAGATCTATAAAATATATAAGTAAAGGAACAGTCAGAGTAAGCTATGGGTATGCCAGAGATCGCTCAGTTCTCACTCCAGCCTTGTTTAACCTAAGACGTGCGCATGGGGGGTATGAGACACCACACTCCTGTGCGCACGTATTTGAGCTGTTCCCATCACTAACATCGTTATTTTACCATAAATAGCATTAATACTTATCCATATAAGCCTATTATAGGTTGATTATAAAGGTATTAACCTGTTACAACAATAAAACAAGTGGAAACAGTGTTTGGAGGGTCAAAATCGGCGATACAGGCCGGGAGTTACATAATGTATGGCTGAGGCAACCTCCCTGCCCTCCTCCCCTCCCCTTGTCTGGAGAGACACTGTTATGCAATAGTCTCTCTCTCGCTCTTTCCCACGCTTGGTAACAGTGATGACAACGCCCTGCTACCTACTCGCTAATGTTAGCACGAAAATAGACCACAGAATAAGGGAATAACAGGGAAAATAGGTGATAACTGAAGGAGGGGAGGAAAGTGGGGAAGGAGGGGAGGTGGAGGAGTGATATTTGGCATGGCCCAGGCGCAAAACAAAAATACAAAAATATAAAAATATAAACAAATTGTTTTTTTGTTTTTTTGGGGGGTGTTTTAATGGATTTTTTTTTTCCCCGACTCTTAACCCTCTCCGACATATGATGCGATGTTGAGCCTATTGGGGATACTTTAAAGCCTTTGTTACCATCAGGGGTATTTAGAAACCTTTAGTTTAGTTACTTCAACCTCTGCAGTTGTCTTTGAGTTAGCTGTGGGCAGAAAACTAATTTTGGAGAGGTAATTATAAGAGTGAGAGAACTCTATTTCTTATTGCTAACCTGGCAACCTCTGCGTCATAAAAACGTGAAAGGGTTAAGAGTCTTCCCGCAGTCCGCCGGGGGAATTCTTAAGAGTCTCCCCGCAGTTCCCGGGTTAACTTACTTACTTACCAGTATAACTATGCGAGAAGGATTACACTACGCGGACGCTCCTGATCACGTTCTCGTCTACTTTGACTGCCGTGGGATACAATAATAAGTTCAGGAGGGGCTTTGCCTCCCTCACCCCCCCCTCCCCACCCCCCCGCTCCCCACCCCCATGATTTATTGTCATCATATATATTGCCAGCAGGGGCAAATAGCAGAAAAAATAGCCGTCAAAATAAACAAGAACTAATTAGGCTAACCGCGAGTGATCGACCTATATAAATTTGACGATCGATCGTACGCCTGGATACTACATCCTTCCCATCCACACGAATTGACAAATTACCCCTTAAAATTGCGGAACTTTATGCATAGCCTAATTCCAAAGACCGTAAGAACACAATTAAGAATAGCCCAGGTCTAGGTGTATAGAACCAAATAATGGTATCCTATTATATTTTTTGGCAAGGGTTGCGTTAGCAGGCGTACTGTCACTTAGTAGCTTGTCATACACCGAGTACAGTCTACGACAGAACTGCTGTCTTGGCCTGAGGCAATGTGTTAGTTCACTCACCTTTTAATAGATGGCACTTTAATCGCTTCTAATAAAACGGGGCGGGGTTAATATAGAGGTTCGAAGGAGGAGGAGTCAAACGTGTGTGTGTGTGTGTGTGTGTTCGAGAACGGCACGCAGAATAAGTTTATTTTAACATAAGACACAGGCTATATTATAAAATTAGCCCATGCTGGATCACAAATAAGTAACACACATTAGGTGTTGCGTTATTTATGGAATTTAAGACACAGACAATCAAGTTTCTATCCTTCGCACTTTCCATTCCCCCTCCTCCCCCTCTCCCTTTCACCCCAACTCTCCTTCTTCACCCGCTTCCTCTCCCTTCCCTCCCTCCCACCTCTCTCTCTCTCTCTCTCATTCTCTCTCTCTCTCTCTCTCTCTCTCTCTCTCTCTCTCTCTCTCTCAAGGACATAAAATATACCTTCTAAAATACGCAGAATAATACTATGCGATTGTTTTGAATTTACATATACATAATCTATTTTGTATCAATTTCACCACACCACCAAACGCCTCCAATGAAATTAATGAAAGCATGTATGTGATCCACCGGGATTCGAACCTGGGTTATCACACACAGATTTTTAGACACCTTAACCATTACACAACCAAGACGGTTAAAGGTTTATGCACACGCCTACGACTTATGAAATAAATAATAAATGTTAGGGATGACAAAAGTAACACATATATATTGATTAGGAATAGGATAACTAGCGAGGCAGCGAACAACACCTGTTACTCGCTGCCTCGCTAGATATCCTATTCCTAATTAAGCTACGATTCCCGAAGAACACGTCTATATTTGTTTATATATATATTAAGTGTAACAATAACACTTAGGATTTACGTTATTTGTGTTGGCTTAAGGAATAAGTTGGATAATACATATACTTGTGACCTCCACAATTTGTAATGTTTGAGGAGACGGCGCTTCAACCTCTCTCCTCTGTCCATCGCATTCAAGCACCAACCCACCCACACCAACACTAACACAGGATACAAAACAGACACACACACACTCACACCCAATAACATAAAACGCACATCACACACATGATCACATACAACGTAATGGGCACAAATCACTCACACATGATAACATAAAACGCACACACACACACACACACACACACACACACACACACACACATACACACACACACACACACTGGTCCAGGCAAACTAGAAAAGGTATTAGCATTATTGATGATATGATTCTTGTCTTCAGTGCGTGTCATGGCCATCCTGAGCCTTACGACGTATACAGACTAATAACACACATAACAAAGCCACTATAACAACTTCGTCTCTCTCCAACACCCCTTCTCCCCTCTCTACACTCTTCAGAAAATATGAAAAGTAGAAAGTAGCTACGAGGTGCCGTTGTGAAGGCTTATCCTTCAATACCTTCACGTGACCTGACCCCATCCGGGGTTTAGCTGGTCCACAAGGGTGTGTGACATGAACCCAATAGAGAATTTGTGGGCCATCATGTCATGGAGTGGAATGTGGTTCAGGTTAGGATTGGAAAGGGCGGGAGGAGTGGGATCGGGGGGCAGGGGGGGGGGGGGGGGGGGGGAATCCGTCGCCGCCCTAATATAAGTTGGAAAATGTTTAAATCAGCTCCAACGAGAATACAGGAGGTAGTTGATGCAGCTTGTGGGTGGAGATCATATTGATTTCATAAATATGAATTGTAAATGTTTACATTTAAGATCCCTTTATATGTATTATATAATGTGTATGTGTTTCCAATGTTCACCGTAACATAATGATGGTGAAATAATACATATTAAATTAAATTCAAGGTAACATACACAGAGCTATAGTATACTTCTAATTATGTTTGGACGATAATTTAAGCAATACGAAGTAAAAATATAAAAGCCTAAACAATTTACAGTATTATCAACTTTAAAACAACATAACAAGATTGCTTGGATTATCGTTAATTGTTCAATTTGATGACTTACTTTATAGTAAATCATTACAATGGGTAACGCCGAACTGTTTACTGATAATGGGAAGCCACAGTAATTAAGAATCCACTGAGAAAAGTATAATGCAATAATCATAGCGTGTCATATTACATGTTAAGGTAATATGTAATATAACATGTTAAGGTAGGCGGATGCCCAACCCTGAAATAGGGGAGCTATCCCCCCCCCCGCCAAAGGCGACTTTCTAGGGCCTTTCCTAGCTGATGCTGAGAGGATTGGGTTCTAGTCATGTGGTGATGGGCTGGTCTATCAGAGTGAGAACTGAGCTATCTCTGCCATACCCATAGCTTACTCTGACTGTTCCTTTTACTTATATATTTTCTAGATCTCCGTGGATTGACCTCCCAATCTACCAAGATTGGAAGCCAAAGTGTCACATTTTTCCTTTGCCCCTCAACTTTCTCTTCATAATTGCTGAGGGGCACAGGGCCCTGAGTGGGTCTTTGGTTTCCCGGGCGTTTCCGCACCCTCCTTAGCTCCCCGCCATGGAGTGGCTTCGGTCACCCAGGCTTTATTGTGGTCGGCAGGGAGGGTTCTGTGGGGGCGCTCGGTTATGGCCTTGGCCTTGGGGCTGTTCGGCCAGGCAGCTTGGGGAACAACAACAACAACAACAACAACAACATGTTAAGGTAGATTATGAATTAGTCAACCACAGTGCTGTGAATAGTGGTATGGAAGATTTTTGTTTTTACTCTAATATGAACATTTGTTTGTATTACCAAAAAAAAACACGTTTCGGCTCATCTAAAGTGTTTTCTCTAACTGGGCCGATATTATCTTGTCTTTATGATATATATATTTGGTTATAATTTGGTCAAAGCTAGATTACAATGTGATCCAACTTGTCTTGATGCGTGGATTGTAACATCCAGTTTCAATTACTTATATATTTATACGATTGTTTACACTAACCAGGACGCCAAGGTTGGCAACTTTGAGTGTTTTGCAACGGAGCATACTGTATATATTTATTTTCTATAACACATTGTATAAGGTAAATAATAGAATACGAGTTAATAATTGAGAATCAGTAAAGGTAAAAAGAACAGTATTATTAAAACACCAAAGATTTTTGTATGGACAGCTTTGAACACGACGATGAGGAAAATTATATATTCGGTTAGGAGAGGGAAGGGGGAGAGAAAAAAAGAGAGAGGGGGGAGATAGGGGAAGGCAGCAGAGAGAAGGGGAGGAGGGGGGAATGGGAAGTTCGAAGGATAGAAACTTGATTGTCTGTATATTAAATTCCATAAATAACGCAACACCTGATGTGTGTTACTTATTTGTGATCCGGCATGGGCTAGTCTAATAATATAGCCTGTGTGTTATGTTAAAATAAAGTTATTCTGAGTGCTGTTCTAGAACACACACACACACACACACACACACGTTTGACTCCTCCTTCTTCCAACCTCAATACTAACCCCGCCCCCTTTTATTAGAAGCGATTAAAGGGCCATCTATTAAAAGATAAGTGAACTAACGCATTGCCTCAGGCCATGACAACAAGTTCTGTCGTAGACTGTACATTCGCAGCTAGGCCTGGCCTATGTTCGCGTCTAATTTGTCTGCCTTTTCTTACAAAATGATCTCACGGCCAGCTGTTATTTGCCCCTTGTTGATACTGTATAATGATAACAATAAGTTATGGGGGGCAATCCCCCCATAACTTTTCTTGTATCCCACTGCTAAATAATGGGTTGCTCCCTCACCACCTATGACTTATTGTCATCATTATCATCATAAGTATATATTACCACCAGGGGGCATATTAACCCCTTCTGTACTGGTGACGTCCTCCTTGTTATATGCTGGCAAAATAATAATTATTTTATTCAGCTTAGGAATGACCTCTAGCAATTAACAACATTTCCCCACACACTCCATCTAGCAATTAATAGGCTATATATATACAGACTATCTCATGTAATCCTTTTGGCTATCACACATCCTTCCTAAGCTGAACAAAATTGTGTAATAGTTTCCAGAATATAATGAGAAGGACATCACCGGTAATGAAGGGGTTAACAGGGTATGTCATTAGGTTAGGTTTGGAGTTTACATTTGGTTAGGGCCTTAGGTTAGCCTATGTTACCCTGCCCCTGTCCTGAGGTGGGCGGTTATACTGGGATAGGTTAGGACAACACTCTAATATAGGCTAGGCTAGAATTGGGATTTCTCATTAATTATCTCAGAGTGGATTATGGTCTGGTTGAGAAAACCTAGCATTAGGCCTATCACTCCCTCCCAGAGTCCCCTACTCGGTTAGGATTTCCATAAAGCTTTATTTTCAGAAATACATGTACAGTAGATCATAAGCCTAACCACAATTTTGCTTTTCCTTCCTGTCCTTCACCTCCAAATATTATTTACTTTCTAGGCCTAGGCCAAAATATATATAGGCTTTTGGATAGGCAAAGACAAATATTGAAGTAGGCTAAGCTATTTAGGCTTCCTTCTAGTGTCCTTCACTGCCAAATTTAATTTACTTTCTAGGCCTAGGCTATAGCCTAGGCCATAACATAGGCTTTTAGATAGGCAAAGAAAAATATTGAAGTAGGCTAGGCTATTTAGGCTTCCTTCCTGTGTGCTTCACTGCAAATTTAATTTACTTTCTAGGCCTAGGCCATAATATAGGCTTTTGAATAGGCAAAGTCAAATATTGAAGTAGGCTAGGCTATTTAGGCTTCCTTCCTGTGTCCTTCACTGCCAAATTTAATTTACTTTCTAGGCCTAGGCCAAAATACAGGGATTTTGGATAGGCAAAGACAAATATTGAAGTAGGCTAGGCTATTTAGGCTAGCCTATGACTTGTAACCCTTAAAAGTACCTAATCCTGTTTCAATACTAATTATCGAAATAATTATCTAGGCATGTTAGCAGCCTATTTAAGGACTTGGGAGTCGTGTTACAAGAGCCTATAGGCCTAGGCAGCCTATCGTCGCTTTATGAAATTCAAGTCTAGGCCTAGGCTAATTGGCTTCCACATTTATATTCGTATAGGATAATTAAACACAATTATTATATTACACACATTATGTTTCTTTTATTCGAAGCTATGTATCGGATGTGCCAAGTATACAAGGTATACTGTAGGCCTACGTCTCTCGAATTCGGAAAGGCCTTGAACACCCGCCTCCTAAGTCTGTAAACACAACACTGAGTTAGTGAGTTCTTCACGACGGTGATGGTCCGGCGCGCGCACGATCGAGTTGGTGGTGAGTGACATGCGTTATATTAATATTTCATTTATTCTCAGGTCTAGCATTCTGTTTACCTACTGACGACCAATAAAACATTATAATATGCTAAACTGTAATACCAAAGCGGATATTTCAGTGGTATGGGCTGCTACATTAGTTCTTTTTAATCATATCCCATATTATAATCCATTGAATCTGGCAACTCCGAATTCATCTCCGTGAGAAGAGCTTCCTGCGCGCGCAACTGACTACATTTGTTCTCGTGTTAAGAAGTAGCTGGACACCTCCTTTTATGTACGATACGTTTTCCGGACTTTTTACGTGTCTAGTGGATGCGCAGAAGCTTTGCGTCGACGACTTTTAATTGTTGTTGTCGTTGTTTTAATGTAGTCGATGCCGGAGATACCGTTATAATAAACCCCTTAGGCTATGTGAATTATAACACACTTGCAACTGAAACGGGTTATAAGTTCAGTTGGAAGTGACAATATATATATATATATATATATATATATATATATATATATATATATATATATACTGTATATATACTTGCAAACTAATTGTGGAAACACTCGTCCAATTGCTAATAATTCTATGAATGTATATTTTGGCGCTATTCTACTCACTTGATATAAGACGTTTCATATCATAATGAGAGTACATTATGGAAACTTAGTCTTATATACTAATATATATACTGTATATATATATATGCAATATTAATAATAGTATTGGGCAGAGGATGTTAGTAAATACTGTGGAATATATATGTCTCAACAAAAGCCTAATGACCAAAAGATAATAATAATAATAATGATAATAATAAAAACAATAATAATCGGTTTATTTCGTGATATTTCTCCCAGATGAAGAATCCCGAGACTCATGCAGATATTCCTCACGTTGGTGGCCGGAGGTATTCTATTCAGATGCCGATGGGTGCAGTGGGGGACTCACTACTCATCAACAAACCTGTATCGTCTGCCAATAAACGTCAAGTTAACCGGAGATTTGGCCAGTGGCTCCAAGTTCCTCTGTGTTTGAGGTTAGTTTTTGTGTTATTAACTCCCTCTGACATATTATGTTCCAGTAAGTCTGAGGAGGCGGGAGCCCGGTATCATTGCCACTGTACCCCACAACTGTCAAAACCACACTGCGGGACCATTAGAATTGTCGGAGAAACTTGGGGTTGCCACCAATCGACAGATTTTCATCTAACTTACCGAACTTACTGAGCTCCATATGACGCTAGAGCGTCATATAACTTATTAGAGAGCTATGAAGATAAGTCCATATGACGCGATCGCGTCATATGAGTTATTTGGCATTAGTTCCATATGACGCGATAGCGTCATATAAGTCGGAGGGAATTAAGCGAGCTCAGACGGTATTGTGCAGCATAATTTACTGGTTCGGCTCAATGGTTTAAGGAGGGGGTTTAGGTTGCTCTCTAAATCTCTATCAAACTTTAAAAAACACCCACAAGACCTCCCTTCGAAATAAACTTGTAAATTTTTCGGTAGAAAAATGTACCGGCCGAAGGCCGTTCCCTCTTCAAATACAGGCTCGCTATCGCTTGCCAGGAAAAAAATTGACACATAAATGGCACGAAACGTCTTAATATTGGCAATTACATGGGGCAAAAGGTCTGAAAATCGATAAACTAATGGGGCAAATGTCCTTAAATCTTATAATTAGTAGGGCTAAACATGAGGGAGGAGGAGGACTCAAAAAAACAACTGCCTCCCCTTAACAACATTATTTTTCTTTGAGTTGCATTGAATTTTTATATTTTTCGAATAACATCAGTGATACAACAGGAAACAGTTTTTAGGTCCTCGTTATACTTTATATATTATACCTCTTTATTATAATGAACACCAATATATCTCTCTTTGTCATGATACAAAGAAGTTTTGCTTAATGATACTTAACAAAACACTAAGTTTTCAAGACAATATACAAACAAATAATTAAATAAATACAAAACAATGAAAGATTGACAAATTAAATGGCTTCTTAACGTTCTCCCTTATTACTGTAAATACATATGTAAATATTACATATAGAAAGAAGGGGAAATAGTTGACACAACCCACAACATCTGCCAATATGCAATAACTGTCATCAGAAACTGATACTGGTGCGTTTCTATAAAAAAAAGAAATAACTTAAGTTTAACACCTTATTGGCGGGCTAGGCGGTCTATTTATATGTACCGCCCAGCGGGGTGTTTTTAGCCAAAATATGGCTGTTTACGTGATCATTTTCATGCCTAAATAAGACCCAGAGCGTAAAACAAGTATCTATCCCTGAAAGGGCATAAACATAGCTTTCCAATGACACCACAACGATCCTTGTATGACCGCTAGTTTTCTTGCAACAACCGCGCAACACGAGTGCAAAAACCATGTAATTCGGTACTTTCCCCATACATTTCACTAAGTAGCGAGTGTGAGAGGGTGGAGGAGGGTGGGACTCATGTCAGTAGGCCCGCCGCGGTGGTCTGGAGCAGTCATACGCTCGCTACTCTCCTGCCACCACTTGTCTCTCTCTCTCAGCAACATTACGTGCTGAAATTGCCACACGACTTATGATGTGAGCCGCCACATAGTCCAAATTTATTTAACTCGACTTATGTTGTGGGCTGCCAATAGAGGGTTTTAAAGAACTTGTCCAAGAAAAAGCAAACCAAACACTAATTAATGTGCTTGTATAACAATATACTAAAACAAAGACAACTTGCCTTGTTTACCTACATTGCAACCTGGCATTATATGTAATGTTCAACTCAGCTCCACAGTTAATCATCAACTACAGTAAGTGGTATCATGAGTGTGTCAACTGGAATTAATTAGGAATATTTATAATTGACATTTCCTGCTCCTTGCCTTCATAATAAGACTCAAAGAAGATCTAAACACAATGGAAGAATGAAACAGCAAATGACTGCCTCCACATGATATGACCTTACCTAGATTGTAATGGGATGGTTAATACCTCATTAAAAATATACAAAATTATCAAACTCTCCAAAATGGCTTTACCTAAACTATGCAAGAGCAACAATACAAGCATCAATTGTTCATCATTCGTGTGCAATAAATAGAGTGTCTTCATCCTGTAAGTTCTGCCAGACACAAGGCAAAAGCAGATACAAATCTTGCCATATCAATGTTTTTACACAACTAGCAAGCAAAAAAAAGTAGTAAATATTCCAAATACCCTTCATATATTTTGGTTTTCACTTAATTATTTTAACCCAGGGAATGGTAGACCTCCCTAGGACTCACCATTGACCTGTGCTAGATCTAGGCCATTTTTGAGACGCTTCCAAAACGTAACGAAAACTACATCATTGTGCAGGAAATGCAATTATGCATACATATAATTATGAATACCCAAAAGATAAGTGGTTGAGGCATTACGGTGTTCCGTAGTTGAAAATGTGGCGCAAAATTGGCAACGAGCGACCGTTTTGTATGGGAGTATTGGTATGGTGGAGGGAGGAAATGGGAGGAGCAGGGTGGAGGCAAGATGAGGGGCAGTAAATGTCATTGGAAACTCACCCCTATAGCCCTGACAGTCACTCTTCTTGTTTTTGTAATTTTTGAATGTTTTGTTACGTGTTTGACATTCCTTTTTTCCGAAAGGAGCATCGCAGCCCACAAGTAAAACTTCTCGAGAGAATTATCGCAGCCGCTAGGTTAACTGCAATTTTCACTACGTCCCCTTCAATTTCACCACTTAAATTCTAAATGATATTCTTGTAACTTATCCATGTGGGAAGACCAATAAATACTCTTGCTCAAACCTTTGCCAGTAACTCAACATTAAGAGATAATGATTACGATGACCATTTGCTGGGTAACAAATCTCTGGATATTATTCCATTTTCAGTCGTAACGATGCACGCCAAATCAGTCTTAGCTAAACTATCTATAGAGAAAGCTCTTGACCATGATGAAATTTCACCAGATTTTTGTTTTAATATATATATATATGCATGTTGTCCCAAAATAGGCGTGCCAAACCTAGGGATTACATTATGAAAAACAAATATTGTAAGCATACAATGTTCTATAAGCAAAATTCAAAATTTTACTTGTTACATACATATTGACTATTGAAAATGCCATTTTCTTAAGCCAAAAAGCTTGCTTAGTTGATCAAGAGCTTACCACACACCTCTATAACTGCATTTTTAATATTATGTTATTATCAAGATATAATTATTCTGTTAGTTACAAAATTATTATAAACATATCTCGCTTGGGACCTATTAGAAACTATTTGACATGGAAGAGTTCATTACAGCGATGCAGGTGAGGAATGTATATAAAAACATCAATATCTCTTAAACAGTTGAGATTTAGAATTCTTCTTATACAACAACGAATGCTTAAGGAGAGATGGGTCGTTTATATTTGTTCATTTATGTATTTATATATAATTGTATTAGTTTCCTCCCTATGCCTCCATCAAGCTTAGAAACACCCGCCAAAGACCCTTCTTCAAGATTAATGTGTACAAATCTCCTGGCCGAAGGCCTGTTTCTCTTAAATTACAGGCTCTCTATCGCTCAACAGGAAAAAATTGACACCTAAATGACACGAACAGTCTTAATATTGACAAAGAAATGGGGCGAAATTTCTGAAAAATCGCCAGGCTAATGGGCCAAACGTCATATAAATTGAAAACTAATGTGGCTAAACGTGATGAAGAAGAGGGACCATAAAAGCGGCCCATCTCCCCTTATAATCATGGACATAATCATATCCTGAAGTTTGGCTCACCTATTTTGGGACTCCCTCTTTTACCCATCTTCGAAAGAGGCGATTATTACCCCCAAACGCCATTTGAATTTGACTCTCTGTCGTTTATATGGCGTTGGGGGAGAGCCTCGTCACAAGCGGTCTGCTTTTTGTCTCCTTCATACACATAGAAAACTAAATATATACAAACAAGTTCCTCTGATCTGTCTGATTTTTGTTTTCTATATTCCAACTACTCCCTCTCGGGCATAGGCTGATACACTCTATCGCTGAACACGGTGAGGCCTGTGAGGTCTTGCTCCAGCCTAGGGAATGAGACATGCGAAGCTTCACGGCTCGAAGTAACTCCATCTCTGAAGCTGCTCCACCTCTGTGCTTCACAGTCTCATCCCCCAGGCTCGGACCCTCACTATCATAATGCCACCTATTGAGCAATTAACTCACTAGGCATTGCCCCCCTGTCGCATATTTTTGAATATGGGAATATTTATGCAATGCTACTTAATCAGGGAACAATGAGAGTATTTATTTGGCATTTCGGTGTGCTGTGGTAATGCACTGATACTAGGTACAACACAAATTCAATCCCAATAATATCTTCCCATTGACATATTGGGATTCGAACCTGGGTCCATTGGATTACCAGTCCAGTGGCAAGACCACTCCGCCACACCTCCCCTACAGATCATTTGCAATTAGCACTACTATCAGCAAAGCATGCAGTACATTGTTAAGCAATATAAGTTCAACAATGTAATCAATGACAAACAACACATATTTCCATTCGAACAATAAACCACTGGCATGCTTTACCTAATCAACTACAAATCTAAACTATCAATTGATCAACATGGATATACTCATGCAATAGATGTCGATGTTGCTAAGACTTGG
Source organism: Paralithodes platypus (assembly GCA_032716605.1). Classification (NCBI taxonomy): domain Eukaryota; kingdom Metazoa; phylum Arthropoda; class Malacostraca; order Decapoda; family Lithodidae; genus Paralithodes; species Paralithodes platypus. Next base: position 40,526,858 of record CM064531.1, on the reverse strand, counting down.
ATAGACTTAGATGACATCGGTCCTATTATCCAAAATTCCCAACTGCAGATTATCATTATTAGTTTATATAATCTGCTTAAATCTCCGTAACAGAAAGATACGCGCATTGGTAGAAGGCCTGCTCTCAGATATCCACTTCATAAATGCAAGGATTCTACAAGGATCAATATTACCCAGAGTTTGTTTCAAATTGACATTAATGATCTTGTATTTGTTAATTATAATTCCATTAAAACTTCATGGAATATTCAAATGTGATGCATTTCCAGTTAAGCAGTGCAGTCTTTTGAAATAATTACTTACTCAAAATTAATGAACGGAACTCCCAGAGGACTATCCCTTATACTTCAACAATACAAAAATCAATCCTTCATCTTTTCTCAATATTCTCGGTGTGTCTTTTTGTTCTGCTCTCACTTGGAAGGACCATATTACCAGTCTTGCTAAGGCAGCCTCCCAGATGTTGTATGTGCTCATCCGCCTCAAGGGGTTCTTTACCACTGCACAGCTTCTTGCTATAAACAGAGGCACAGTGAGTCCTTGTATTGAGTATTGTTCACATGTGTGGGGAGGATCCTCTCACACCGCACTCCTAGACAAAGTAGAAAGGAAAGCCTTTCGTATCATTAACTCCCGTCCACTCACCAACTCTCTGCAATATCTCTCACTTCGCCGCAATGTTACATTTCTCTCGCTATTCTATCGGTACTACAATAATCAATGTTCCTCAGACCTTTCCCAGTGTATTCCACCTCCTCTACGTAGGGTACGTAGTGCCCATCTTGCAACACAATCCCACCCCTACTTTGTGCAACTCTCCAACCCAAGAGTGAAACGTTATTCTGTCTTTCTTCTATTCAACTGCTGAGCTCTGGAACTCTCTCTCAGAATTAGTCTTTCCCTTCTCTTATGACTTAAATTGCTTCAAACTCCGTGTATTCAGGCATTTTGGCTTGAACGTCCCTTGATTTTGGCCTTGTCACTCTTTCAATTCTGGGAGAGGCACTTGTCACAGGTAGTTTTGCCTTTTGTCATTGGACATTGTGGGACCTCTACCTCATAAACAAAGTAAGATATATATACTGACGTTTGTAGATGTGTTCTCAAAATATATTTTTGCATGTGCTTTATCAGACACAAAATTGAAACGGTAGCAGACTGTATTCTAGATAAAGTCATCTACAGTATATATATGGCATTCCAGACAGTATTTTGAGTGACAGAGGTAGAGAGTTTGACAATGAAATACGGTATCACATCAGAGATATTTTGGGCTACAGTTTCAGACACACCTCTCCACATTGGCCACAGGGAAATGTTGTTAGCGAACAAAATTACCAACTCTTGGACCACTGCATCAGGGCCAACCTTAGTTCCCAGCAGGGAGAAATAAGCCGAGAGTGGCCAGAATTACTACCGGAAATTATTTGGGGGGTAAACACCATGGTATGTTGAACCACCGGTAACTCACCTTGTGAAATCATTTTTGGTACCACTCCATAATTTCCGCAGGAACATCTGTTACCCTACGCTATGAATTATATATCCTTTTCATGAGCTGAAACCTACCACCATGATAAGAAAATGAAGGAAGAATGAAATTCAGACTCGTATACACCACAACCAACCCAAAACTCCATAATATGAAGGGGAATACCTCCTGATTAACCCCCTCCGACAGATTAAGTTTCAATAAAAGTTTGTGGACAGATTTGGCACTATTTTTAAAGGGCATGATGCAATTCGGTCTGGCAAAATAGAAGAACAATATGAAGGGCCCTTCCAAATCATTGAAATAAACAGACCATATCAAGTCTGTTACCGTAAGTATGGAGATATTGAATCAACAACTCACATTCGGCATACAAAAAGATATGAAAGCCCCATCCCGAATGAACCAAATGAATGGCAGAAGAAGAGACAAGTGAAAAGGAAGAAGGAACCCATATTGATGATAATGAAGAAGCCAATTTGGAAGAAATGAAACATGAGCCTTCTCTAACAAATGAAAAACCCCAGTGGTCCACCAGTTTTTATAAATTTGGTCGTAGAGGGGAAACTAGCTCAAAACCGAGATCAAAATCAGAACCCTTGGTAGACGATTGATAGAAAGAAACTCTGTGTACAATTTTTTTTTTGGGGGGGAACTCTATTAGTCTACTAGTTTGTATACATCTTGTTGTCGAGGGAAGAATAGCTCAGAGCTAAGATCAGATTCAGTACCCTCAGACCGACCAAAATGAAGAAGGTACAGGCTCCTGACGAAATAATTCAGATGAAACAAACCACCTCAAAAATACATGAATGAGTCCTAATGTCACAGAAGATTGAAAATCATCTTTCAAATCCGGTCAGACCGAAAACAAAGGAATACCGTAGCCAACAAGAAGACGAGTCTAAATATGTTAAAAATATCTCCATATAAAGTAAAGACCTACCCAAAGCGGTCGTGTCAGCCGTCCACTAATCAGATTCCCGGAACCTGATATAAAAAGGGCACCGGTAATTGACGCGAGTAGTCTGAAGGTAACATACCTCTCCCTAGCAACCATGAATATCCAGTCCATTCCGTCATAAGATAGCGTTAGTGAGGGGAAAAGGGCAGAGGGTTGAATCCGTCTGTACATTACAAGAATTACTCCAGCGACCAGATGTGAAGTGATCATGTATATACTGTATATCTATCAAATAAGGAATAAGATATTGCTATAATCCATGCAGACATTATCTGATTGAGTTCATGGATAGTGCGACTTGAAACCGAAGTCAAATTAAGTCATTCTTTGAATAGCGATTTTACAGATAAGTTGTAATGGGAAGTTGGGAACTGATCTTACCGAAAGACAAATTCATGCTGCATTGTCGTAAAATATTCAGACTCTTCTAGTTTTAACGTATTTTGGCCCGGACCAAGAAACACTAATAATAAACAATATAACCTGTTTTTGAGTTTATTTAATAAAAGTCTAAGTTCCTGATCAACTAAGATTATTCTATTCCTAGTGGTATATGATTTTGAAATATATGCTACAAATATTATTTGTATTATTATTATCATTATTATTATTATTATGATTATTATTATTAGTATTATTATAATTATTATTATTATTATCATTATCAGTATTATTAACATTACAATTTAGTATTGCTATTACTCAAGAACCCCATTCGAGATAAATGTGTATATTTTTCGGTAGAGAAATTTCCTAAGCGAAGGGCGTATCCTCCTAAATGATATCGCTCGCCAGGAATATATCGACCCCTAAATAGCATCAAAGGTATTAATATTGACAACAAGATGGGGGCAAAATGTCGTAAAATCGCCAAACTAGTGAATCGAATGACTTAATATGTCTTAACTAATAGGGCTAAACACGAGGGAGAAGGGGTGCCAGAAAAAACAAAAACCTCCCTATAACAAAATATATACTTACACAAGACCTAAGTTTAAACATTTTCAATTATAGATCAAATATGAGTTAATTAACAATATCTGGTGCAACGTCTTTGGGGTTATTATGATATTCTGTTAAATTATTTTTCAGGGTTTTAATTGTGTTTGCCATTTTTTAATAATATATTTTAATTTTACCCCTCTGACATAGAAAAACCTAACTTCAGACCCACTTAAAACTAAAAACCATCCCCCACACCCCCTTCAAGGTAAATATTTACATTTTCCGGTAGAAAATTGTCCTGGCTAAAGGCCGGTTCTACCCAAATTGCAGGCTCGCTATCGCTCACCCAGGAACTATCGACACCTTATTGGGGTGTATCGTCTTAAATCACCAAACTAATGAGGTGAAAAATTATATAATCTCCAAACTAATAAAGTAATACAGCGAGGATCCAAAATTATCCACCCTGCACTTAATAGCATTAATTAACCCGTTAAGCCCAACCTGAATTACTAGTACTTGACACTCCAAACCCAGCCATATTTCGGTTTTATTTGTAATTCCTGAAAAAAACATCATTGCGTTAGTAATGAAAGAATATATTAATATAAGCACTCACCGAGGTCATTATTTGGGGATCCTGAGATCCCCCCTGAGATGGGGGGGGGGGGGGAGGGGGCACGACCATCGCTGTTTGGCGTGCGCCTCTTCAAAACTTCCGCCCTGGTGGCTGGCGGCTGGCAGCTGGGTGAGTGAGTGTGCCTGATGTACGATGCCTCCAATTTTTGAGTGAGAATAATTTACACCACCCGAGCATCCTGTGTGCCTCCACAATGCGTAATGTAACAGGAACTATCACTGAAAGTCATTGTGAGTGTAAGTACAGTGTTATAAGTGCGTAAAGTCCAGTGCTATAAGTGCCGATGAGTGGCAAGCCTCGCACGCATCCTGGTTACCATGGTGACGGGCGGCCATCTTCCCTCCAGTATCCTAACAAAACACAAATATGAATGCACGCTCAGCCTGCCACCACCACACGACTCTCTCACTCTCTGTGGCTACATGTGGGCCTCCACAATGCATAAAATAACAAGAACTATCACCGACAGTCATTGTGAGTGTTGGCAGAGTGTTATAAAGTGTGTAAAGTCCAGTGTTTAGAATACCAGTATCTATCAAGCCTCAAGCTTTTCCTGGTTGCCATGATGACGGGCGGCCATCATGCTTCCCTTTGTGACGTTAACCACTCCGTTAGAACCGCATGGCTTGTCCTACAGTGACTCGCTAGGATCGCCAGGACAGTGGATGTGGCTACAGTTTGTGTATTGTTGTGTGCTTTATTTCATATGAAAGCTTGTGTCATAGGCAGTCCAGAAAGGCTCTTTGTTTTCACCCATGTCAAGGCTTTATATATTTAATTGTAAAGTATATGTTTTATCCTTAACTAGTAATGATAGGATCAGAGAGAGAGAGAGAGTAGAACAGAGTGAGAGGGGGCGCGTAGTGTTTTGCTATACTCGATGACGTCATAGCTGGCTGGCCTCATGGGGATTGGTTGAGGGAGTTCTTTACCATGCTTGGTGACGTAATGTTTTGCTAGCTACTTTGGTAGTGGTTAGAGGACTTGTCACCGCTTTTTTCCCACGCGGCTAGAGCTAGTGCGAGTATATATACAGCTCCCTCGCCACTTTCTCCCGCATCCCTCTTATCCCTTGATACCTGTTCCCCGCACTGCACCTGAGAATCTTTTCCTCTGCCTACCTATCTCTTTTTCCATATCTTTCACCACCTTTTATTAATACTATATCCCCTCTGGTTAACTCTGCAAAATCAGCTTCATGCTGGCCAGTTGTATTGTGCGTTAAGGTCTGATATAACCTATGTATGTTTATTTGTTAAGATAAGTTGATCACGAAGCATTGGTTGGCTTTCATATTGCCGCTTCCTATAATTATTAGTGTTCTGCTGGATTAGATAATGCTAGACTAGGGGTCTGATATTATAAGGTATTGTTTCCTATGAGTGCTGGCTTTAGGTAAAAGCTGCACGACATACCTGAGAACTGGAGTTGATTGGGTAAATTCTAGTCTGTGTGCCATTGAGAGTAGAGCATGCACGAATGAGGGCTTTTTGCCTATACCATTCTGCACTGTTCTAAGCTCGGTTGTTTTTCTTTGAGGTACGCCAGGAGAACGCTTGATACTTCGGTATTAAGGTTTCTCAAGAGAGCTACCCTTCACTATAACGTAATATTTGATGCACAGACTTGAGATTTACACTAGGCTATGCGGCATGCCATGTGCACCAGTATCTCGTATCATTGACTCTAGCTAGACTTTATCAATCATAGTAGACATTAAGTATATTAAACCAAGTACTCTTTTTATGCATACCCATTTATGATTACACAAGCATTTCGCAGCCTAGTTTGATGTATTGAGACACAAACGACTTAGGCTCTTTTTGTTGAGAGGAATACTGCATTGTTGTGGCGATCATTATTATTGTTGTAGTGTTTAGGATATTCTTGGCTCCGACGGCATTATATATTCTGCCTTTTTGTGCATAGCCTGCACGAGCATTGTTCCGCTGCCTGCCTTTTTGGGTTCCATTTCCGATACGAGCATCTTTATAGCATCTAACATTTAAAGAAGATTCCTTGTTGGTGTTGAAGGACTTCAGTGCACTTTCTTTCATGCAGGAGTGCCTGACATTTATTGATTAAAGTAACGTAAGCTGTAACTTCTCTTACCACCTTACTTTGCATACCATAACCAAGCACCTTCGGTTATAGGTTGTAATAGGCTGTTTTCACATAACATTAAGCCTAGAGTAGACGCACATTTATTGAGAGTTTGATAGCCTATTATTGCATATAGAACTCGGAGAGTATTTGTGTTCTTTGTTCACTGGGAATATACATCAGAGGTTGGATCTAGCGCTTTCCGTTGTAGCATTTATGCCATTACTAGTCCAATGAATAAGAGCCCTGATATATTTAAACCTCAGTCGTAACACCTTACAATAACAAAACAAACACACGAACGCACGCTCACCCTGCCACCACGACTCTCGGCTAGGCTCTGTGGCTTGGCTACTTTCACTTTCACTCTTCCACTGTTACCGCTTATTATTTTGGTTATGATTATCGTATTGCGAGGGTCACTGTCACTTATATTATGCGATAACATATAGGCAGCTTGTAAGTGTTCAAGGGTGTGGTAGTCCCTGAAACACTGTGGCAAACACAGTGCCACATCACAGTCTGGGAAGGTGTAGGTGGCGCTGAGACGCCATAAGCAACAATTTGGAGCAATTTTTTGGAACAATGGGTGTTTCCGCCATCTACTCCAGAGTGTTGGCTGGTAATCCTCCTCAGACACTTAATCAGATGATTTGGTATGACTATCCTAGTAAAATAAATCATCGATATCGCCTCCTCAACACTCATCTCACAGTGTGAGGTGTGAGGTGAGAGCTTTGGCGGTCGGACATAGTGTCTCACTCACGAGGAAAAATGTCTACTGGCGTGCCACGCCTCAGGCACCCTCACGCCCGCCCAGCCGTATTTGGGGAGTTGCCAACTACTGCTTTTATTGCACGGTATCCTAAAGTAGTTTCCATACGAATATCAACCCTCTACAAGCCCTATAACAGGGGTAACTAAGGGCGAGAATAGCCGTCGATACAGTAACGCCGCTTAGGCTGAGCATTTCATACAAAGCCGTCTAGCCAGGTATCAACGCTGAGGCAGGAGGTATTAAGCAGGTAATTTGGTCAAATGGTCCGCTCTGGCCGAGTCCGGATTATATATTTTAGAAGAAAAAAATTCCCTCAACCCTACATATATACTGTATATATATATATATATATATAAAGTTGGTTAGTGGAGAGAACATAATAATTCATTCAGGTTCAGTAGTAGTTTATCGAGAGGCCTTCCCTAGGGTTAAGTGCCCCATTAATTACTATTTCCATTCATCTATGCATAGCCTCCGATAGTGCAGTTGGGATATTGTACATGGTAAGATTGGTATGCAGGATTCGAAACTGCATAATAAAACGTAGGCTTGTGCAACATTCTTTAACCCCTAAGTGTCGGGGCGCAACATAAGTCGAGTTAAATAAATCTGGACTATGTGGCGGTGCGCGACATAGGTCGTGTGGCAATTTCAGCACATAATGTTGCTGACAGAGAGAGACAAGTGGTGGCAGGAGAGTAGCGAGCGTATGACTACTCCAGACCACCGCGGCGAACCTACTGACACGAATCCCACCTCCTCCCTCCCTCTCTCACTCGCTATATACGGAATTGTATGGGGAAAGTGCCTAATTACATGCTTTTTGCACTCGCGTTGCACGGTTGTTGCAAGAAAACTAGCCATCATAAAAGGATTGTTATGGTGTCATTCGAAAGCTCTGTTTATGCCCTTTCAGTGATAGATACTTGTTTTACGTTCTGGGTCTTATTTAGGCATGAAAATGATCACGTAAACAGCCCTATTTTGGCTAAAAACACCCCGCTGGGCGGTACATATAAATAAACCACCTAGCCCGCTAAATAAGGGTTAACTGTCTTCGTGGTGCAATGCATAAGTGTGTTGATTATCGGTGTGAGCATCCTAGGCTCGAATTCCCGGAGTGCCACATGTGTTTGTTAATTTCATTAATCGAGTTTAGGAGTAAAGTTGGTTAGTGGAGAGAACATACTAATATATGAATATATATATATACGGTATATATATATAAATATACTGTATATATATATATATATATATATATATATATATATATATATATATATATATATATATATACCGGTATATATATATATATATAGTTGATATGTTATTATGTTATTTGTTTCTCACAGTTATCCAATGATTCGTCTGGTGGGTTACTGGTCAACAGTTTTGACCTATTTATTTCATACAGGGCATAGTTTATAACATAATTCGTTTCATAAAGCACTTCAAAGATTATAAACTTGCTGGGATGGGAACGTTAGTTTCCATATTTTATAAGTTATAATTAATTTGTTACATTACTCCCAAGATTATAGTCTCACTGTGGTGGATAGGATAGTTTATATGATATAATTTGTTTGTTTGCAGTACTCCCAAGATTCGCCTGGTGATGGTAACAATGAGCATAATTAATTTTGTGTCATCACTGGCCTACTTTGGTGTTAACCTGAATGGTGCCAACTACAGCAATGACCCCTTCATGTACCTCATACTGGCCGCACTGATGGAGGTGCCGGGGTATTTCTTCTCTGGAGCCATTCTAGATCGCTGGGGCAGAAAAATCCCTCTCATTACAGGCTACGCTATAACTGGCGTTATTATAACAGTCATGGCTTTCATACCTGCAGGTTAGTTGGCATTTCTTGGGTGTCCTAATCTAGTTAACCAGTAGAGTCTTAAACCTGTTCTTTAAATTGGCCATCATTAGACGATTTTATGCAATTTGGAAAGGACCCATAGGTATCAAAGGGGTAAACACTATCTCTATGAATTTTCAGACTGCCATAATTCCTTCCTGTACCTAATAACATTATCTAACAATAGCTAAAATAAGTATTTAATTGTGTCATAATCATGACAGGGTTAACCAGAGCCACCTTCACCATTGCCAAGATAACCTGTTCCAAGTTAAAGAGTTCTAATCTTACTTGAGGGGTTAGTACTCGTTGTTTCTGGAGCCCATTCTCCCTCATACTTAGCATATTAGTTTTGAGATTTTACGATATTATTTCCTTTAGTTTGGCGAAGTTGAGACCTTTCGCCCCATTTATGTGTCAATATTAAGACCTTGCGTGCCATATAGGTGTTGATTTTTTCCTGGCGAGCGATAGCGAGCCTGTAATTTTAGAAGGACAAATTTACAAATTTATCTTGAATGGGGGTCTAGGGGGTGTTTTTTGAAAGTTTAATTGAGGTCTAGCAAGGAAATTTAAAACATATATAAATATATACCGGTATATAAATTAAGTTAGCCTTCACAAACGTGTTCTTTACTGTACGACCGATAGACAGTGGCTGTTTGTTTGGTCTATTAATTCATATATTCATATATTTTGTTTTAGTTTCCTCCCTAGACATCCATCAAGCTTAGAAAAACACCTCCTAGACCCCCTTCAAGATAGATTTGTACATTTTTCGGTAGAAAAAATTTCCGGCCAAAGGCCGATTCCTCCTAAAATTACAGGCTCGCTTTCGCTCGCCCTGAAAAATTCGACACCTAAATGGCACGAAGGGTCCTAATATTGACAAAGAAATGGGGTGAAAGGTCATAAAATCCCCAAACTAATGGAACCAATGTCTTAAAATCTCAAAACAAGTGGGGCTAAACATTAGAGAGAAGGGGGTCCATAAAAACGGTATGTCTCCCCTTAAGGCTAACTAAAGAAAAACCTCCAAATTTCCCTGAGGGTATTTTCAGCATTGACCCCTTCACCACCATGACGTCATTTTCATCATATTCTGGTTACCATTAGACGATTTTCTTTAGCTTATCCTCTACCTGTACGACTCAAAGGGGTAAATACGATCTCAATAAACCCTCATAATAACATAGGTCTTTCTTAAACTACACAAAGTCATCTAATGTTAGCCAGAATCAAAGGTAAAAATGGCATCATGGTGCTGAAAGGGTTAAATGATGCCAACGGACATGTGAATCATGTCATAAGGGCGAGAGGACCGAGCCTGTCATGTTATCACTGTAACTACATCATTGCTGTCATAAGATTCCTCAATACTTTATTAAATGTGGGTCTATCTTCCTCAAAAACAATTATATATATCAAAAAGCCTCTGGGAGAAAAAAAAATCGTGTTCAAAATGTATATATTCTGAAGTATTATGCAAAAACCTTGACAGTTAGCCTCGTTTGCAGTATTATAGTCTATTCGCTGTAAGTGGGCGAGAAATCAAGATATCTATCCTCTGTAACCCAAAAAGGGCTAGAACAATTTGGCTGTAAATTTCAACATCTATTCCTTGACTGACTCTTCCTAAATGTTAAACATATTTGCTTGATTACTCTTGTCGTTTATTAGTTACAGAGGTTAGAGGTCATAATTTCTCGCCTACTTACAGCGAATAGACTATAGCTATGAGGTGCCATTGTAAAGGCTTATCCCTCAATACCTTCACCTGACCTGACCTGTAGTTCTAGATATTTACACATAGCTCATGTATCTTGTTAATGTCATAAGCTACTGTAGATCGTGAAATAGACTATAGCTATGAGGTGCCGTTGTAAAGGTTTATCCCTCAATACCTTCACCTGACCTGACCTGTAGTTCTAATTATTTACACATAGCTCATGTATCTTGTTTATGTCATAAGCTACTGTAGATCGTGAAATAATTAAAGATGGAGGTGTAGGGAGCAAATCAAAATATATATTGAGATTAACAAAGAAGAAAACAAATGAGCCCATCCCTTCTTAACCCTTAATTCGCGGGGCCCGACTTAAGTCGAGTGAGAGAAAAGTGGCCTATCCCGCGGGTCCCTACTTAGGTCGCAAGGGATTTTGAGCACATTATCGGCTCTGAGAGAGAGTCCACGGGATGGGAGGACTGCAGGCGGGCTCTGACCGTTCAGCGTGGACCTAGTCCCACCACTGACATCACCACCACACGTCTACACATCCCTCACCTCGCTAGACAGGGTAAAATCTCGGGAAATTACCGTATTATAGGGTTTTGGTACTCGCGTTGCAACATCGTTGCAAGCGAACCCGTTGTCGTATACAAGGATGATTCAGGTGTCATTGGAAAGCTCTATTATCGCCCTTTCACGGATACTTAATTGTATTACGCTCTGGCTCTTGTTTATGCATGAAAAAGAGCATGAAATGATGCTCGTTTAGGGGAAATCTGCCTGCCTGCCAGGTAGTAAAAGTTACAAATGTCCCTGTCCGACGGGTGTTAACCTAAGAAGTGCGCATGGGGGTAATTAGACACCTCTGCCTGTGCGCATGTATGTGAGGTGTTTCCATCACTAAAATATTCATTTTACCATAAATAGCATTAATACTTATCCATACGCGCCTATTATGGGTTGACTATAAAGGTATTAACCTGAAACAACAATAAAACGAGTGAAAACAGCGTTTGGATGGTCAAAATCGGAGATACAGGCCGCGAGTTATAATATGTATGGGTGAGGCAACCTGCTTTCCTGCCAATTTCCCCCAAGGCCACTGAGACACAGTCGATCGATACTCTCTCTTGCACTCGCTTGCTAACAGTGATGCCAATGCCCTGCTTGCAACTCGCTAATGTTAGCATGAAAATATACCTCAGAATAAGGGAATAACAGGGAAAATAGGTGATAACTGAAGGAGGGGAGGAAAGTGGGGAAGGAGGGGAGGTAGAGGAGTGATATTTTGCATGGCCCAGGGGCAAAATTATTATTATTATTTTTTTTTTTTCCGATGTTTAAAGTTGATTTTTTTTCTCTGACTCTTAAGAGTCTTCCCGCAGTCCGCCGGGGGAACTCTTAAGAGTCTTCCTGCAGTTCCTGGGTTAAAGAGCATGTTAAAGAAAATGGTATGCCATTACATAATATATGTAAAGTAGAATATATTGCCTAGTAAATATCAATCATGCAAGGTTAATCAACAACAAAACAAAAACAGTTCATACTTTTAGTTGATGGATAACCAATTAACTTCTCGGCCGGCTATGTTCCTGTAGATTTAATTGATTCAAAGAGAAGTGTTGTCTATCGATTATGTTTTGACTTCATAATTACACCTATACCAACAAGGAATTCAAATATAATGCAAAGTATTTCACAGAACACCTGGACCAAAAACTATAAACCAAAACCAAATAAATTAAGGGGATGTGGTTATCTTTTGGGTGGATTTTTTGTTTTTTTGTTTATGTTCATTTGTTCATTATGTTTCTAGTTTCCTCACTAGACCTCCATCAAACTTTTAAAAGCGTCCACTAGATCCCCTTTTAGAGTAATTTGTAAATTTTTCGGTTGAAAAATGTCACGGCCGAAGGCTGATTCTTCCAAAATTACAGGCTCACTATTGTTCGCCAGGAAAAAAAATTGACACCTAAATAGCACGAAAGGTCTTAATATTGACAAAGAAATGAGACAAAAGGTCTTAAAATCGCCAAACTAATGGGCGGATTGTCATAATCTGAAAACTAATGAAGTTAAACAAGAGGGAGAAGGGAGACCAGAAAAACAGCCCATATCCTCTTAACGTCATAACGTTGTCTGTTGTTGTTGTTGTTGTTCCCCAAGCTGCCTGGCCGAACAGCCCCAAGGCCCCGAGCAAGGCCAAGGTCATAACAAAGCGCCCCCCCAGAACCCTCCTTGCCGACCACAATAAAGCCTGGGTGACCAAAGCCACTCCATGGCGGGGAGCTGAGGAGGGTGCGGAAACGCTCGGGAAACCAAAGCCCCACCCAGGGCCCTGTGCACCTCAGCAATTATGAAGAGAAAGTTGAGGGGCAAAGGAAAAATGTGACGCTTTGGCTTCCAATCTTGGTAGATTGGGAGGTCAATCCACGTTAGAGACGCCGTCACTTGAGATCTAGCAAATATTTAAGTAAAAGGAACAGTCAGAGTGAGCTATGGGTATGGCAGAGATCGCTCAGTTCTCACTCTGATAGACCAGCCCATCACCACATGACTAGAACCCAATCCTCTCAGCATGAGCTAGGAAAGGCCCTAGAAAGCCGCCTTGTCTGTAAAAGAACATGTATGTCTCCACCTGTTAGGGGCCCCCTTCAGTACTGGTGTCGTCCATTTTGACTTTATTCTGGCTACTGTTAAACCATTTTATTCAGCTTTGGAGGGACGTCTATCAATAAAAAGGCTACAGACTATATTAATTCATCCTTTTAGCTACCATATATCCATCCCAAGTTTCATAAAATCGTCTAAATACAACTTAAATATAAACAAAAAGACGTCGATGGTACTGTAAGGGTTAACCACTTCAGTACTGGTGCCGTCCATTTGACTTTATTCTGACTACTATTGTAGACGATTTAATTCAGTTTCAAAAGGGCCTCCGGCAATTAACAAGCTTCGAACTCTCTCACTTAACCCTCTCACTTAACTCTCTCACTTAACTCTCTCACTTAACCCTCTCACTTAACTTTCTCACTTTATTCTGGCTACTAGTATAGACGATTTAATTCAGTTTCAAAAGGGCCTCCGGCAATTAACAAGCTTCGAACTCTCTCACTTAACCCTTTTGACTACCACAGATCCTTCTTTAACTGCACAGAATCGTCTACAAATAGGTAGATATTAAAAAACGACGTCGGCGGTATGGGCGGGTTAAACAAAGCTTTACTTTCAGAGCTGAATTGACTTCTTGCGAGTTTAGTTCTATAAGGAAGTTGGAGCTGTAGACATCGATAATTAGCAGATTTACCAGTTATAGTATGATTGTACTACATAATTATATGAATACATAAAACCCAATTAAACATACCTTTTAGCCATCATAAACCTACATTATTACTGTATTTCTGTTTAGTATCGATGTTCACTGCTCCAACTTCCTTATAGCCTGAAACTTTCAAGTGGTCAATTGGGTATGACGTATGAAGCAGTTTATTCTGGCTATCATTAAACGATGTCATACAGCTTAGGAATTGTAAGGGTGAAGACTATCTTAAGGGGGTAGTACTCGCTTTTTATGGATCCCATTCTCCTTCATGTTTAGCATATTAGTTTGGAGGGTTTAAGACTTTCGTTCCTTTAGTTTGGTGATTATGAGACCCTTTCCCCTCATGTGTTAGTCAATATTAAGACCTTTCGTGCCCTTTACCTGTGCATTATTGTTCTACATAGTGAGTTAGTAAATACAGTTGTTAATAAGATGTACGCAGTGTTATATGTTACCCTTTACTGCTGTGCATGTGTTGTATGATTTTGTCTTCTGCAGTTAAGCAGAACCTACCAAATTCCAATATAAACCCGGTAAAAACCCTGGCATAACATATATATTTATTAATATATTTTTGAGTTTCCTCGCTAGACCTCCATCAAGCTTAGAAAAACACTCTCTAGACCCCCTCTCTCGATAAATTTGTAAATTTTTCGGAATAAAATTTTCCCGGCCGAAGGCAGGTTCCTTTTATAATATTATTTTTATTAATCTCACCACCACACCCCCAATGAAATTAATTAAAGTATATATGATCCACCGGGATTCGAACCCGGGTTATCACACACATATATTAGAGGCGAGCGATAAATTAAAAACAAATATATGTTATGCCAGGGTTTCTACCGTGTTTATATTGGAATTTGGTAGGTTCTGCTTAACTGGAGAAGTCAAAATCATACAACACATGCACAGAAGGAGTAAAGGGTAACATATAACACTTTGTACATCTTGGTAACAACTTTATTTACTAACTCACTAAGTGGAACAATAATGCTTAATTATACGTGAACATGGGTTATAAATATATATTAGCCTAGCACGGTCGAGGATCCGCAAGGGAACTAGGAATACACTTCTTTGTCTCTTTCTCTTACTATGCACTGTACGGTCGCGCTAATAAGTCATTCCACAGCTTTCATTACGTTTGGCTTGCTCTGTGCTGTATTAATGTCTGTCATATGTTGAATAGGGTGGGTAAGTGTAGGAACACGTTTGTATATTTCACTCGATATGAAGAAAGGAAGCTTAGATATTGCTGAAACCAATTATTGAACAAAACATACTTGGTGCCGAGACATGACTTATTAGCGCGATTGTACACCTTAATTCACTGGTGCAAGATATACATTATTGTTATTCTCTCTTAATACTTTATCTCATCTTTGTCTTGATAAAGATTCGTACACATAGTTTCAATTAGTAAATCTCATGTCGTCACTCATATCATAGAATAATGGAACGGATAATATATTAATCTCACTGTTATGAAAATAATCAGAGTCTAAATTGTGGACTATTTTCCTAAGGGTTCACCTGGTCACGCTGGTGTGAAAATAAACAGTCTAAATTGTAGACTCCATTTTCCTAAGGGGTTCACCTGGTCGCACTGGTGTGAAAATAGGCAGAGTCTAAATTGGGGACTATTTTCCTAAGGGGTTCACCTGGTCGCACTGGTGTGAAAATAAGCAGAGACTAAATTGGGGACTCTATTTTCCAAGGGATTCACTTGGTCGCACTGGTGTGAAATAAACAGAGTCTAACTTGGGGGACTATTTTTTCCTAACTATTTCACTTTGTCCTACTGGTGTATGAGTGAGAATAATTTGTAATAAACACTCCTAATCTAACACTTGCAAATTGGAGTGACGAGCATAGTTTGGGCAGAGATGAGAGGGTTGAAGTCTGGTCATCTAATTTCCGTTGAGCGGTTTAGGTGGTCCTGCCTTGTGGATGGGGTAGTTTGGGATACTGATGGATTAGCTGGCTTTGGATCATAAATGATAGCTCCTTGATGTCATGACATTGGGCACTTTCATCGGACTAACGTGAGCGAGAGCTAGGACACGTCCTGGGCTACTATTACTCGTCTATCCTGACCGTTATGCTAATCGTTGATGAAGTTCCGTTTCGGTACTCTTGACTTGGGGTCTTAAATACAATGTCTCTAGTGTCATGACACAGCGACAAGGTATCGGAGCTAACGCGAGGAGATAATAAAATCATGAACTTACTAATTTCACTCGATCTGCCACTGACTGTTATAAGAGATTCAAAGAACTCAGGGGCGGTGTTTAGACCTTTTTACTGTAAGTGTCCTCGACCATGGCATCCGACAGATACAATATGGACTTCTATTTGTAGACTGCCGTTATTGAGACTGTATCTCCCAATGCCCGAACTATTAAAATAACCTTTACCATGCCAAGTATCTTTCTTTTGTTTTAGAGTGCGTTTTTGGCAAAAGAAGTAAGGTGGGGACATGTCCTTGATGTTATGCTTCTAATACCAAGGGTGCAGCCTATTAGTGATCTTATTATTAAGCACTATACCATGGCATGTGATTATATTAATTCCTCAATAGGTAAAATAACTCCTCAGACCTCGAAAGATATTCACCATGGCTTTAATCGATCCTTGAATGGGAGGGTAATTTTAGGACTCGATTGCTAACATGTTAGTGAAATCAAGCCCTAGAATTGTTTGCCTTATCCAGGTTTCCGTCGGGATAGTGACGACTTCAGCTGAGATGTTCCAGGTCAGGTGTGCGGAGGTCAGAAGGTCATAAGTACAGGGGGTGTATTCCAGGGGGGGTTAGAAGGACCCCCTAGAGGTTTGCTGGCAGGTGAGTAGGCCTCTTCGTGGAAGAACGGCGTAACTGCTCCTTGTTGGTGTGTCCATGTTGGTCCTTGTGCCTCTGACTGTACAGTATTGTCTTCTTTGTGTCCTCGTGGTGTTTGTGGGGAACTGGAATGTTTTTGCCTGGCGTGGTTGGTAGATCAGGTTTTATTGTGGTAATTCTGGCGTCTTGTCTGGTAAGGTGTAGTGGTGCACAGGTAGGTTTTGGGCGGCTATGTGTTGCGGGTTTTCTTAGGGTTTTACTGTATTCACGTAGTTTTGATGCCGCGTTGGTCTTCCGTGATGAAGGTAAGTTTTCTTTCTCGGTGTGGGTATTCTCTGCCTGGTTTCTGTTACTGTCTTCCTTTGTTACGGTGTGGTGGAGTTTGGGTATCCTGGGCATCTTCGTTACCTTGGTCTTGGTATCTCTCTCCTTCGTCTTGGTTATTTCTCGTTTAGTTTCTCCTTCGTCCATCTTGTTTCGTTTTCCTTGATGATGTTGCCTTCTGGTGTTGGTTAGATTAGTTTCCCCTATTTCGATTGTTTTCCTCTTTCCTGGGCGAGTTGGTACGGTGGTGATCATTAATTGAGTATTTTAATACATATAGACCAAAAACAAAGCACTACCCCCTTAACCCATACAATACCAGTGATATCTTTTCATTATATTCTGGCAACTATAAGACGATTTTATTCAGCTTATGAACGACCTCTAACAATAAAAAGGCTTCAAACTATCTCAACGAACCTTTTTAACTACTACAGATCCTTCCTAAGCTGCATTATATTGTCTAAACTATTGCTACAATACAATATAACACACGTCACTGGTACTCAAAGGGTTAAACACATTTTTACTTGCAGAGGTGGAGTGGTTGGTGATGACCCTGGTGCTGGTGGGCAAGATCTTCCTATCGGGCAGCTTTATGGGTGTCTTTGTGTACCAGGCGGAACTGTTGCCGACGGAGGTCCGGGTCCAAGGGATGAGCCTGACGTATATGTGTATGAACCTGGCGGCCTCAATTGCTCCATACCTCATAGCGTTCCTGGTGGGTTGAGCTATGGTTTATAATTGGCTCCATAGACCTTCATCAAGCTTAAAATATTACCCTTAAGATAAATGTGTACCTTTTTTCCGTTTACAGGTTCGCTATCACTCGCCAGAAAATGAGACCAAAATGGCACAGAAATAGGACAAAAGGTCTTATTATCGCCAAACTAATAGGCCAAACGTTTTTAAATCTCAAAACTAATGGGGATGAACGTGAGGGAGAAGGGGATCAAGAAAGAAAAACTTTAAGTGAAAATGTCCCGTTAATATAACTGATCATGGCGTAATGTGACTGGGGATGGATATAACTGATCATGGCGTAATGTGACTGGGGATGGATATAAAGTGTATGTCCATCCAAGAGGCTGCCTCATACAACACAGAGTTCCTGGTAGATTAACTTATCGTAATAGGTTGGTATGCAACACAGTGAGGGATCAGGCTACATCATTGCCAATCTACCCATTATTAAGTGGAGATCTGAGAAAGTAACTTGGTGATCCCTGAGCGTTCGAGTTTCCAGTGTCTAAATATTTGGTTGAACAGTCGTGCTAATAAGTGATTTCTCGGCACCAAGTATGTTTTGATCAATAATTGGTATCAGCAATATCTAAGCTTCATTTCTTCATATCGAGTGAAATATACAAACATGTTCCTACACTTGCCCATATTATTCAACATCTGACAGGCATTAATACGGCACAGAGCAAGCGAAACGTAATGACAGCTGGGACATGACTTACTAACGCAACCTTACCTCCATGTGCAGGCAGAAGTTAGATCAAGCTACTATGACCACCACTGGTAAACAACAAGATGCTGGCAATAGCTAAGCCAAGCCAAACACTCAGAGAGTATCGTATTAAGAAACAATATAACACTCCGAGAGTATCGTATTAAGAAACAATATAACCCCGGCCGTGTTCACAGGCAGCAACGTTGTGCTTATAACCTATCTATCTATCTACTGCCAGACGTCATGATCCCCGAAGGGGTGGCCACAAATGAATCGCCCCTAGCCACCTCTGTCCCCTGTCAGCCGACGCCCCTCCTCCCAACCAACACCGTTTTCTCTCATATACCTCTCAACTCCATCTTTCCACCTCATTCTTAGTCTGCCCCTGCCTCGATATACCTTTGTCCCTCCAACTCACTCTTGTATACTTTCTTAGTCATTCTATCGCCTCCCATACGTTCCACATGGCCAAACCATCTCAAGGTGTTCCTTTTCACACTTTCCAGCACATCCACATCCACACCATTCTCTTACTTTCTTATATGTCTGCCTATCCCTCCATGTAACTCCACATGCACTTCTCAAGTAACTCATTTCCACCATTCTCACTCTTGATTTGTGCTTCTCCAACAACGTCCATGCTTCAATCCTTTACGTCAATGTCGGGATTACCACACTATCATGCAATCACATTTTTACTTCCATGCTGACCACCCATGTCACTGCTTTCAGCATTCCTACAACCCTCTTCCCCTGTTGCACCCTCCCTAACATTTCATCCTACATCTATACTCAACACACTGCCCACATACTTAAATGAGCTGAAAGTCTCCATTTCTTGACCAATCAACCTCACCTCACACTCTGTGACTGCATCCCTATTAGTGCCGTTGCAAGTAGCGAGCTATGAGCTGTGCTTACATTCATCAATCTACCAGATTTCAATGATGATGTTTCCCTTATCTTAATAGTTACATACGATCTACTGGTTGAGTGTACAATCAGCACCCTGCCAGAAACTTTACCATGAATCAGAATATAGAGATCCCTGACACTGCCACTGATGCCAAAAAATGTGTCGCCCATGGAATCTCCGTCATCTACCCCTGGCAAGGACAGCCAGTTACCTACCACATCCAGTCAACAGGGTCATTTTCACCTGGAATGTGGAAGCAGTCTCAAAATGCACCAACGTATGACGGACAGTTTTGACAAGCCACAAGCAAAAGAGTCCAGCCCTGACAAGGCTTCCAGAATACCTGCAGGGGAAGCACAAAGAAATACTGATTCAGCCGATGCCTACTCAATGTTTGCCAGAGAGATATTGTTATGCATAGCCAATTAATTATCTGTGTTTATTTGTTGTTTTATGTTGTTTTTGTGTTTTCCCTGTTCTTGCTCTGTCTTGAGTCGGCTACCCCCAAAATGGGGATTGGGCCTGAGCATATAGATAGATAGATAGATGGCCAATTAATGAACACTCCCCCAGTATGGTCTTATCATTACGGTGGGCATCAATCGACCTTGTGAAAATGGGTCGATTTTCAGGTCCCCTTTCTCCCTCGTGTTAAGCCCTATTTGTTTTGAGATTACAAGACGTTCGGCCCATTAGTTTGGCGCTTTTAATACCTTTCGCCCCATTTCGTTGTCAATTTTAAGACCTTTCGTGCTATTTTGGTGTAAAATTGTATTTCTGGCGAGCGAGAGTGAGCCTGTAATTTTAGGAGTAATCGGCCTTCGGCCGGGACATTTTTCTACCAAAAAATGTTCAAATTTAGCTAGAAGGGGCGTCTAGGGGGTGTTTTTCTAAGCTTGGTGGAGGTCTAGCGAGGAAACTAACAAATATATGAATAGGCTTACATGAATTAATATATGAATAGGCTTACATGAATTAATAGACCAATAAAAAGCGGCCACTGTCCCCTTAAGGCTGATTCTTCCTAAATTAGAGGCTCACTATCGCTTACCAGGAAAACATCGACACCTAAATGGCACGAAAGGTCTAAATATTGACAACGTAATTGGGCGAAAGGTCTTACAATCGATAAACTAATGGGGTGAACGTCGTAAAATCTAAAAAACTAATGAGGTTAACCCCTTCAGACTCATATGACACAGAGGTTGCCAGATTAGCAATAAGAAATAGAGTTATCTCACTCTTATAATTACCTCTCCAAAATTAGTTTACTGCCCACAGCTAGCTCAAAGACAACTGCAGAGGTTGAAGTAACTAAACTAAAGGTTTCTAAATACCCCTGATGGTAACAAAGGCTTTACAGTATCCCTAATCGGCTCAAAATCGCGTCATATGTCGGAGAGGGTTAACATGAGGGAGAATAAGGGTCAAGAATAAACCAAATACCCTCTTTTAGGGTATAAATCATCTAAATAACCTTAAGGGGGTGGTACTTGGTTTTTGGTCTATATATTTATTTATTTCTGAGTTTCCTCAGTAGACCTCCATCAAGCTTAGAAAAACATCCCCTAGACCACCTTTCAAGATAAATGTGTACATTTTTCGGTTGGGTTCGTTCTGAAATTAGAGGCTCGCTTTCGCTCGCTAGGAAAAAATCAACTCCTAAAGGGCACGAAAGGTTTTAACCCTCTCACGTCCTTGACGCAATTTTAAGCCTATTAGGGATACTTTGACCCTTTTGCTGCGGGTGACGTTCTGGAACGTCCTGGCAAGTTACAGCAATTTCCAGGATTTAAAAACCTGTAAAAAACGTAAAAATCGAGTGTCAGTGGGCGGGAGCGTGAGGGGCCCACCTCCGTCCCTCAGAGCAGCGAGCGGCTCACTGAGGTAGACTGTCTCTCGCGCGGGTCTCTCTCTCTCTCTCTCTCTCTCACAACAGTGTAGCCAAGCGAGCGAGTGCTACCAAATAGCGGGTTTCCCGCGTTTCACTGGCACCGCTGCGGGTGAACCAGACCACGTACGGGGCCTGTTCTGGTCTCATTTTGAAGCTATTTTCGCCTAGTTTTCGGCAGAATACAGTTCATTTAATGCAGATGCTTGATTTATCATTCAGGAGTGCCTGAATATGCCCTAAATAGCCCAAACATAGCCGCAGCCAATGGCTTAAAGCCTTTGTTACCATCAGTGGTATTTAGAAACCTTTAGTTTAGTTACTTGAACCTCTGCAGTTGTCTTTGAGTTAGCTGTGGGCAGAAAACTAATTTTGGAGAGGTAATTATAATAGTGAGAGAACTCTATTTATTATTGCTAATCTGGCAACCTCTGAGTCATATAGTAGTGAGAGGGTTAATATTGACAACACAATAAGGCGAAAAGTCTCAAAATCGTCAAACTAATAGAACGAAGGTCTTAAAACCTCAAAACTAATATGCTAAACATGAGGGAGAATAGGGGTCCAGAAAAAAGCATCTACCCCCTTTTAGGGTATAAGTCATCTAAATAGCCTTAACCCATCCAAACCTAACCTAACCTAACCTAACCCAACCAAACCTAACCTAACCTAGCCTAGGCTAACCTATACCCTGTTCAAAATACATAGGCCAGAATGTGATTGTGTGGCTTTTTGGTTTTATCAGGGTAACGTGATGCCGTGGTTGCCATCTGTGGTGTTCGGTGTGTCGGGACTCGTGGCTTGCGCTGCACTCCTGCCGCTCCCGGAGACGCACCACACTGCCCTCCCGGATACCATTGATGACCTGGATAAGCTGTGGCGGACCAAGAAGAAAAGGCAGACTATGTAATTCACCACTTGCAAGTTTCAGGCTATAGGGAAGTTGGAGCCATAAACATCGCTATTAAACCTAAATGCAATAATCGTGTAGGTTTCTGATGGATGCAAAGTATGTTAAATTGGGTTTTATGTATTTACAAATATGTGACAACCGTATTTAGGCTGGTAATTCTCCTAACTATTGATGTCTACAACTCCAACTTCCTTATAGAACAAAACTCGCAAGTGGTTAATTCTTCAGAACATTGACTATACTCGGTTTCTTTTCAACTGCAAAGTTCCCATCAAGATTTCTCAGTTATTTTGAAGATTTTGTAGTGAATTATGGTGTTAATTATATATACTTGGTCTTGTTATGGTGCAGAGACATAATAGTTTCATTTTCTTTCATGAACTCGTCCAATCCCAGCGACGGCTACTAGCCTTCAGTATATTAGTCACTCCCCAGTCCCAGCGACGGCTAGGAGCCGTCAGTAATGTACTTTCCTTGTAACTGCCTGTATCAGGCTGTACCTGGTACCACGACCGTTTGAGCACTGCTCTTGATATGGCAACACTTCTCAGCTTATATAAAACCCACTGAAGGGTGGGAGAGCCAGTCTTCTTTCATCTCTTGAGGTGGAAGGTTGTTCTATCTTGGCATTTTTGCCACATTGCTTGGGACTGGGGGGGACTTTTATTACTGTATCCTCCAGTACAGTAGGGGTTAAGTATCGATAAATTGGCAGCTAAGGGATTACATTTATCGTCAGCTGAAAATACACAGAGTTATAGTTTCCTCCCTAGACCTACATCAAGCTTAATTAACCTCCCCAAGATCCCTCTTCGAGATAAATTTGTAAATTTTTCGGTAGAAATATTCCCGCCCAAAAGACGGTTCCTCAAAATACAGGCTCAATTGCTGTCGCTTGCCTGGGAAAAATCAACACCTAAATGACACGAAAGGTCTTAACATTGACAAAGAAGTAGGGCAATAGGTTTTAACCCTTGTCTAGCAGGGTGTTTTGGGCTCATTTTTTTTTTTTTTTTTTTTTTTTTTTTTTTTCTATATTCCAACTACTCCCTCTCGGGCATAGGCTGAGAGCCTGTACATTCCACCGCTCAACACGGTGAAGCCCGTGAGGTCTTGTTCCAGCCTGGGGAGTGAGACATGTGAAGCATCCATCATGGCTCAAAGCAGCTCCATCTCTGAAGCGGCTGGTTGCTTCGCTCAAGTGCTTCACCGTCTCACCCTCCAGACTCAGACCCTCACTCTCAGAACGCCACCTATTGAGCAGTGAACTCACTAGGCATTGTCCCCCTGTAACATATTTTGAATATGGGAATATTCATACAGTGTTATTTAATCAGGGAACAATGAGGGTATTTTTTTGGCATTTCGGTGGGCTTTGTGGTAATGCACTGATACTAGGTACAGCACAAATTCAATCCCAATAATATCTTCCCATTGACATATCGGGATTTGAACCCGGGTCCATTGGATTACCAATCCAGTGGCATGACCACTCCACCACACCACTCCATATTCAGGCCCTCCTGAATGATCAATCAAGTATCTGCATGAAGAGAAATGTATTCAGCAAAAAACTAGGCGCTAAAAGCTTCAAAATGAGACCAGAACGAGCTACGTAGCACTCGTGGTTCTCTTGCAGTGGTGCCACGAACATGGGAGTTTAGCGTATAGCGGTATATTTTTCCCAGCTATGCTCACTACTGGCTACACTGCCGGCCTCTCGAGAACACAGGGAACATGAGTTAATGGGCGGCGGTAAGCCCTGGGAGTCGGCTGTCTGGCCCGCTGCGCTCCCGGCCATTTGCACTCGATTTTAACCCTTTAACACCTTACGAGCGGCCTATGCGGTTTATTTATGTGTACCGCACAGCGGGGTGTTTTTAGCCAAAATAGGGCTGTTTACGTGATCATTTTCATGCCTAAATAAGACCCAGAACGTAAAACAAGTACCTATCCCTGAAAGGGCATAAACAGAGCTTTCGAATGACCCATAACGATCCTTGTATGATGGATAGTTTTCTTGCAATAACCGTGCAACGCGAGTGCAAAAGCAGTAATTCGGTACTTTCAGTACATAATTGAGTATGTAGCGAGTGAGAGAGGGAGGAGGGAGCTGAGATTTGTGTCAGTAGGTTCGCCGCGGTGGTCTGGAGCAGTCATACGCTCGCTAGTCTCCTGCCACCACTTGTCTCTCTCTCTCAGCCACATTACGTGCTGAAATTGCCACTCGACCTATGTCGAGCGCCGCCACATAGTCCAGCTTTATTTAACTCGACTTATGTTGCTCGCCGCTAAATAAGGGTTAAAAGCCTTAATAATGCTCCTAACTTGCTGCAAATTGGTGCACAACTTAAGTTGAGTGCCGCCAATAAGGTGTTAAAATCGACAAACTTAAAATAACCGGATTTACGAAGACCCCCACCAACAAGAAAAGGAAGTACCCAGAAGAAAGGGGAGCCAAAACAAAGCAACAATGGAATCCAGACTACCAGAGAAAACGCCAAAGAAGAGAGGAAGAAGGAGGAACTAAAATAAACACCATAATCACCAAAGCAGAAAATACGAATAATCAATTCTGGATACCTAAATTGCCCCACTTCGTCAACAAGGAAGAAGGAGAGAAACAGACCAGACCAGACCTACTCGCCAAGAAAGAAAATACCGCTCCAACACAGCAAGATAAACAACAAGTAAAACCACGTGTACCCAAGAAAAGAAAAAACAAAATCTACACCCATCATCAAACCATTAAATTCCCTAACACTGCCAGTAACACCAGACGAGACGCCAGAATTGCCACCATCACCCTGGAAATACCAACAACACAAGGCAAGACCATCACCAGCATATCACAACACCACAAGGCACCAATAAAGAAGATAACATTTAGCCAAGGACGGAAGGACCAACAACAGTATATGAGTGAAAACACTTACGCCTCTCTTCCACCCAGATGTGGATTCACCTGCCCGCGTACTTCTGAGGGGTACTCCTTATCCCCCTAGATCCGCCCCCACTGGACTTGTGATCTTCTGACCCCCGCACACCTGCCCTGGGAGTTGCAGGGTCTGGTAAATGAGTTTGGAACAGTGTGCGAAAACGGAATTTGAAGGTAAATGCGGGGAAGAGCAAGGTTATGGTCTTCGAAAGGGGTTAAGTCACAGAGTGTGAGTTGAAGTTGAATGGTCAGGCTATGGGGATCGTCAGCTCTTTTAAGTATCTGGGCAGTGTGTTGAGTAAAGATGGGACTATGGATGAAGAAGTGCGGGAGAGGGTGCAACAGGGGAAGAGGCTTGTAGGAATGTTGAAAGTAGTAACAAGAAATAGGGTGGTCAGTATGGAAGTGGAGAAGTCCTTGCATGACAGTGTGATAATTCCAACACTAACTTACGGAAGCGAAGCATGGACGTTCGGGAAGAGACTCAGACCAAGAGTGAGAGCGGTGGAAAGGAGTTACTTGAGAAGTGCGTGCGGAGTTACATGGAGGGATAGACAGACGAATGAGGAAGTAAGAAGGAGGTGTCGTGTGGAGGTCGATGTGCTGGAAAGTGTGAAAAGGAACAAATTGAGATGGTTCGGCCATATGGAATGTATGGAAAGCGAGAGAATGACTAAGAGGGTGTACGAGAGCGAGGTGGAAGGACAGAGAGGGAGAGGTGCACCGAAGGAGAGGCGGAAGGATAGAGTGAGGAAGTATATGGTTGCAGACTGTGCTGGTTGGGAGGAGGGGCATCAACTGACTGGGGACAGAGGTGCATGGGGGCGGTTCGTTCGTGGCCACCCCTTTGGGGATCACAGCGTCAGGCAATAGATAGATAGATAGATAGTCTCCGCAGCCGAAGAGAAATTTCAACATCTAGAAGAAGAAGAGATAGAAGAGGTATATGAGACCGAAGAGATAGCCCAGATTGCAGAAACAGAGGAGGAAATCCTTGAGGACTCCGATTAGAACCCCCAGGGTTTTTAAAATCTCCCCCGCCCGTCATGGCTTCGGCGGGGGAGCCTGCACTCGACAAACCACCACCAATATATCACCTCGCAAAAATCCGAGGCATTCCAGTGAGACTTCTCAATGATACAAGTGCAGCCCGGTCGTGTCTGTTCAACTCTTTTTATGTTATACATAAGAAACAGTTAGGAAATCTACAAACTGCCACCACCAACCTCATCAGTGCTGGAGATAACCCCCTACTCATCAGGGGAGAAACAGCGCCACTGCATGTCACCACCCCTCAAACCAAACGCCACCTGTCATCACCCTTTTGTCGTGTTCTACTCTGATTGTCAGCAATACGATGGATATATGGGTTTAGACCTGCTCCAGCGCCTCCAAGCACAGCTGGATTGTGGCAGACGTCTCCTAACCTTGCAAAACAAAACAAAAAATGGAAGAAAGAAAAAAACTACTCCCCCGAAGAGCTTGCTAAAAACCAACAACCCCTACCAAAAAAGCCCAATTAAAGAAAAGAAACATTTCCCAACAACCCCTTTACCCTTACACAAAAGACAAATATCACCTCCAACTCAACGCTACCGAAAACAAAATTGTCTAACTTTTCACCCAACCGGAGACGACAACGCAGCTGAACAACCTACCCGACATACCGCTCGCCCCCGCCATTCCCCCTTCCACCACAGTAAACTCAACCCTGTCTTCCCACCCATATAAATTTAGCATTCCCACCAAACAATCCACCTCATGTAAAAAAATCGAATAATATATCTTCTCAACCCACCATTATCAGTCCCACAGTAATAAATCAACGTATATCCATTCCCCCAAAACACCAACACAATCACAATGGGTGCCCCTACACCCCCCTCCCCAAACCAACATGATTATTACCCGGAAACAAACCATCACCTGTATGGAACGTTGCCGGATTCAACTCACCCTACTATCCTTCCGCCATAATAATGTATTAATTGCCAACAACTCCGAAGAAGTTTTAACACTCCCTAAAGGCCTCATCATTGGGGACTTATAACCCTTTGATGATGCCGACTCCACCCCAATCACAACAACCTCCCCCATCACACTTCCCACCCTCCCAAATACGTTAACCACGCTGCAAAAACATCAGATGCACCAAGTATTGCAAGAGTTCGCCGACGTGTTCGCTCAAACCCCCACCGAAATAGGAAAAACACACATAGAAGAACACCTCATCCATACCACAGGACCGCCAATACGCCAACCCTCCCGCAGGAAGAACCCGCTTCAACGACAGGAAGAGGACCAACACTCCGACAGGTTCAAGAAATGTTGGATACAGGCATAGCCACGCCATCCGTCAGCCCCTGGTCGTCCCCCGTAGTCCTGGTGAAGAAGAAAGACGGGTCCACCCGGTTTTGCGTGGATGACCAACGCCTAAACGACGCCACGGTAAAGGATGCCACGCCATTACCCCGCATCGACGACTCATTGGATTCCCTCCACGGCTCAAAATGATTCACCACCCTGGACCTCCGGGCCGGATACTGGCAAGTTCTGATCAAACCCGAACACCATCAAAAAACAGTGTTTTCCACCAGTGGGGGACATCTCTATGAATTCAACATCCTGCCTTTTGGCCTCTGTAATGGTCCTGCCACATTTTCCCGCCTGATGGATTTTGTATTAAAAGAACTAACGTGGGAAACTTGCCTTGCATACCTCGACGATGTCATTGTATACGCGAACACTTGGCCCGAGCACATCCAACGGCTCCAACAAGTGCTACAACGCATCAAGCAGGCAGGTTTAAAACTCAAACCCTCAAAGTGCAATATAGCCTGAAAGACAGTAGGCTTCTTAGGATACGTAATATCCGAGAAAGGCATCTCCCCAGACCCGCGGAAGTTATCAGCAATAGCTGCTCAACCGCCGCCTACTACAGTTAAAGGAGTGCGATCTTTCCTAGGTCTGGCTACCTACTACAGATGTTTTGTACCAAACTTCTCCGCAATAGCCAAACCCCTCCACGAACTCACCCATAAAGACACCGAATTTGTGTGGACAACCACAAGAGACGAAGCTTTCATACCCTGAAAAACAAATTAGTGAACGCCCCTACCGTAGCATTTCCCGATTATAGACAACCCTTCAGGTTATATACAGACGTTTCCCTCTACGCCATAGGTGCGGTCCTCGCCCAAATTCAAGACGGAAAAGAGCACATCATAGCCTGTGCCAGCTCCACCCTGAATCAAGCCCACAAAATTACGCCACCACTAAAAGTGAATGCCTCGGCATCATTTGGGCCTTGAATAATTTCTGTTCTTTCCTCATTGGCACCAAGGTCGATATCATCACAGACCACCAATCCCTACAATGGCTCCGTCAATCAGAGACACATTCCGCCCTCCTAGTAAGTTGGCAAGAAACACTCGAAGAATACAACTTCGAGATTCACTATCGACCAGGCAAACTACACACTAATGCCGACGCACTCTCCCACCTACCCGTACCAGACGTTCACACTTTAGCAGCCCTACATCAATCCTCCCCCACATCTCTGCAGAAACAGACGGCACATGAAAATCCAGAACCTACCTTACTACAAGCCTGGCAGAAGAAAATAAAACCCAAGTGGATCCCAAAGGACATCTTTTACCACCTCCATCAGGTCGGTGACCAATTGTATACTGAGTCCTGGCACGTCCCCGTCGACCCCCACACCGCCCAAGACCTTATGATAATCATCCACGAGGGCAATGGGACACATTTGGGCCAAACAAAAATGCTAAAACAGTCCAACAAATGTACTGGACCACTAACCTCTCAGCCATTGCAAAATACGTCACAGAAGCTTGTAAACCCTGTACCTTAAGAAAAGATAGAGGAAAAACCCCTGGACCAGCCGGAAAAATGTCAGCCAGCAAAACGTGCCAGACACTCTCCCTCGACGTGATGGGCCCTGCAAATAACGGGAAAAGATTCATCGTCACGTTCGTGGACGTATACTCCAGATTCCTCATAGCCTGCACAATAAAAGATCATAGCGCCCTCACAGTAGCAGAAGTACTCGCCACTGAAATTTTCCCAAACTTTGGCCTACCCCTTTCCCTACTATCAGACAACGCCCCCGAGTTCTCAGGTCACGTATGGACAGCTTTCGCCAAAAAATCTGGAATCAAGATCGCCCACTCGTCACCATATTGGCCCCAAGGCAACTCCATATGCAAACGCAGCCACCGAACTATCAACAATCAGATGCGAACGCGCCTCATCGCTCTCAATACCAACGACTGGCTCACCCAAATTAAAATGATCCAGTGGGGAATAAACTGCTGCCCCCGTGAAGACGGCATCACCCCTCACGAACGCCTGTATGGCGTCCCCCCCCCCCCCCCCTACTACTCCCCTTTCATCATCTTGCTCAAGCACCCACATCTCAAACCGACCTCGAACCCTTACAGCACCTGAAGAACACACCGCAAAAGACGTACAATGCAACGCCACCACGCCTCACAACCCCTACGCCATAGGTGACACCGTAATGGTAGCCATATTGCCCGTGATAAACAAGCTGGGTCCCCGCTACTTAGGACCCTATAAGGTGTTGAAAGTCCCTAATCCTTATCAAATTATCGTAGACTACCACAGAGAGACTCTGACATACCGAAATCGCTTTGTGCGGATCTACCGTCCTTTGATTATTGATGAGGACAGCCACCAACAACCTCCCATGGCACCCCAACAACCTAACGAAACGTCACAAACTACTTCTCAAACCTACCACCATCAAACCCACCAAAACAGCAACAGTTCCCACAAATCCAGAAATACCTCACACCGATCAAAGTTCCCCACCCCAACCTCACCCTCCCCACTCTCAATCCTCTCCACCCATCATACCAAAATAACAAAGAAAAAACAGTCAGTCAAACCTCATTTCACTAAGTACTACAAGCTACGCCCCCATGCCCCCACCGTCCTCCCCAACCTCGCCTTGTAAAAAAGAAAACCACACACCACCACAACCCTACCAGCACAAAATACCCCAGACAGACCCACCACAAACCCACACCAAACTACCTTCAACATTCTCTCACACTTTCTCAACACCTTCACCAAAATAAAACGCCCAACATCCTCACCCCCCCCCCCCCCCCCATCCCCACGAACCTCCCCCCCCCAACATCAACCAAGCTCACCACCTCTTCCTCTCCCCCTCCTACACCACCCCCGCACATCCTACCCCAACCACCCCCACTGCCATCCACTCAACCCTACTCCAACCCCAAACAGACCTTCCACCTCAACAAGCCACCAAACATCACCCTCAACCCCTCACACCAGCCCACCAAGCCAAATTTCAAACCCCCTCAACTCCCCCCCACCCCCCACACTGTCACCCTACTCATATATCGTACTTTCCCCGACCCGAAATATTCCACAGAAATAATCCATTTCCAAACATATCACCCTACAAACCACCCTCATAACTCAACCTACCACCCCCAACCCTCAACCTCAAACCCCACCATCACCAAACCCCTCAACATTCCGTCACCCAGCCCCTCCATTTAAACAAGATCAAGCCGTTTATCAAAACCTCCAGTCCGATTTTCCTCAATTTGTTTACACAAACTTCACAAAAACCCTCACCAACCCAGACCATCTCAAAACTATCACATAACACACACGCATACACCATCATCGCTCCGAATCTCATCAGCAAGAAACACAAAATCAGCCTTCCCACGGCCAACTTTTGACAGCTTAGTAATCCCCAGTACTTTTGCGTCCGCACAGCTCAATACAACCCTGCAGGTCACTGACCGGGTCACCAGGTGTCCTCACACCACCACCAGCGCAATATCGTATATCGGTTTTCATTCTATATATTATATTTATATTCAATGGTATAATCAAGGTTGTGACTTTACTTTTACTTGGCCAAGAGGTTATTTGAGTGAATACACAATTACGAGTTTAAGCAATTCCAAAATTATTATAGGATCTCATGAATTACTTTATATATATATAATTTTATAGTCATACTCCAATCTCTGTTGATAGTTAGACATATCTATCGTTATTTGAGTGAATACACAATTACGAGTTTAAGCAATTCCAAGATTATTATAGGATCTCATGAATTACTACATATACCGGTATATATAATGTTAAAGTCATACTCCAATATCTGTTGATAGTTAGACATATCTATCGTATTTTTAAGTCTCGTAGTTTAATTCGAGGTGTATGTTATATTCTTGTACTTGTAGCCAAGCAAGAACTATGATAATTGTTTACACTGTTGGAGTACAATTATAAATACACATATATTAATATCAGATATTAAAAACACAGTTTGAGGAGTTTTGTTAATTTTACACTTTTTATGTAGTTTTATTTATTAAGTTACACATAAGAACAAGTTGTATAAATTACCTAGTTATATTAAGTTACACATAAGAACAAGTTGTATAAATTACCTAGTTATATTGGAATGAATACTTTACCCAGACCGACTTGGATTAATTAACACATATTGTATAAGATGAATAATACCGTTTCCTAGTTTCCAACCAATACTATCACTTCAATTATTCTATTGAATTGTACTTACAAAGACTTTGAGTGATGTGGAATTGTGGACTCTGTTCTCGTTCCCCAGATGGATCTCCATGATGATGTGGAGTTATGTGGAGTTAGGTGGAGAGCTGAGAGCCCTTGTTCACTCGGTGGTGTCTGGGCTTGAACTGAATCCTAATACCTCCTTATAGATGGGACAACTCCTATATTTTAAGTGCAGCTTTAATTATAGCTGTATAGCTGTTTGCTAAATGAAAAACTATAAGCTTGTAACTCCATGTAATATTGTAGGCTTGGTAAACCTGTTATAACTCACTCTCTCCCAAGAGGTCTTGGTTCCTTTTGTATATAGTAACTGACATTTCCACTTGTTTACATTACACGTGTAGAGCTCATTTAAGGTATATTCACAGTATATATCTCTAATTACATCTTATCAATATGTCATCTAACTACTTCCTGATCTATTGTACATAAAAATAACTATTACAACTCACAGGTTTTCTTTATTATATTGTATAAACATTCAACTAAAATCCATTTGTCACAACGAACCCTCGCGTCAGTGACGTTTACATAAACATTGGTATGAGGGGAGAAAAGGGAAGAAGGGGAGAATATTAGAGAAGGGAAGAAAATGCTCATCTTTCTTCAATTTCCTTCCACTTCCTCTCCATTCTTTCTATTTCCTCTTCTATTTAATATATACTTCTATATCTTTATTCATTCTAACTACTAGATGATTCTATGTCGAAATCAGGTCTCGACATCAACAACCACCACCTCTGCCCACCTCCATGTGAACCAGCTACCCAGTACCATGAATACCTCCACGACCTTCATCACCAAGGTGAAATGGGCCGCCGATCAGAAACCAAGCTTCAAGATACGGTATATTGATGAAGCACAAACAGCAGCAATAATAGCAGAAAAACCCTCGTAAACGGTCTCAACAAACCCCCAGCGTGTGCCAGACCAACGATCGATAGACTGGTGGACCTACCTCCGGCTGGAGTCACGGGGTCGTGCCTATCATTACAAAGAAGGAAATAAAATAACCGGATTTATGAAGACCCCCACCAACAAGAAAAGGAAAAACCCGGAAGAAAGGGAAGCCAAAACAAAGCAACAACGGAATCTGGACCACCAGAGGAAACACCAAAGAAGAGAGGAAGAAGGAAGAACTAAAATAAACACCATAATCACCAAAGCAGAAAATACGAATACTCAATTCCGGATACCTAAATTGTCCCACATCGTCAACAAAGAAGAAGGAGAGAAACGGACCAGACCAGACCTACTCACCAAGAAAGAAAATACCGCTCCAACACAGCAAGATAAACAACGAGGAAAACCACGTGTAGGCCACCCGAGAAACAACAAAATAAAATCTACACCCATCATCAAACCATTAAATTCCCTAACACTGCCAGTAGCACCAGACGAGACGCCAAAATTGCCACCATCACCCCGGAAATACCAACAACACCAGGCAAGATCATCACCAGCATATCACAACACCACAAGGCACCAATAAAGAGGATATCATTTAGCCAAGGACAGAAGGACCAACAACAGTATAAGAAGAGAAAAGACTTATGCCTCTCTTCCACCCAGAGGCCGATTCACCTGCCTGCGAACTTCTGAGTGGTACTCCTAATTCCCCTAGATCCGCCCCCACTGGACTTGTGACCTTCTGACCCCCGCACACCTGCTCTGGGACATCTCAGCCAAAGGCGTCATTACTCCGAAGGAACCTGAACAAGGCAAGCAATTCTAGGGCTCTATTAACTGGCATGTCAGTAATCTAGCCCTACAATTAACCTCCCATTCAAAAGCAAGATTGAAGCCATGGTGAATATCTCTTGAGGTCTGAGGAGTTCGTTTCCCTATTAAGGAATTGGAACGATCACCTACAACGGTAAATGTGACAGTCACAAGATCCCTAATAGGCTGCACCTTTCAGTATTAGAAGCATAAACTCGTGGACATGTCCCCACCTTACTTCTACTAAATACGCACCCAATCAAAACCGCACAGGACAAGGACAAATACCCCCCACAATCTCAGACTTGGTAGTGTGAATGTTGGTAGTTTGAATCTGCGTGTAAATGAAGTGGCTGAGATGTGTGAGAGGAGGCGAGTGGACGTCTGCTGTACCCAGGAAACACTCTGGAAGAGGCATGGGGTACAGTGGATTGTCGGAAGGAGGAAAAGATATAGAATATACTGGATGGGTGTGGAGACTGATAAAGCGAAAGGAGGAGTGGGTGTTCTGGTGGCTGAAGAGCTGGCGGAAAGTGTGCTTCAGATTACGAGAGTTAGTGAAAGGCTGATTGTTTTGAAGTTGAAAGTTGGTGAAAGAATTCTGAATGTGATATTTGCATATGCCCCACAGGCTGGTTTACAGAAAGAGATAAAAGAGGACTTGTAGAATGACACCGTCAGTGTCATTTCAGGTCTCTCGGAGAACGAAATAACCATCGTGGGGGGGACCTCAATGGGCACGTGGGAGCATCTGCAGATGGATACGAGGGGGTACATGGAGGAAATGGTTACGGAAGGAGAAACCTAGAAGGCGAATATATATTGGAGTCCTGCGTTGCACTCAACATGGTTGTGTGTAACACAAAGTTCAAGATAAGACAGAGCCACCTAATCACATATAACTCTGGGGTCTCCACTAGCCAGATAGATTACTTATGGTTAACAGGAAAGACTGGAAACTAGTTCAAGATGTAAAGGTCACCCCGAGCGAAGAATGTATCCCCCAGCATATGCTACTTGTGTGCGACATGAGTAAGCGCAAGAAGGTTTACATACCCAAAAGGAAAGTGTGGCTGCTGAAGGACAAGGAAGTTAGGGATAGGTTTCATAGTGAACTGGAGGAAATTAATAGAAATAAGGAAGCCAGGCCTAACGATGTAAATAGTCAATGGAATTTTCTTAAGCATAGCCTTATCGCTGCCACTGACAAAGTCTGTGGGAAAACAAAAGGGTCACCCCAGGAATAAGACCTCCTGGTGGTGGAACGATGAGGTAGAACATGCTGTGAAAGAGAAAAGGAGATGCTTCAAAGCATGGAAGAAAGGAGGCAGCAAGGAGGAATACCAGGCAGCTAAACGAACTGCCAAAAGAGTTATTTACAATGCTAAAAATCGCATTAAGGACCTAGTCCTCGAACAAGTGTGTAACACTGACAATCCCAATGGGATCTTCAACCTAGCTAGGCGAGTTAAAAATGACAGTAGGTGAACAGTGTGTTAGAAATTATAATGGGAAGATTGTGTATGCAGAAAATTAAATCAGAGAAGCATGGAAGGTACACTATGAACGATTGCTAAATGTAGAGTTTGAATGGGATAAGGAACAGCTTAATATCGAAAAACCAATATCTGGGCCCCCTCCTTTGATAGCACCAGCTGTAGTGAGCGACGCAATCAATAAAATGAAGGACGGTAAAGCTCCAGGTTGCTCCGACATTGTCGCTGAGATGATAAAAGCCTCAGGGGAGATTGGTGTAAACATAGTCACTGAGTTGATAAACACCATCAAGATGAGAAAATCCCAGAGGATTGGCTCAAAAGTGTAATAGTATATATATACAAAGGAAAAGGGGATGCGCTAGAATGATAGCGACTAGATAGAGGAAACTATAGGGGCCTGATCATGCTTGACCAAATCATGAAGGTCTGTGAGAGAGTCCTTGAGGGTTTGATCAGGCAAAGCATCTCTATTGATGATATGCAGTTTGGTTTTATGCCAGGAAGGGGTACAACCGATGTTATCTTCATAGTCAGGCAGATACAGGAAAGATACTTACTAAAAGGCAGGGATCTTTACTTTGTGTTTGTAGACCTAGAGAACGCCTTTGATAGGGTGCTTAGGAATGTTGTGCAGTGGGCTATGAGGAAACTTGGTGTGGAAGAGTGGCTGGTGCGTGTGATAATGAAGATGTATGAGGATTCGCGAAGTGCGGTGAGGGTGAAGGGTGTACTGAGTGATGAGTTCGCAGTCCGTGTTGGAGTCCATCAGGGTTCAGTATTAAGCCCCCTCCTCTTTATTATGGTATTGGAGGCACTGTCTAGAGTTTTTAGAGGCGGACTCCCATTGGAACTGTTTTATGCAGACGAATTAGTCCTAATAGCTGACAGTATGCAAGATGCTGAGGCCAAATTCAGAGAGTGGAGAGAGGGCATGGCGAGCAAGGGTTTAAGAGTCAATATTAACAAAACCAAGGTTATGCATTGTAGATTGAGACGAGGCAATGTGGAAAAGAACGGTGCATACCCATGTGCAGTGTGTGGAAAGGGAGTGGGCGTTAACTCAATTCAATGTAGCATCTGTCGATGTTGGGTACACCATGGGAGTAAGCGCTGTAGTAGAATAAAGGGGCCCCTGCCGAAGGATAAGTCAGAAATAGAGAAATTTGAGTGCGTAGTGTGCAAAGGCGAGCTTGTGTTAAGTGATGATCCTGTGGCTGTGAATTTTGGAAATGAGTCATTGGAGCTGGTGAACAAGTTTTTTTACCTAGGAGATACTATCTCTGCCGGTGGTGGGGCCGAGGCTGCCACTGTTGCTAGAATTAGGTGTGGCTGGGGGAAGTTCAGAGAATTGATGCCAATCCTGACTATGAAAAGAATGCCTCTCCCCCTGAAGGGAAAGGTGTATGCCTCATGTGTTAGAAGTGCAATGACGTATGCCTCAGAAACATGGGCCGTTAAAGTAGAGGATGTCAACAGAATGGAGTGTAATGAGATGAGAATGGTGAGATGAATGTGTGGGGCCAGGCTACAGGATAGAATAACAAATGTTGAGCTGAGGAGACGTTTAGGTATAAAGAGTATTAGCGAGATGATGCGTACAAGTAGACTGGGATGGTATGGACATGTGGAGAGAATGGATGAACAACATTTGGTGAAAAAATGCAGGTCTGTGATTGTGGAGGGAGATGCACCAAGGGGTGGACCGAGGAAGACCTGGGATCGGACTATATGCGCCGATCTCAAATCCAAGAACTTGACAAGTGAAGCAGCCCTTAACAGGGTTGCCTGGAATGCCGCCATTAGGACAAGAGACTGAAACTGCACTTATGTGTGGAACACTCAGTCTTAAAATGTTATGTATGTATGTATGTATGTAATAAAACTACCAAGAGATACTTGCCATGGTAATATCATTTTGACTAGTTTGTAGGTCTTTGCGAGATACCGTCAACTGGCACTTGGCATATAGACGTCTTTACTGCATCTGTCTAATGCCATGGTACCAAACATTTGCAATTAAAAGGTTTAAACACCGCCCCTGAGTTCTTTGAACTTCTTATAACGGTCAGTGACAGATCGAGTGAAATAGTACAGGTCATGATCTTGCTATCTACTCGCGTTAGTCCGATACATTGTCACTCTGTCATGACATTAGAGACATCGTATTAAAGACCCTAAGTCAAGAGTACCGAAATGGAACTTCATCACCGATGAACATAACGATCAGAAAAGATGAGTAAATCTAGCCCCAGACATGTACGGCTAAACCTACTCGCGTTAGTCATATGAAAGTGCCCGATGTCATGACATTAAGGAACTCTCATTTAAGATCCAAAACCAGTTCATACATCTGTAACTAAAACAACTTATCTACACGAAAGGCCAACCTGGACGGCCCAACGGAAAAAATAATCAGACGACCCATTGCTGTACCTCAACCCATCACCTCTCCAACTCAAAGTGTTAGCTTAGAAGTAAATATTGAAAACTCACTCATATTGACTCAGCCTAAATGCTCACATGTGCGAAGGTACCTAAATAACTTAGAGTCCACACATATCGACTCTGCCCAATTCTCACCTGTGCGAAGGTATCTAGATATTTTAGTATTCAATATGAGTCGCCTAATTAAAACATTGTTGATTCCTGTGAGAGGTTGTTTATTATTATTATTTGTGATTAAATTCAGAGGTAACATTACAGCTAATTAACCCGTACAGCCCCAGCGACGCGTCTGACGCGTCGGCGATGTATGTAACGCACAGCCCCAGAGACGCGCCTGGCGCGTCACCCTAATTCCGCCGACCGTAACCTCAGGTGTAGCCACTCAAGAGGGCTCAGATTTGTATGGGACCTGTTTACGTATCCCACGCAACCGTGCCGATGATTGAAAACTCTCAAAGTCCACGTGCGTGCGCGTGAGCGCGCAATAACCTGGTTTTTTGGGGTAATTGCCTTCAATTTTTTATCTTGTAAAATACGTTTTCGGGGGCTCTGTAGGACCATTCTTTAAGCTTTTTGAGCGGTTTTTCGTGTTTTTTCCTTCATTCCTAACCCATTCGCTATTGTTTCTGGAATAAAAAAAAAAATTGAAAACCGGCCGGGTTCTGGTGAACAAACATTACAAAACTAGCCGGGGCTCCACGGGTTAACTCCTGATCTCGTTGCAGATCCTCATTCGTGCTCAGAAAGTTTATATTTATGTATGTTTGTAAACCATTTTATTGATGCATATTAATTCATATTGTTTAGTCTAAGAGTAAGATAATAAATACTGTTCCTAACATTATACTCAGTGTTATATATATCCTTTAGCTCCTATATGCGTGAGATGTCTGAGTTCGACTTCTCGAGTTAAGCAGAACCTACCAATTTCCAATTATAAAAGCCTGGTAAAAACCCAGGTATAACAAAACTAATGAGAGGGCGATCCTAAAATATCAAATCAAACAGGGTTAACACTATCTGGTGCAACGTCTTGGGGGTTATTATGATATTTTGTTTCATTATTATTGAAGTTTTTATTTGTTTTAGCCATTTTCGAACAATGTGTTTTTAGTTTACCTGTTAGACTTGGAAAAACGCCTCTCCAAACCCCCTTCAAACTAAAAATATCGTCCCCCAGACCCCCTTCAAGCTAAATGTGTACATTTTTCGGTAGAAAAATTTCCCGGCCAAAGGCCGGTTTCTCCCAAATTGTGGGCTCGCTATCGCTCACCCAGGAAAAATCAACACCTTATTGGGTTGAAGCATTATATAATCGCCAAACCACACTAATGCGATGAAACGTCTTAAAATCTCCAAGCTAATGGAGTAGGACTGGGAGACTCCAAATTGGCCCGCCCTGCACCTAATAGGGTTAAACATGAGGCAGTGCAAGAAGATAAAGCAGGCCCTGTAATTCTTGAGAACCTGGATTGCTTTTTACCAGAGTAATTTATTGGGGGTAGCTTAGCCCCTTGAGGATCATGACGCGTTGTGACAGTTTATTCTGGCTATCATTAGACGATGTTATACAGCTTCGGAAGGGCCTCCTGGAATTGCAAGTGTTAGGACTGTCTTAATAAAACCTCTGACTTCCATATACCCTTCCTAATCTGAACAAAATCAACTAATGCTAGCCAGAACAAACTGACAGGCCGTGTCAAAACATTCAAGGGGCTATAGTGTTGGACGTAATTCTCGACAGATACTCAAAGGGCACATATTGTGATTAGCATGTTTTCTTCTTATCAACCTTAGAAGATTATGACACATTTTAACAGTTTATTCTGGCTAGTATAAGACAATTACATAGGAGGTATCTGTGGAAATTAGAATACAATTACATAGGAGGTATCTGTGGGAATTAGAATACAATTACATAGGAGGTATCTGTGGGAATTAGAATACAATTACATAGGAGGTATCTGTGGGAATTAGAATACAATTACATAGGAGGTATCTGTGGGAATTAGAATACAATTACATAGGAGGTATCTGTGGGAATTAGAATACAATTACATAGGAGGTATCTGTGGGAATTACATAGGAGGTATCTGTGGGAATTACATAGGAGGTATCTGTGGGAATTAGAATAGCAAAGCCAATATTAATTAATTTACACTCTGACATCCATATCATATCCTTCATCTTAATATTCTCTCAGTATTCCTGATTTTTCTTTTATTTTGGCCTTTGTTCGAAAATTCATATTACCACTCTTGCTAAACCAGCTTCCCAGAAGGTAGGTCTGCTCAACCGTCTCCGTGTATGATACAACCCTGCACAGCTTCTTGCTCTGTTCAGGGCCACAGTGCGCCAATGTACTGAATTCCCTACAATATCTCTCTACATGCGGCAATGTTGCATCTCCCTCACTCTTCTACTGCTATTACAATAATAAATGTTGTTCTGAGCTCTATAGTTAATACCCCTTCCCTTACGGAGAGTGGGGGGCACCTGCCTTTCAACACACTCCTAACTCTATATTGTCCAACTTTCAAACCCAAGATTGAACACACTTTCTGTCTTTCTTCTAGTCAACAAGCAAGCTTTGTACCTCTCTCTCTCAATCTGTCTTTCCCTCATGCTGACTTAAACTGCTTCAAGCTCTGCGTCCAGACGTTTTGATTCTAACATACCTTGATTTTGGCTCTTTGTCGCTCTTTGAACTTAAGGGGCGACACTTGTTACAGGCATCTTGCCTTTTGTCTCCTTCATTTACATAGAAAACAAATATATTCCCTTCCTATTCTGATTACAATCATCTAATAATAACCAGAAGACACAAACAAGATGCATAATCGGACCTAATAAGGGTTGATTAAAGTAACTAATTTACCACAACCCTAATCAGCATCATTCTTTAAACAGCGCTCAACTCTTAACAGATACGACGGCGCATTTATTTCCTGTTATCTGGCTATTATTAGAAGAATGTATTCAAGTTAGGATGGGTATATTGAAGTTAGGATGGGTATATTGAAGTTAGGATGGGTATATTGAAGTTAGGATGGGTATATTGAAGTTAGGATGGGTATATTGAAGTCAGAGAGTTAAGGGGATAGTGGTTATTTGGGGAGTTTATTTATTTAAATATTTATTTATTTGATGTGTCCTCGCTAGACCTTCATCAAGCTTAGGGGAGATCTCCACTTGAGGGATTTTTTTCTTCACCCCTTTCTCCCTCATGTTTAGCCCCATTGCTTTTGATATTATAAAACGTTTGCCCTATTAATTTAGCGATTTTAAGAACTTTCACCCCATATTAAGACCTTTCGTGCAATTCAGGTGTCAAT
Source organism: Paralithodes platypus (assembly GCA_032716605.1). NCBI lineage: Eukaryota > Metazoa > Arthropoda > Malacostraca > Decapoda > Lithodidae > Paralithodes > Paralithodes platypus. The sequence goes on along the minus strand of CM064531.1, from coordinate 40,486,100 downwards.
TTTATCCTGGCGAGCGATAGCGAGCCTGTAATTTAAGAGGAACCGGCCTTCGGCCGGGAATTTTTTCTACCGAAAAATGTACAAATTTATCTTGAAAGGGACTCAAGGGGTTGTAATTTTAAACTTGATGGGGGTCTAGGGAACAAACTAAATACCTCCCCTTAAAAACACTCCCTTCATGATAGATTTGTAAAAAAATTGATAGAATAATATACCGGCCGAAGACCGGTACGCTGTCACTCGCTTCCTATATGGCACAAAAGGTCTTGATATTAATACAGAAATGGGACGAAAGGTTTTATAATTAACAAACATATTGGGCGAACGTCTTTAAATCTGAAAATTAATGGGGCTAAACATGAGGAGGAAGGAGGACCTGATAAACGACCCATCTCCCCTTTATTGAGATAGTCTTTACCCTTATTAATCCCACTGATTCTTCCTAAGTTGTATAAAATCCTCTAATGATAGCCAGAATAATATGTCATAATGCGTCATAGTCTTCGAAGGGGTCAAGCCCCAGAAGTCTGTGAACAGAATACAACATTGATGGAATTGAACCTTACACCAATTAATAATGTTTTATTGCTTAACATGTTTTCTAATATTTTTGCTGTAACGGTTTAGGTTTCCTTTATATCAATATATGTACAGCTGCCCACACAAGTTCTGTTCCTCGTCGTGATGTTATGTATAATATCATTTATCAATTTCACTCCCAACAAAAACAAACACCTCCCAATTAAATTAATGCAACCATGTAATCCTACCGGGATTCGAACCTGGGTTACCACATACATATCTTAAACACTCTAGCCATAACACCATCAAGACAGTTAAAAGGTTAATTACATGACTACGATGTTATATCCATTTATCGAATATTGGATATCAATCTAATCATGTACTCAGTCCCAGTCTTTCTTCAATGTCCACCAACCTTTAACTGTCTTCGTGGTGCGATGTATAAGGTGTTGATTTTCGGTGTGAGCATCCTGGGTTCGAGTCCACGGACTGCCACATGTGTTTGTAAATTTCATTAATCGATTTTAGGAGTATGGTTGGTTGTTGGAAGGAACATAATAATTCAACTGCTGAGCTCTGGAACTCTCTCCCAGAATCAGTCTTTCCCTCTTCCTATGACTTAAATTGTTTCAAACTTCGTGTGTCCAGGCATTTTGGCTTGAACGTCCCTTGATTTTGGCCCTGTCAATCTTTCAACTCTGGGGGAGGCACTCGATATAGGCAGTTCTGCCTTTTGTCTCCCTTACTCGCATAGAAAAAAAACTGCACACTGAATAACCTGATGTTTAAGTGAAAGGAAAGAACATGTTATGGGGCACAGATCTCTAAGGACCGACCTCGCTATGAAAATTTATGTTCCAGAACCTTTAGGAATAATCTAATATATACATTTCACTCCCAACACCAAACACCATTAAATTAATGAAAACATCTGATCATACCGGGATTCGAACCAGGGTTACTACATACAGATCTTAAACACTCTAACCATTACATCATCAAGACAGTTAACAGATTAAGTACAGGGCTACGATTGTATATCCATTTTTCGAATGAAAGTAAAATTAGTAGTGTGAATTAATTGCGAGGGAGGTTTAATTTATTTATCAGATAACTAGTCATATGCATAAGAAACTACACTCTTAATTAAATCATGCGCATCACATTTCCATGTATATGATCACAAAGAGGAACACAACTTATATTGGCAACTGTGCATAGCTGCTCTTGTTTGTTTGTAAAGTAATTTGATATTTAATGTATTGTTCTGATTTTAGTTGTTATATTATCTAGACAATATTAGTTTTTACTTGCATAGATGGATTATCTACTCCTTCTAATATTATTTACTTCTGCTTAGAATATTTTCTGTTAATTAACGTGTATGTGTTTCCATTATAATATATATAATTAAAGGTTGCCAAGAAACATTTATGAAAATCAATTGTGTAAAACGACATTGTGTGTAATCTAATATATTAAGTTCACTCCCACATCAAACACCAGCAAATGAAATTAATGAAAGCATGTGATCCTACAGGGATTCGAACCTGGGTTACCATATACAGATCTTAAACACTAACCATTACACTATCAAGACAGATTAACAGAATTACTCGACAGTGCATATGTTCATTTGCCTCTAAATAATAAACAGTTATCAATGGTTCTAACAAGGTTTCAATAAATAGGGCAAACCACATATTCTGTGTCTTTAACCTTATCAGTATATTATGACACATTACTTGTTTAACCTTATCAGTATATTATGACACATTACTTGTCTTTAACCTTATCAGTATATTATGACACATTACTTGTCTTTAACCTTATCAGTATATTATGACACATTACTTGTCTTTAACCTTATCAGTATATTATGACACATTACTTGTTATCAGTATATTATGACACATTACTTGTTTTTAACCTTATCAGTATATTATGACACATTACTTGTCTTTAACCTTATCAGTATATTATGACACATTACTTGTTTAACCTTATCAGTATATTATGACACATTACTTGTTTAACCTTATCAGTATATTATAACACATTACTTGTCTTTAACCTTATCAGTATATTATGACACATTACTTGTCTTTAACCTTATCAGTATATTATGACACATTACTTGTTTTATATCTGTCTATTATTAGTTGATAATATTTGGATTAGGAAGTGTAAATGTCTTTCAGTGATAGTTCTTGATAGTTTACACAATACATACAAAAGTTACAAAAGTTACATTGTGGAGGCACAGGGAGTGTGAGAGTCATGCGGTGGAGGCAGGCTGTGCGTTTTATTATTGTCTGGGAGCAAGATGGCCCACGGTCACCATGGCAACCACGACGCGTGTGAGGCTTGCCACTCGTCAGCACTTATAACACTTGAATTTATGCACTTATCACACTGTAACTTCCCTTACATTGACATTTTGTGATAAGTATTGCCATTTGATTAACTATGGAGGTACACATGATGCTCGGGTTATGTAAATAAGAGTCACTAGAAAACTGGAGGCATCGTACAGCAGCCACGCTGCCTCACCTGGCTGCCGTCTGCAGGCACGGGAGTTTGGAAGAGGCATGCAGGACCCAATGATGGTGGTGGGTTAGATTTGGATTCCCTAGCAATTTATATTTCGTAATTATGCTTGGCTTTCCTAATATCAGCTTTAACTTTTCTGCTAAAATTTACATAATCATTTTGTAAATGTTCTTCACCTCTCTTTAGTTTCCTATACACTCCTTTCTTTAAGCCTAACGTATATTTGATATTATTCATCCATCTTGGGTCGTTCTTATGGGATCTAAAGCCTTTCTAGGGATATATTTATCCTGGGCATCACTAACGGTCTTAGTAAATACTGTTCAGCATGAACAAGTATCCTGGGAGGCTAGATTTCCACCTAAATCGTTAATTTGACTACCTGGTATCCTTAACTCTCCACTTAACCTTTCATTATTCGGTGAATCCATCCGTGTGTCACCAAGCAACCCCCTCTGGTGTGCTCTGGTGTCACCAAGCAACCCCCTCTGGTGTGCTCTGGTGTCACCAAGCAACCCCCTCTGGTGTGCTCTGGTGTCACCAAGCAACCCCCTCAGGTGTGCTCTGGTGTCACCAAGCAACCCCCTCTGGTGTGCTCTGGTGTCACCAAACAACCCCCTCTGGTGTGCTCTGGTGTCACCAAGCAACCCCCTCTGGTGTGCTCTTAGTCCATGAAAGTTGGCATTTCTAAAATTTGGCAATATTGTCGAGTTAGAAGTTAATTCATTTTTCCATTCTAGGTTAAATATAATTTCATTGTGGTCGCTATGTCCTAAGTTTCCTTCGATAACTATATTACTAATGAGATTTTCATTGTTACTGAGAACTAAATCGAGTATATTATTACCTCTGGTTGGTTCATCTACATGTTGAATTAAAAATAGTCCTGTATTAGTTCTACAAATCATTTGAATCTAAATATCTTGTGTGATTTATCAAATGTATTCTACTACAATCAACATCCCCTACAATACAAACTTTACTGGATTGACAGGCTTTGATTATCTCATCCCAGATTATTTTACTATTTATTCTATTTAAATTTGGCGGTCTGTATATTGCAATACTATTTCGGTTGTCATTAATCTCTAACCATACACTCTCACTGTTCCTCTCCAATTTAAAAGCTGACCTAATAATAGAAATGACCTAATGTGAGATAAACCATGTCACTCCAACTCCCTTTCTACCTTGGCGATCAACGTTGTACACAGTAAATCCATCAATATAATATTCTACCGTAAGATCTCGTGTTTCTTTGTTCATCCATGTTTCTGTAATCATTATTATATCAATATGTTCTGCGCATATGATTGTTTTTAGTTCATCTAACTTATTTCGCAAACTACGGCTATTTGTATAATATACCTTGAGTTTCTTACCTATGGATTTACTAGGAGTCACTCTAACTTTACTTCTTGAGTGATATTAGGCATTATTACTCCTAACATGAGACTATCTGATGGGTCCATATCTTCTACTGTTTCAATATCAATTAAATTACCTTCGATTTCACTGCAGTCAATGCTATCATAATTACTATATTATTACATAATTATGTGAATGGGATCCTATTACATTCCTAGCTGATGTATCGTTGCTTTCTCTATCCAACACATTCTTTGTTTTGCTCACAAAGGCTTCATTTTCAGCAAAACCCGACAAACGTCCTATCTAATGAGCTAGCTAACGTGGAAACCCCTAACGTAGAAAGATGCACCCCATCCGTTACGTAGGCTACTGTACAAATTATCTTTACCATATAATTTGTTCCAGTTGTCTATGAATGGTATTTCTTTCTCCTTACAATATTATTTCAGATGACAATTTATACCAATTGCTCTGGACGTCCATTCCTTGCCAACTCCTCTTCTTGGTAAGACACTATGTACTACAAAGATCCCTGGGCGGGTGCCCAACCCCAAAAGGGGTTGAAATAGGGGAGCTATCCCCCCACCAAAGGCGGCTTTCTAGGGCCTTTCCTAGCTGTTGCTGAGAGGATTGGGTTCTAGTCATGTGGTGATGGGCTGGTCTATCAGAGTGAGAACTGAGCGATCTCTGCCATACCCATAGCTTACTCTGACTGTGCCTTTTACTTGTTTATTTTCTAGATCTCAAGTGACGGCGTCTTTTTCCGTGGATTGACCTCCCAATCTACCAAGATTGGAAGCCAAAGCGTCACATTTTTCCTTTGCCCCTCAACTTTCTCTTAATAATTGCTGAGGGGCACAGGGCCTTGGGTGGGGCTTTGGCTTTCCGGGTGTTTCCTCACCCTCCTCAGCTCCCCGCCATGGAGTGGCTTCAGTCACCCAGGTTTATTGTGGTCGGCGGGGAGGGTTGTGTGGGGGGCGCTCGGTTATGGCCTTGGCCTTGCTCGGGCCTTGGGGCTGTTCGGCCAGGCAGCTTGGGGAACAACAACAACAACAGAGATCCCTCCCTTCCTCCTAACTTTATCTAACACTTCCAGATACTGACTGAGCAGTTCCTCACTCCTACCTTTGCCAACATAATTACTTCCTGCACGAAGGCAGATAATGAGGTTATCTCCACTATCTTCCATGATGTTGTCAATTTGCTATAATACCTACCCTACTCCAGCGCCAGGCAGACAAACAACCTTCCTAAGTTTAGTTCAGGTAGCTCTAAGCTGGTGTCGTACCACAGAGTCGCCAACAATGGAAATGTTATACTTACCTTTCCCTCGGGAGGATCCAGCAGCTGCAGGTGGAGAACCCTTGGTGGTGGCAGAAGCTCCCTTGATGGTAATAGCTACAGCGTCAGCGGCAGGCAATGCATCGGAGGACGGAACTGAGTCGGCGGCAGGTGCTTTGGTAATCCCTCCCTTATCCTGATTAGTATTTCACTCACATTCGTCTCGCAAAGGAGAGAATGTATTTGTTACACGCAAACCTAATCTACTATCCTGCTTCTTGAGTGTAACTTTCCCATCTGTATTCTGAACAACCTGCCATGAATAAAATTTTTAAAAATTCTTCCCTTTTCTCCTTGCTCGACTCAAGTTCCTCTTGGCTAAACATGAAAGCTAGATTTTCGCCTTTAAGCAAATCCACTTCCCTCTGAAGTTTAACGTTAACCTCCCTTAGACCCAAGACCTCTTCCTTCACCACAACCATCTCCCTTACCTGGTGAATAAGATGATGCAGATCGGTTACGGACTCGCACTCCATACCTGTCATGATCACAATAAGCTTAGCGAGGAGCCAATAACTAAGTACAGGAAACACAAAAGCAAGTCAACTAACAGCTACAAACTGAGTTAAAACACTATTTATAACACTATGTAATGCCTCCAAACACAGGTAAGTGTGTATGGTCACTGTAAGCGTGTGTGTATGGTCAGCTTTGTTTAACAGACATCCCATTCACATTTGTTTTTAATTGTGTTAGTAATATATATTTATGCACACATCATTATTATATGTATCAACTTTAACCATAAAACATTACACATGACGAAAAATATATATATAAGAATCCAAAGGAGCAAAGGAGGAATGCTAAACATCCAAACTTTATAGAAATATTAAATATGATAAGCACATGTTTTATTAGAATTACTAACAGTAGAATAAGGTGCTGCCAGTAAGTTTAACTATAGTTAAAACTCACTGAAAATAGATGAGAAAACGAATGGGCACCTCATCACTTTTCACTGTTCGACGTATGATACACCTAAACAATAAACCCTTTCCCCCCACCAAACTCACAAGTGCGCGCATCTTGTTTCCCAGTCCAATTGTCATTTTCGTATCCAAAAAATATATCGACAGCTTAATACATTTTCCAGAACGTCTGTTGATTCCTTGTGGAAACTTATCTTTTTACGATAATATGTAACATCAATGAATAGAGCATACTATTTAGATGGAAATATAAACATGCGTCACATGATATGCCTACAGTAATAAAGTGTAAGGGAATGGCGAAATCAGAGAGAGCCGAATTAAGCATTCTTGTTTATGTGTAGAAGTTTTCGTTCCGTAATGGCAGCAATGGCGGCTATCTTATCTTATGGACTATTATAATTTTCTACTCTATGTGAGGTTTAAACGCTATATATGTCAAAACACTGTTAACCCTTGTCTAGCGGGGGGTTTTGGGCTTATTTGGGCATATTCAGGCCCTCCTAAATGATAAATCAAGTATCTGCATGAAAAGAAATGTATTCAGCAAAAACCTAGGCGCTAAAAGCTTCAAAATGAGACCAGAACGAGCTACGTAGCACTCGTGGTTCTCATACAGTGGACCTAGTAACATGGGAGTTTAGCGTATAGCGGCATATTTTTCCCAGCTATGCTCACTACTGGCTACACTGCCGGCCTCTCGAAAACACAGGGAACATGAGTTAATGGGCAGCGGTAAGCCCTGGGAGTCGGCTGTCTAGCCCGCTGTGCTCCCGGCCATTTGCACTCGATTTTAACCCTTTAAAAGCCTTAATAATGCTCCTAACTTGCTGCAAATTGGAGGCGGACTTAAGTCCGGTCCCTATCTTTAAGGGTTAAGAAACATACATTGGATGAATTATTAACTTCATAAACCTCTGAGTAAAGCAACTGAAACGGTAAAATATGTTATACAATTGTTTGAGACATTAAGATAAATCTATTTAAATATTTATAAAGGGCGAATATACTACGAATTAAACAAACGAAAACTGATTAAAACACCATACTCATGGCTGCTAACAGTATATAGCGCATAATCTTGGTATATTTCTTTTTGCCCTAATGTGTATGTCTGTATGGCATCAAGTTACTTGACCACTAGTTGGAGCGGGTAGTGGTGGATGGAATTGATTCCAAATTAAGTCATTACTTTTAACCCATGAAGCGCGATAGGCCTCACGGAAGGCTCACCATAGCGAACGTGATAGGCCTCACGGAAGCAAGACCATCAAAAAACCCTTCCAAAACACCCCAGGGGTTCTCAAAACAAAGGAATTTGTCTCTAGGTGAGATAATTCCCCTCTAGTACTCATCCATGTGTTTCTCACCCCCCCTCCCCCCTTCGCCCACCTTATTCCCCCCTCCTCAATTATCACCTACTTTTCCTCTTATTTTCATCATTTATCGTTTTTTTTCTCTCCCGCAGTAATGTAGCACAAGTGGGTTGCATAAAAGATCGTTATATAACACCGAGACACAGCCCCGCTCGCCTCACTGGCCTCAGTTACCTCACAGACAGCGAGAGGGGAGGGTGTGTGACTCGCTGGCTCACGCCTGATATTATGACCGGGTGGCGAATATTTACCGTTTCCACCATCCAAATGTTTTTCCAACTTATTTTAGCACTCTTGAAGGTTCATATATATATCATATATGTAAAATAAAAGCATATTGAAAACAAGTGATGCTTTATATCGTAAGTATAACAAATTCTGTCAGAATCCAAGGCTAGAAATTCACAAATAAGTACCCTTGCCCCTAGGGTATTTTCACGTTTAACCCTGCTCAGGTGATGTACCAGAAGTGTGGCAATAGCAATGTGGCCCCATATGGTTACCGGCACTTTAAACGGCTCTCACCCGATAACTAATTGATGGATTTTAAATGTCTTGTTACCAATAGAAACTACAATTAATGCTTAATATTATGTTAAGAGCAAATTACACTACTGTAAATATTAGTTCTTTAAAAAAAAAAAAAAAAAAAAAAAAATGAAAAAAAGGGTCAACGAAAGTGAGGCATATCTCATACATTACATAAGCTGGCTTAATTTGGTTACAGGGCCGTGGAGGGGATGGCTGAGGGTGTTGGGTGACAAGGCAAAACTCTGGGGCAAAAAAAAAGTTCGATACGAAGGGGAAATTTGTACTACACATTTGGGATTATGGACTCCATATGGTGACCGGACAGGTTGGTACAGGAAAGAGGAGGAGAGAGAGTGGCGGCTCACACCCTCTCCCAGTCGTAGGACGATGCGGACTGACTGCTCGTCGTCCTAACTTCTTGCCATCGGCCTCCGGCCGTGAAATATTCGCGAAAAACCTGTTTTACGCATATTTTTTGCCCCATATGGGGCCAATAAGCCTGAGCAGGGTTTAATAGGTTAAGCTCCTCGGTGGTCTAGTAGTTAAGGTGTTGGAGTGCTGCAATACTGGCCTGGGTTTGAGCCTTGGCTGGGTCATGTCACAAAAATATTCAATATATTTAGGCTCTACTTGTTTAAGTAGTGAGGCCTTCAATGTACTCCAGATGACAAGTATCCTACTCTAGTACTTAGCTGCTAGTGTTTGTGTACGAGGTGTATGTGTGTATGGCATCAAGCTACATGACCACGAGTCAGAGCGGGTGGTGATGGATGGAATTGATTCCAAATGCAGCCATTACTGTTAACCTCTTCGGTGGTCTAGTGGTTAAGGTGTTGGATTGCAGCATTACTGGCCTGGGGTCGAGCCCTGACTGGGTCATGTCACAACAATATTAAATACATTTCTGTTTGCCCTAAACAGTATTTTGGTTAGTCTGAAAATTTACCATTCTCCACCTGGTGGTCACCACAAGAAGCTTGTAGCCTATGTAGGGCTTCTAATTGAGAATGAAATGGCACAAGAAACTAGTCAGGCTATAGAGGTTTACTTTTCAATAATGGGAGGTATACCTGAAACATGCAAAATCTATTAGGGGAAAGGTAATCTAGATGTTCTATTTATACTAAAGATACAGCATGTATATAGTTCATACTACTGAAATACAAATTAACATTAAAGGTCAATTGCTAGTGTACTGCACCAACAAACTTCAGAATGGTTGCAAGTCGGCCTTAATATTGCAACGTGTACAGTCAATTGCACCTATTACTCCTGATCACCCTATTTTTTGTTACTGCTTTCAGCGTTCCTACAACCCTTTTCCCCTGTTGCACCCTCTCCCGTACTTCTTCATCCATACTCCCATCTTTACTCAACACACTGCCCAAATACTTAAGTGAGCTGACCGTCCAACCTCACCTCACACTTTGTGGCTGCATCCCTTTCAAAGATCATAACCTTGCTCTTCCCTGCATTTACCTTCTGATTCCTGTTTTCACACACTGTTTCAAACATATACGTATATCACACCCTGCTCATCAGAAATATATCATCGGCAAACAGAACAGCAGTACAGGAAACTTCCTTTTGTTTCCTTCCCCTATCAGCGGTACACCAACATCCATTGCTCTTCTTTATATATCTGTCATGGCTCCATCCATGTTATATATTGAACAACTATTGGGACATCACACAACCTTGCTTTAACTCAACATTCAGATTAAAGAACTCACTGTTTTCATTCTCCATACGTATTGACACCTTTGCACCCTTATAAATGCTCTTCACTGCTTTCAGCAACTTACTATCTACTCCGTATATTCTCAGATAATTATGTCCACATTTCTTCTCTATCAAATCGGGCATAGGCCTTCTTCAAGTCGATAAAGGCAGCATACACCTTCCCTACTATGCTTAGAAGTCATATCCCCAGTGGTTACCACACACTTCTCTTTCCTTTTTACCCCTATACAGGGGGACTATTATGCCTGCATTCCAGCCAACAGGCGCACTTCCTTTCTCCCATACTAGTTTGCACATTTTCCATACCCATTCGATCACTATCTCACCACCATACTTCAGCATTTCCCCACATACTCCATCTATTCCTGACGCTTTCCCCATCTTCACTCTTTTCATGGCCTCACACTCTTCTGACCTCCTGATCCCCACCTCCTCCTCCACTACGTCTCTTCTTCTCCCTCCCATACCCCATCCAACTATGTTTGCTGGCGCTTCATTCCTTACGTTCAACAATTCGTTGAAGTACTCGTTCCATCTCTCGAATCTCAATCGTGCTTTCTATATTACCTCTGGGAATTTGTGTAGAAAAGGGGCGCATATTTCCGAGAAATGTTCTATAAGAATGTCAAAAATGGATGTGAGTAGAGACTATAACGCAATGTAGATTATATAACTAGTAATAAAAAAGAACATAATTATTGACCTGGGCCCAACATAGATTTGTTTTCCTCTTGTCTGTTTCCTAATCTACATTGCTGTAGTATCATAGCTGTTATGCCAGGGTTTTTACCGGAATTGTATTGGACAATGGTAGGTTCTTACTCGACTGGAGATGTTAAAACCAAACTACACATGCACAAAAGTCGTAAAGGGTAAATATAATACTGAGTACACACATTTCCTTTTAATAATCACGACACAATTAATTCACCTTACATTGATACATAGACAAAATAACGATATAATATGCCTAGCACGGACGAGAATCCACGACGGACCAATAGAATACAATTAGCCCTCTTATTCTATCACTTGCATAGATTATAGAGATACACTTATTTCGCAATGGTGTAGGAATTGATATAACTCATTTTGCACTCCTATTCTAACACTGTGTAGATCTGAAAGTGCGGGCACTGGTGGATGAAGTGTGAGCTGCTGAGTCCTTTCCCTTGGTTCCGTCGAGCCGCTTAGGTAGTCCTACCTTGTGGTTAATGGGGGAGGGATACAGATGGAATAGTTGGTTTTGGGTCTTAAATGGTAGTTCCTCATGTCATGACATAGGGTGCATAGCATTGGACGAACGCGAGCATGAACTAGGACATGTCTTAAGTTATGACTGCTCGACTATCCTGACATTTATACTAGTCGGTGATGAAGTTTCGCTCCGGTACTCTTTATGTAAGGTCTTTAATACAAAGTCGCTAGTGTCATGACAGAGCAACGAGGTATCGGGCTAACGTGAGGAATAAGTAAGATCATGACCTTGAGTGTGTGGTAACCACCGAGGAATATGTCTTTTAAGCGTAGTAGGGAAGGTGTACAGTAGGGTAGTGATTGAGAGAGTGAGAGTGAGAACGGAGAAATGGATAGGAAACGAGCAGGGAGGTTTTAGGAAGGGAAGATGATATGTAGATCAGATTTTTACCCTGAAGTGTGTTGTGGAGAAATATCTGGAGAAGCAACAAAAGGTGTATGTTGCCTTTATGGACTTGGAGAAGGCCTATGACAGTGGATAGAGAAGGCATGTGGAAAGTACTTAGAAAATACGGAGTAGATGGCAAGTTGCTGAAAGCAGTGAAGAGCATGTATGAGGGTGCAAAGGCGGCAGTACGTGTGGAGAATGAGCAGAGCGAGTTTTTTGACCTGAGTGTAGGGTTGAAACAGGGGTGTGTGATATCCCTGTGGTTGTTTACTGTATATATGGATGGATTCATGAAAGAAATACTAGGAAGAGCAGTGGATGTTGGTGTATCGCTGAAAAGGGAGGGAAATGAGTGGAAGCTGCCTATACTGCTGTTTGCGGATGACACAGTTCTGATGAGCGATAATGCATGGGAGTTGCAGGGTTTGGTAAATGAATTTGGAACAGTGTGCGAAAAACGGAATTTGAAGGTAAATGCGGGGAAGAGCAAGGTTATGGTCTTCGAAAGGGGTGAAGTCACAGAGTGGGAGGTGAAGTTGAATGGTCAGGCTATGGAGATCGTCAGCTATTATAGGTATCTGGGCAGTGTGTTGAGTAAAGATGCGACTATGGATGAAGAAGTGCGGGAGAGGGTGAAACAGGAGAAGAGGGTTGTAGGAACGTTGAAAGCAGTAACAAGAAATAGAGTGGTCAGTATGGAAGTGAAGAAGTCCTTGCATTACAGTGTGGTAATCCCGACACTAACTTACGGAAGCGAAGCATGGACGTTCGGGAAGAGACTCAGACCAAGAGTGAGAGCGGTGGAAATGAGTTACTTGAGAAGTGCGTGCGGAGTTACATGGAGGAATAGACAGACGAATGAGGAAGTAAGACGGAGATGTGATGTGGAGGTAGATGTGCTGGAAAGTGTGAAAAGGAACAACTTGAGATGGTTCAACCATATGGAACTTATGGGAAGCGAGAGAATGACTAAGAGGGTGTACGAGAGCGAGGTGGAAGGACAGAGAGGGAGAGGTAGACCGAAGGAGAGGTGGAAGGATGGAGTGAGGAAGTATATGAATGAAGGCAGTGCTGGTTGGGAGGAGGGTCGTCGACTGAATGGGGACAGACGTGCATGGGGGCAGTTCGTTCGCGGCCACACCTTCGGGGATCACGGCGTCAGGCAATAGATAGAAAGATAGATAGATGACCTTACTAGTTCGCTCAATCTGCCTCTGACCGTTGTAAGAGTGTTCAAAGAACCCAGGGGTCGGTTATTAAGGCTTTTTACAGCATATGTCCTTGACCATGATGTTGGACAGATGCAGACTTCTATGTGCTAAGTGCTGTTACTTGGACTGTATCTCGCAAATCCCGACCTATTATAGTTGTCTCGTCATGGCAAAGACTTCTTTAATAGTTTTTTAGAGTGCTGGAATGATCCTGGAAGTCAGTTTGTGGTATGCCCTTTGGTGCTACTTCCAGTGTCAAACTTGCAGCCTAAAAGAGATCCTAATGTTTTTACTATATAATAGCATGTAAGAAAACAAGTTCACTAGTTGGGAAAATAATTCTCAGACCATAAAGAACTCAGCCATGGCAGGAATACTTTAATGAATGGGAGGGTAATTCTTAGGCCCTGTCTGCGACAGGGTTGTTTACCGTGGCTGTTTAATGAATATATGGATGGTGTGGTTAGGGAGGTGAAAATGAGAACTATGGGTAAAGGATTGGGTTTAGTAGGAAAGAATGGTAGAGACTGGGAGTTGAATCAGTTGCTGTTTGCTGATGACACAGCATTGGTGGCGGATTCTGATGATGAGAAACTGCAGAGAGTAGTCAAAGAGGTTGGTGTGATTTGTGGGAGGAGGAAGCTGAGGGTGAACGTCAATAAAAGTAAAGTGATGGTGTGTAATAGAGATGTTCGTAGGGTGAATGTAGATGTGAGTCTGGATGGGGAAATACTGGAACAAGTGGAGTGTGTAACATTTCTTGGAGGAATTATAAGAAGGAATGGAGGTATGGAAACGAAGGTAAAACAGAGATCAGAAGGTGAGAAATCTCGGAATGAAAGTTAGAAGTGCAATGTATCAAGGGATTGTTGTACCAACAGTGATGTATTGGGCTGAGACATGGGCTCTGAAGTAATAGGAGAGAAGAAATCTGGATGTGATGGAGATGAGCTGCTTGAGGAGTATGTGTGAAGTAACTCATAGAGACAGATTGAGGAATGAAGAGATACATAGGAGAGTGGGACAGCAGGAATATGTGTCAGCCAGAGTGGACAGAAGGGTGCTGAGCTGGTATGGACATGTTGAGCGAATGAAAGATGAAAGGCTTACAAAGAGAATATGTGAGTCAGATAAAATGGGAGGTAGTGGGGTAGGAAGACATCCATTGAGATGGAGAAACTGGGTAGGACAAGCATTGGAAGATAGAGGAATGACTATAGATCAGGCAAGAGCAGTGGTACTAAATAGGAATTAATGGATAATGCAAGTGAATAGATTAGTGTAAAAGAGTTCGTTTGGGAGACGGGGTCAGGTGTCAGCTGGACTAGATGATAGTCCGTCATGCGCCTGGCCCGGGGAGCCGGTATATATGAAAAGTACGCCTGGATGCATGGTGGGCGGGCTTGTGGTGGTACAGCTTCGCTGCATGTCTGTCTGCGGAAGCCGGAGCCTCTCCGGGAGATCTGGGACCTGAGAATCTTATGCTGGGGACCCCAAATGGGCGTGAGCCTCTGGGTTTTCTCCTGGACACAGATCCTACCCGTATATTATGCACCACCAGTCAGCATGTCTGTTGTCGTCGTTCGTCTCTCTGTCCGGTAAATCGTAGACCATTCAATGGATTTTCACCAAATTTCACAGGTATATCCATTTGGTCAATGTGAAGGTCAGTCAAAAAGAAATGTTCAATTTAACTTAAAAGTTAAAGTCAAAGTTCAAGGTTAAAAATAAGGTCAATATTACATATTTTCTAATTTTTACTCAACATTTTTCATTTCACTATATAAGTTACTGGTAACCTTGATACCTTATTGACTTAATTTTAGATAAATATTCCAAAGGTCAAGGTAAAAGGTCAAAGTCAAAGGTCAAAACAAGGTTTGTACTATTATCTCTTATACTAACTGTTAGATTCTCACTAGGCTTACCATGTACTGTATATTCGGAATACTAGAATTTAGTAAAATTTGCCAGAACGTCCCGGACTTCCCAAACTTGACTACTTCCTTTAACGTGACGATAGTGCGTTGTTATATGTGCGATTAGTTTGCTTGGGAAACAGATTAACTTGCTCATGTAGTAATGTACACCCTATGTGGTGGATTGTGTTCTTTTATTTAATAATTTTCATTTTAGTAAGCGTTGTTTCCACATAGCGATTTTGATAATTTAATTTGACTTTATATTGTCCTTGTCCCAATTTTGGTTTGTTTAGTTTGCAAGTTTTACATTTTAACTTAGGCCTAGGTCATACTATATATATCCATATGGATCAAGGTCAAGGTCAATATGCTAATTTCTGTACTTTTCTTGCAAACTTTACAACATTTGGTGATAGTTGCACTTTAAATGAAAAAGGAAACATCCCCTCCCTCCCCCCCTTTCTTGAAACATCCCCAAACTAACCATGACAAGATTTTGTTTGGTATTGAAATTATAGGAATGCAAGTTACCGATTATTGTATGATCATTGACTTCACATGCCAATATGGAGGTAAGGGGTTGGCCTCAAGCTGGGGTGGTGGCCATCACCCCATATTCTAATATGTATTATCGGCCATACTGTAACCTTGGATGACTCAATATTATAGCTATTTACTTTGGGTCATTGTGGATATCAAATTATATTTAGTAATTGATCCTTTTACTGTTTGTATATATAATTGTGCTTAATTAGTTTTTATAACCGGCAAAGGCCAATAATCCAGGCAAATTTAATATTCATATGTACAGTACATGTAATTTACAGCTCAGTAAACAAAGTTACAAGAATGAAGTACATGAACAAACACTGAACATATTGTATATTACATTTTTAGAAATCTGGGTTTCGTACTATAAATTGAAATGTTGTCACTAATTGTGATAGTATAATATTATATGATGTTAGTATCATCTCAAACCCTTTACAATGCCTCCTCAGGAGAATTTCACATATCTATCAAATTTATATGTAATGTAATTGCACAAGATAACGGTTTTCTCAAAATATTGAATTTCGTACAATCATTTTGAGAAACAATTTACAGTTTGTAAGTACTATTTTAAATCCCTTGAAGGTATCACCAATTGACCAATATAAAATATACATTAGTTGTATATATTCGTTTCAATATATAAAGCAGAAATATTTACAAAGACAGTATTGGCTTTTTTCAAATGGCTGTCCACGATTTCATCATACAAAATTCATGCTTATACAAACAAGATCATTTTGTAGGTAGTAGGGGTAGGCAGCACCGCCCAGGGAAGTACTACCGCCAAGGTTTCGGGAGACTCAGGGAATAGCCTGAATTCCATTTTCTCTCCCAGGCCTTGGTAGCTGGATACATATCTTTCTGCCTCACACATCAGGGGTATCAGGAAAACCCTCTTTATATAACATACACATCCAACTTCACGACATTGCCCTACATCGCTATCCTCTATCCATAAAACAGTACTCTTCCCAATACATATCATACATGTAACACCATACATCTTTACCTAATATATCATGGCAGTACACTTGTTAAGAGCAAACCTGGTGGTCCCCCGGATATCCACCCCCGGCAGGGTTGGGTCATCAACACAGGGCCCTCCCAGTCGTCATCATGCGACTATGTCAAGAGCATTGCAACGTCCCAAAGCTGCTCGTCGGTGCAGCTTTTTCTTCACTCTAACATCAATTCTGTACACCAATTTCTTCAAACAGAATCCCCTACTCTCCTTTTTTTGACAGAGACTCAAGTAACATCCACATCTGACACGTCTAGATTTAATTTTCCAGGTTATCAACTGCTCCAAAATTTCAGACCTAAAGGAGGTGTATGTTGCTTCGCAAAATCTGAAATTGCCCTGGAGGAGGTTACTAGTTTCAATTGTCCCTATTTTGATTATTCTACATACAAATTAATTTCTGCTGGTAAATTTAAATACATATGTTGCATCTACCGTTCCCCAAATACTCCTCCAGAGCAAAGTCTTTTTGATTCTCTGTCCTCACAACTCAGTGTCCTCAACTTAAATGTTTCTTCTGAAATCACTGTGTTGGGTGATTTTAATGTCCATAATGTTGAATGGATCACTCATTCAGCCAGGACTGATGATGCTGGTCTTGAATGTGAGCTATTTGCAGACTCATTTAATCTCACTCAACTAGTCAACCAACCCACCCGTGTACCAGATAATCCTAATCATAATTCCCACCTACTGGACTTATTTTTAACAACCAATTCAGAAAATTATGATGTTACAATGACGTCCCCGCTTGGGTCTTCTGATCACTGTCTGATACAGGCCACCTGTCTATCACCTACCACACCTTCCCACTCTGAACCTGTTTTGGTGACTAAATGGCATTACGATAAGGCAGACTGGGAGGGTCTTCAAGGTTTCTTTATTGATATTCCCTGGACCTCTTTCTTTTCTAATGATGCACACTCCACCTTGAGCCACATACAAGATTTTGTAAAAATTGGAATGGAAACTTTTATTCCTCATCAAAAGTACAGTAAAAGATCTAATTCACCTAAATGGTTTGACCATAATTGTGCTAGAGTAACTGAACAAAAAGCAATAGCCTACAATGCATACACAAGATCAAAAACACATGAAACCTTTAATTACTTTAGAAACATCAGAAATCATGCCAAAACTGTATTAAACCTAACTAAATCAAACTTTCTCCACAAGCAGGCAAATAAACTTCTAAATAATCCAAATGATAACAAAATATTTTGGTCTACTCTTAACTCATTCAAATCCAACTTCACTACTGCTTCATCCATTCCACCATTAAAATCTCCGACTGGCAATCTTGTAAGTGACGCACGAGGTAAAGCTAACCTTCTTGCGGATATTTTCTCCACCAACTCAACCTTAGATGAAATAAGTCAAGATGTCCCTGTACTTAATTTTAATTCGCCTGAAATTCCCTCACTTAAGATCCACACCAGACATGTCAAAACTATTTTGCAGAATATCTCAGTAGATAAGGCTCCTGGTCCAGATGAAATTCCTCCAATAGTACTTAAGAATTGCTCCTTGGTGCTCGCTCCTGTATTGGCAACATTTTTCCGTCTGTGTACTCATACCTCATGCTTCCCAGTACCCTGGAAAGAAGCAAACATCCATCCAGTTCCTAAAAAAGGTGCCTCTTCAGATCCATCAAACTACAGACCAATAGCTATAACTTCGACTCTTGGTAAAGTCTTTGAAATTATATTAAATAATCACATAATTAAGCATCTTGAGAATAATAAATTAATCAGTGATAGGCAATATGGTTTTAGACGATGTCGATCAACTGCAGACATTCTTTGCCTTCTTACGCATCAAATCAACCAAGCTACAGACCAACATGGTGAAACATATATAATAGCACTGGATATATCAAAGGTACTTGATAGAGTCTGGAATCAATCCTTATTGTCGAAGATGTCACACTACGGCCTTGCATCATTAGTTCCACTAATTTCTTCTTATCTTCATAACAGAAAAATATGTGTAATGGTAGATGGCCTTTATTCTCAATTTCACTCAATAAATGCTGATGTTCCCCAGGGAACAGTTTTGGCCCCACCTCTGTTCCTCATTCATATCAATGATCTCATATCTACCACTCATAATCCAATAAATTCCTACACAGATGACTCAACACTCCACAGTTCCTTCACATTTACCAATTCTTTCACCCAACCCGATCTTATAAATTCAAAAATAAACACTACAATTTCTCTGAACCAGGACCTTTCTAGAATTAATGAATGGGGACAAAAGAATCTAGTTTCCTTTAATGCACAGAAAACCAAGTACATTCAATTTTCTAACCGACAGAATCTCACTGACTGCCATATATTTTTTAATGATGTAAATATTCCCACTTCCCCTAGTATTGACATTCTCGGTGTAACATTAACTACTAACTTGAGCTGGACACATTATGTTAGAAGCATTGCTAAGAATGCCTCTAAAAACCTGGGACTCCTGTACAGAGTTCGAGAATTCTTCACTGACGAGCAGTTGGCCGTAATATATAAAAGTCATGTGCGTTCTCAGATGGATTACTGTTCACCTCTGTGGAGTGGAAGTGGAGTGGTTGCATTGAGGCAGTTGGACAAAATTCAAAATAAAGCTATTAGATTAATCATTAACCCTGCAATCACACAGGACCTTCCTACATTGTCCATACGAAGAAACGTTGCATCCCTTGCATTATTCTACAGATATTTTCACAGCAATTGTTCCGCCTCTCCACATCTTTCCCCGTGGAACTAGGGCAGCTGAGAGCGCCCATGAATTTACACTTTCTCCTCCACAATGCAGAACTTCTGCTTATCAAAATTCATTTATCCCTAGAACTACTACTCTTTGGAATTCACATCCCTCGAGTTGCTTTCCACAAACTTACAATCTACAAAAGTTTAAATCCAGTTGTTACAAACATTTTATGAATGGAGGATGCCTTTAGGCACATGGACCTTTTTGTTTTATCTGTGTTTTTCCTTCCTCCGTTCAGTGTCTCTTAAAAAAAAAAAAAAATTGTTTTTATTGACATTGGAGATATTAAGCTTATGGTGTGAGGACAGTGTATAAAACAAACAATATATAAAAGTAAATTGCCTCAATCTAATGCGTAAACAATTTTTTAGCGGTCATTGAACACCCTCCCCGCGGCCGACGTATCCAGAAGGCATATACTGCAGGCGACGTATCAATGCATCCTCTACAGAAAAGGCCCATACTGCTGGCAACATATCCATACGTTTTGGTAGTGCTGGCTGAGTTGGTTGCACCACCCGCCCCATGGGATGACAGGCGCTTCTAGGTGGATCTCAGCTGGCCACCCTAATAAAATCAGTGTGTACAAAGGAAATCAAGCAACAACAGGTCTAGTGACCCTTCTAGGCTACTTGTCCTCCAAAACACTGAGGATCAAGTGTCCAAACAGTGGTTTAGAGTGGGTAATGGGAACATTGGAAAGGGAACTACTGCCCAGGAACTAATGTCCGTGGCAGGATTAGGAAGTTAGTAGGGAACAGATGGGTTAGTAACTGAGGGGAGGATAAAATAAAGTTATTCATTTACAAACGCAGTCAGTCGCGGGTTTGATGCGAGATATTTGTCTAGGCGAAGTTTAAATGAATCAACGGTGCTGCAGTCTATAACATCTCGGGGAAGCCCATTCCATAAGTTGACAACTGATTGAAGAAGACATTTTTAACTTCGTGTGAGTTAAAAGATTTACCAATAATTTTGCACCCATTTCCCCGGGTGTAATTAGATTGGTCGATAGTGAAGTACTTACTACAGTTCATATTGTCGATGCCTTTGATGATTTTGAACACTTGAATTAAGTCGCCTCTTAATCTGCGCTAGGTTAAAGGAAATAGATTTAATTCTCTAAGATGCTCCTCGTATGGTTTGTTCTTTAGGCTAGGTATCATTTTGGTAACTCTACGTTGAACTCGTTCTAGCTTGTCTATATCTTTTTGGTAATAAGGGCACCAGAATTGAACACAGTATTCCAGAAAAGGGCGGAGTAACGAATTGTAAAGGGTTAGGATAACGTCTTTGGATTTATGCTCAAATGACCTGCCTATAAAGCCAATTATTTTGTTTGCCTTCTTAACAACTTCTGAACATTGTTGACTCGGTTTTAGGTTACTCGATATTGTTACTCCCAGATCGGTTTCTCTGTTTACATTCTTAAGCTGATTGCCATTCATCAAATAGTTTGCTTTCTCATTTTGGTATCCGATATGTAGTACTTTACATTTATCCGCATTGAAACTCATTTGCCAAATTTGGGCCCAACATGACAACTTATCTAGATTGTGTTGCATATCGTCAACTTGTTCTTTTGAGTGTACGCTATTTGCAATTTTTGTATCGTCAGCGAATTTTGAGGTTGTACAGGTGAGACCCTCATCTATGTCGTTCATGTAAATTAGAAAGAGAACTGGTCCTAGTACCGATCCCTGGGGTACCCCGCTACTTACATTGGTCCATTTAGATGCCTTACCGTTTATGACTACTCTTTGCTTTCTGTCGCTGAGCCAATTTTCTATCCATTTCAACACACCGTCTTGTATTCCATGCGCTTTTAGTTTTAGCAGTAAACGTTTGTGGGGAACTTTGTCAAAGGCCTTTTGAAAATCAAGGTATATAATATCTACAGCTTTACTCTCATCGTAGAGGTTGAGGATATCGTTCCTGTTTGTTAAGCAGGAACGTTTTTTACGAAAGCCGTGTTGAGTATCTTTAATTAAGTATGTTATTTTCCTCTAAGTGATTTACGAGTCTGTCTCTTATGAGTGTTTCTAGCATTTTACTTACAACTGAGGTTAAGCTAATTGGACGAAAGTTACTGGGTAGGGATTTGCTGCCTTAATTGAATATCGGTGTTACGTTGGCTAGCTTCCACTGATCAGGCATAGTTCCAGACTGCAAGGATTTAATGAATATCAATGTCAGAGGTTTAGAGAGCTCATTCTTAGCTTCCTTTAGGACTCTAGGTGAGATTGCATCAGGTCCAGGCATTTTATTTACCTTGAGTTTATCTAAACAATATAATACTTCTCTCTCTGTAACGGTGATATTGCTTAGAACATCTGAATTATCAATCTGAATCGGCGATGGTGTAGGGATATCACTGAGGTCTTCCGTTGTCAAAACTGATGCAAAGAAGGTATTGAGCTCATTTGTACTTCGTCTTTGGTGTATTCTCCATTTTCATCGACTAACGGTCCAACAGTTGAAGTAACTACTTTTTTCTTTCTGATATAACTATAGAATTCTTTCGGATTTGTTTTACTTTGATTCGCAACATGTAACTCCATGCATTCGTTACAGGAGGTTGTGTGTTCAAGCAAGAGGTGTTTTAGAAGCTGAACTACACAAAAAACAGTTATAATTCTACTTTCATTACAGCTATAATTATACAGTACCAGGTACGAAAAAAGGTTCAGTTTATGTTACAGGACAACACTCATGCTGTCTAACAAATACATTAGTTGCTATAATGCTAGTTATTTCACCGAGCAATTGCAAGTCGTAAACTACGAAAGAAATAAAGAATAATAAACAGTATTTCACCTTGACCGCCACTGACCACAGCAAGCCCACAGGAGCTATGAATGAACGACATACAATTTTACAGGGAGCATTTACTGAATCTTTCAATGAGACCAGTGCCGTTCTGTTTGTTATCATACTTTTTTCACTAGGGCATGCTATAGTGAACGACAATTACTGTAGGTAGAAAAGACCCACCTGAGCGTATTTCTCCTTATAGAAGTCACCACACCAAAAGGATTAACCCCTTCTATACTGCCAACGTCGTTCTTATTATTACGCTTTCCATAATGCAGTTGGGTCTGAGAACATGATTAGATCGATATCCAAAATTCGAAAAGGGATATTAATTGGGGTCGTGTACTCAACCTTTAACTGGGTTGGTGGTGTAATGGTTTAGGTGCGTTCTGGGTGTGGTGTCCCGAGTTCGAATCCCGGGAGAACCATATGCTTTCGTTAGTTTATTCAAGTACATTGGGGTTTGTAATTGATTATTAATGTTAAGAACGGGGTGTTACTTATTTCTATAGGTTCGGGAACTAACGTATAGCGAGGCCGGTCCTTAGTGGTCTTGGCCCCATTCAACGTTCTTTCCTCTCACTAAAACATTAAGCTTACCATAATGCTGTTGGGTCGGAGTACATGATTAGATTGATATCCAAAATTCGAAAATTTATATTAATTGTGATCGTGTACTCAACCTTTAACTGTGGTGGTGGTGTAATTGTTTAGGTGCTTATGTTCTAGGTGTGGTGTCCAGAGTTCGAATCCAGGGATGACCATATATTTTCATTAGTTTTTCATGTACATTGGGGTTTGTAATTGATGATTAATGTTAAGAACGGGGTGTTACTTATTCAATTTAGGAAGGATCTCTAGAAATTATAATGCTTCAAACTATATCTATCAATCCTTTTAGCTACCACGGATCCTTTCTAAGCTGCACAAAATCATATAAACGTAGCTAGAATAAAATATAACAGATGTCGCTGGTACAGTAAGAGTTAATACATATTAACATTTCATACATTATTTTTAAGAATACATGATGATCACATTAAGAGATCAGAGTTTTGCTTTTACTAGTACAATCAAGTAATTATAGTGTCTATGGGTTTAATGGAAAATATCTCTACTAAAGAACAAGTGAACTGGAGATATTGGGCCCTAGGTAGCAATACATGTTTCAATGAGGCAGGTAGATAGTGTCTTGGCTCAGAACACATATATTTAATGTCCTATAAACCTCAACTCGTATTGAACACGACTTAAACAAGATGTTAATCCAAGACAAATTAATACAGATATGCAAGGGATCTTCGACACCTATGACTCTGCTTAACCTTAATTTTCTTATAATGGCAATACATTCGCCAAAAATGACATAAATTACTATGTAACAATATTAGATACACCTGTCTATTTTTATTGTCCAAACATTAGCATATCCATAATTTTATTGTGCAAACATTAGCATATCCATAATTTTATAGTTTTGATTTTCATGATGATTTTGTTCTAATTAGTTTTCAAGGTGTGTTTGAACTACATTCTAAAGTAAAAATATCATATAAGTTGACATTAATTTCCAACCAATGTCAGTTTTAATGTAAGCTAATGATTAAATATGTTATTTTTCAATACTACCTTGCACATTTTTAGTATCTAGACTAAGTGAGAACTTTCCTAACCAAAGATACTAAGTTTAGCAGCTGCTACAATGAATAAGTACAGCCACATTCAAGCATTCTACATTCATAGTAAAAGAGGAAATACAATATATGTATGCATTACATGAACAAAGCCTTCATATTAAGAATCAGATCAGTTTTGATTAAAAGTATTTCCTTCAATGTCAAGAGGGAAAAATAAAGTTGAAATGAAGGTGTGACAGGCGGTTTGATCACGACTGTATGTCACCATCCTGAGAGTTAATTGTGTTAATATTGGTGTGCTTCTGTGGCATGTTCTTGTTGGTGGTCTCCGGCAGGAACAAGACAAGGACGGCAGCCACCAGAGCCACCACACTGAACAATGCCGAGGGTCCCCACACCACAACCTCACCCTGTAATATATTGTTATTATTACTGGTGTATTATGCAGTATTATTATTATAGGTGTATTAGGTTACCCAGGCCACCTCGGTGGCAGGGAATGAATGAAAGAATTGAGGAATATTAGGTAAAAGAAGAAATGAAACAAATGAGAGCGGGAAAAGCAGAAGGTTGGGATGGTATTGCTGTGGAGTGTACAAAGAAGGGTGGAGTTGTGATAATAGAATGGTTGGTGAGACTCTTCAATATGTGCTTTGTTGTGTCAATGGTATCAATAGACTGGAGGAGTGCATGTATTGTGCCGTTGTACAAGGGGAAGGGAGATCGCAGGAGTGTTCAAGTTATAGAAGTATTAGTTAATTATCAGTGGTTGGAAAGCTGAATGGCAGAGGGTTGATAAAGAGGATAATAAAGAGTACGGAAGTTGCAATAGGAGAAGGACAGTGCGGTTTTAGGAGGGGAAAAGGGTGCGTGGATCAGATTTTTGCAGTAAGATAGTTATGCGAGAAGTATTTAGAGAAGCATTAGGAGATATTTTGGCCTTTTATGGATTTGGAAAAAGCGTATGATCGTGTGGATCGTGAAGCAATGTGGAAGGTGTTAAGGATTTATGAAATTGGAGGAAATTTGGTAGAAGCAGTTAAGAGTTTTTATGAAGGGAGCAGAGTGTGTGTTAGAGTAAGAAATAATGAGTTGAGTGAATGGTTTGAGGTAAATGTAGGTTTGCGACAGAGTTGTGTAATGTCACCATGGCTGTTTATAATATTTTTTATGATGGTGTGGTGAGGGAGGTGAAAATGAGAACTATGGGAAGAGGATTAGGTTTAGTAGGAAAGAATGGTAGAGATTGGGAGTTGAATCAGTTGCTGTTCGCTGATATCACAGATTTCACAGCGTTGTTGACGGATTCTGAGGAGAAACTGCAGCGGGTAGTCAAAGAGTTTGGTGTGGTTTGTGGGAGGAGGAAACTGAAGGTGAATGTCAATAAAAGTAAAGTAATGGTGTGTAATAGGGGTGATCGTAGGGTGAATCTAGATGTGAAGCTGGATGGGGAAATATTGGAACAAGTAGTGTTTTAAATATCTAGGAGGAACGATAAGCAGGAGTGGAGGTATGGAAGTGGAGGTAAAACAGAAAGTGTGTGAAGGAAGGAAGGTTTTTAGGAGCAATGGGAATAATGTGGACGGTGAGAAATCTCGAAATTAAAGTAAAAAGTGCACTGTATCAAGGAATTGTTTTGCCAACAGTGATGTATGGGGGCTGAAACATGTGCTCTGAGGAAAAAGGAGAGAAGAAAGCTGGATGTGATGGAGATGAGCTGCTTGAGGAGTATGTGTGGGGTTACTCGTAGAGACAGATTGAGGAATGAAGAGATACATAGGAGAGTGGGGCAGCAGGAACATTTGTCGACTAGAGTGGACAGAAGGGTGCTGAGCTGGTATGGTCATGTTGAACGAATGGAAGATTAAAGGCTTACAAAGAGAAAATGTGAGTCAGATACAAGGGGAGATAGAGAGGCAGGAAGACCCCCATTGAGATGAAGAGACTATGTAAGACAAGCTTTGGATGATAGAGGAATGACTATAGATCAGGCAAGGGAAGTGGTAATAAACAGGAATGTATGGAGAATGCTTGTGAATAGATCAGTGAACACGTGGTTATTTGGGGGAAGGGGTCACGCGCAAGTTGGACTAGATAATAGGTCATCAGGAGCCTGGCCAAGGGAGACGGTTTATACGAAGAGTGCGCCTGGAAGTGTGGGGAGTGGGCTTGTGGTGGTAGGGCTTCGCAGAATATATCTGCCTGCTGAGATTGGAGCCTCTCCGGGTGGTCGGACAGTGATTACCGAAAATAGACATTTATAATCTAGGAAATATCAAGTGCGATGTCCTGTGTGTGGGGTGCTGGGGAGTATTTCAATGTGTCGCATTGTCTGATGAGGTTTTGAAGTTCTGTTGTGAAGTTGGGTTTGTCTTTTTCTGTTACTTCTTGGAATGTGTTTCTTGTCTGGGTTTTGGATAGTTGTGTTGAATGTGTGAACAGCATTGTTGATGTTAGTGATGGGTGTGCTGTTTAGTGTTTCAAAGTGTTGTTCTGTCTCATTTAATCAAAAGTCGACATAATCTCTATAAGAAATTAATGAAAAACCTATAACCTATGGAGAAGAGTATAGGAGATACAGAAACAGGGTAAATAATATCTTAGACAGCACCAACAAGATTTACTACAAAACGAGGTTAGAACTTGCTTCCGGTAATAGTAAATCAGTATGGGGAGTTATTAACGAACTGATGCAAAAATCACGATATAATACTGTTGGCATTGATAAAATAATGATACAGGAACAGGTAGAAATCGATCCTTTTACAGTATGCAATCATATAAATCATTAATTTTCCACTGTAGGCAAAAAGTTCGAAAATAGTCTACCAATTAGCCATATATCAGCAATGCACTATCTTACTGGTATTTACCCTACATTTCATTTATCTCTAACAACACCCAAGGAAATTACTAATATCATTAACACTCTCAAAGAGTCCAATCCTGACCATGATAACGTTCATATTAAGTTTATAAAGCAATATATTCCTGTTATGTCCCGAGCAATATCGGAATTGGTCAATGCCTCTTTTATAACTGGAATATTTCCAAATAATTAAAACAAAATAGCTAAAATTCTTCCTAAATACAAAGGTGGTGATAAACTTCAAGCCTCCTCGAATTATCGTCCTATCTCAATACTCTCAACTATAAGTAAGATTATTGAAAAGGTAATGTATGACCGACTACTGATCTTTTTGGAGGATAATAATGTATTGAGCAAGTGTCAATTTGGTTTTAGGAAAAACTACTCTCCGCAAGCTGCAATTGTAAAACTTCTGAACCATAACTTGCAAAATCAGGACCAAGGGAAATTCACAATAGGTGTTCTTCTAGGCCTACAGTAAGCGTTCCATACTATAAACCATGACATTCTAATTATGAAACTTAAACATTATGGCATCAGAAATATAGCATTGTCCTGGTTTATCAGTTATTTATCAGAGAGAAACCAGTTCACTGAAATTAATGGAGTCAGATCACACAACGAAACTATAACTACTGGTGTTCCACAAGGTTCAACCTTGGGTCCCTTACTCTTCCTTATTTATATTAATGACTTTATCACAGGTGCCCTTTTATCGCAGGAAAGGGCACCATAACCGTCACATCAACATTAGTATAGAGAATAACGTAATTGAAAGATGTCTATATATCTATCTATATACTCAGGCACAATCCCCACTCTTCCTCCTTCTTTTTTTTGGGGGGGGGGGGGGAGGGGAGGGGAGGGGGGACTCAAGATAGAGCCATAATAGGGACAACACAACACACAACAGAAAACAATGAACACACAAAAACAAAATACAAATTCACACACATCTAGGTCATCCAGGAGAAGACCCAAATACCAGGGTTACCCAGGTCCCTCCAGCACTCCCCCCACCCCCCAACCACCCAGAGAGGTTCCGATCTCGGCAGGCAGACATGCAACGGAACCGAAGCCACAAGCCCGCTCACCACACTTCCAGGCGCAACCTTCATATAAACCGTCTCCCCGGGCCAGGCACCTGATGGACTATTATCTAGTCCAACTTGCGCTCGACCCCTTCCCCCAAATGACCATGTGTTCACTCATCTATTCACAAGCATTCTCCATTGATTCCTGTTTATTACCACTTCCCTTGCCTGATCTATAGTCATTCTTCTATCATCCAAAGCTTGTCTTACACAGTGTCTCCATTTCAATGGGGTCTTCCTGCCCTTCTATCTGACTCACATATTATCTTTGTAAGCCTTTCATCTTCCATTCGTTCAACATAACCATACCAGCTTAGCACCCTTCTGTCCACTCTGGCTGACAAATGTTCCTCAGCCCAATACATCACTGTTGGCACAACAATTCCTTGATACATTGCACGTTTTACTTTCATTCCGAGATTTCTCGTCTTCCACATACTTCCCATTGCTCCGAAAACCTTCCTTCCTTCACACACTCTCTGTTTTACCTCCATTTCCATACCTCCACTCCTGCTTATCATTCCTCCTAGATATTTAAAAATACTCCACTTGTTCCAATATTTCCCCATCCAGCCTCACATCTTGATTCACCCTACAATCACCCCTATTACACACCATTACTTAACTTTTATTGACGTTCACCTTCAGTTTCCTCCTCCCACAAAGCACACCAAACTCTTTGAAAGATGTACTTCCACAAAATTCCTTTGCGTTTTTATAGATGACAAATTATCGTGGAAAGAGCATATAAATATCGTGAGTGGTATAATAGCTAGATCGATTGGTATTATTTATAGTATAAAAAATAATTTAACTAATGATGTGTTGATAACCTTATATTATAGTCTCATATACCCTTATTTACAATATTGTACTATTCCTCAATACACCAATTACATTTACTTCAGAAATAAACAAATTTGCCCATTATCTCAGGGGTAAGCCACAGGGAACATAATGATCCTCTCTTTAAACGTTTGGGAATACTAAGAGTGCAAGATATACATACATTAGAATCAGTAACATTTATATACAGTCAACTACACCTTCTTTCTGCCACCAACTATCAGCATGTATCTACTTTTCATTCTCATAATTTACGAAATAATAACTTAAGAAGACCCCTTTAGCCACGTACTGAACTAACTAAATGATTTGTATCTTATTCTGGTTGTTTGTTGTGGAATGAACTACCAGATGAATTAAAACCATCTTCAATCACATAACGTTTAAATTAAAACTAAAAATACATCATAAACAGATACTAATGCAACTTAAATCCCGTTCCTATGTTGAGGATCAATAATATAAATCCCGTTCCTATGTTGAGGATCAATAATATAAATCATACAAATTGTCTATGCCTTAACTAGCTATTCTTTGAATTGCATTATTGGCAGATGCAAAAAGGGTTATGCATTATGTAGTATGTGTTGTGATTGAATTGCCTACTTTTTATAATCAAAATATTATCTAATGTAAAACATATATGTATCAGTAAAATATGTATTGCGTAGTGTGTCCTCTGTTAGATAAGTAAAAACACTATTTATAGTTAGCATACAAAATTATAAATTTAATGAGCTCAGCCTGTTATGTAATTGTGCATGTTATTGTAGTATACACTACTATGGTAATTATTAGAGGCACATATCATTTATGAATTCTGATTTAAATTTTTAATTTATATTTGTGAAAGCTTCCCAGTTGGCTATTTTGGTTA
The DNA here is from genome assembly GCA_032716605.1 of Paralithodes platypus. Lineage (NCBI taxonomy): Eukaryota > Metazoa > Arthropoda > Malacostraca > Decapoda > Lithodidae > Paralithodes > Paralithodes platypus. The sequence goes on along the minus strand of CM064531.1, from coordinate 40,456,474 downwards.
ACGGCCAGCTCGGCCCATCGCCAACTCGGCCCTTTGCCGACTCGGCCCACGTCATTGCCAACTCGGCCCACATGATTGTCAACTTGGCCCATGTGATTGTCAACTCGGCCCATTCAGTAATACCAACTCGACCCACTATATAGAACCTTTTATCTATCAATCTATCAAAAGTGGTTGAGATCTTGTTTTTGCTGATGTCTAAGGGCGAAGGTGAAGGTATTGAGGGGTAAGTTTTTACAACGGGCCATTACACCCATCGTAGCTACTTTCTACTTTTTCTACTTGTTTTCTTCTTCGATTGAGTGAAGGTGGATCCTACTCAACTGGGCAGGGAATACATTGACACTTAGACACACACACACACACACACACACATGCAGAGGTGTAAGGATAACACAGATGTATTTGTGATAATTTGCGATATAATTGATAGTTTTTACCCTTTTCATTCCCTAATATCTTCAAGTTGTTTATAACGTCTAACGCGAGCCAGAAAATATACATCTTCAAAGTGGTTCAATTTTTTTTTCGATTCAGTCTCAGTGCTCTATTGTTGCGGGAATGATATTTCTGGACACTGACGATCTGTGTTTAAATAATTAGTTCAATAATTAATGTTCACGATCTTGTGTTTCACATTGTTAGGTGAAAATGTAATTCAGTTCCCAACTTCCCCCTGCTTGTATGGCTGTATCAAGCTAATATAACCTACGACACGTGGTGGAGGTGGATGGCAACATATAATGCGAGACCACAGGTAAGGCCAACGTGTATGTCACTGAAGGGAAGTGTATCTCTAAAATATTTTATATATTTTATGTTTATATTATTATATTTTATTCAGTAATTAGCATTGGGCTTTATAAACAGCTTAAGAAAATTATGTGGGAATTAAATGGGTAAGTACTATCACAATTATCTCACAAATTATCACAACTACATCTCGATTATCAAGGGGTTAAACTTATGTTCCCGCAAATCCAAGCATGATGAAATAATGGTACAGATGAAAAGGTGATACTTCCGAAACTCATTGTAGTATAGGATACGTCAGTGATCTATACATTATAACCTCATTTTTAATGGGTAGACATTCTTTCTAAACTGTGGGCCGAGTTGGTTGGCCGAGTTGGTTGTGGGTTAGTTGTGTGTGGGCCGATTTGGTGGGCCGAGTTGGTTGTGGGTGGGCCGAGTTGGGGATGGGCCGAGTTGACCCTACCCCGCTCTTTTATAGTTAGTGTACGTGTATCTGTGGCTGGCTGGGGCGAGTCTTGTTTTGGCGGTGATTATGATCGGGGGTGAGGGGGGGGGGGGGGGGGTGATCGGAACCTAAGGCTTTTACCACCTCCCAGGATGTTGTGGGGGCGAGTTCTGGGGAGCATACGGTGATATCGGGAGATGATGGGTGTTGTTAAGGATGAAAAGGTTATCTGATGGGCGTTTTAGGACCATTCCTCTGTCTGTGTCAGGATTGTCGATAACCAGGCCGACGTCTTGGCATTGAATTCACCAACATGGATGATGTGTGGAGTGTTTGTGATTGTCGTCTGTATTCGTTGGGTACTGTGGGGAATGTTTGAGGGGGGGGGGGGATATATGTATTTATGATGGTGATGTTGGAGCCAGTGCTATTTTGATGGATTGTATTTCTGTTGTGTTATCTTGTGGGGGGAGGAGGGATTTGGTATTCACACTGGTGTCTTGTTTGTTTATTGCTGTGTGAACCAAGGTGATGAGTCCACCACCGCCACCGTCGGCCTGATCCTGTCTGATGGTGGTAAAGTCATGAAATGTAGGTGTTTTTTATTTGTGCGGTATTTTGTTTCTTGTAAGATGGCAATGTGTATGTTGTGTTGTGTGATGAAGTGTGAGAGTTTGTTTCTTTGTGTTCATGCCAACAATGTTTAATTGAAGAATGTTGATGTTGTGAGTGCGGTGTACGTTGAGTGCTGCTGCACGGGGATGATGTGGGGATGAGGGTGAGGGAGGAAGTGAGGGCGAGAGTGTGGGTGAGGAAGAAGGAGATGAATGAGGTGGTGATGGGGATGACGATTTGGGTGCAGGAGATGAGGGTATGAATGAATATTTTTAATTGTACAGTTATCGTTGCATTTCCTAGTGCTATGTAGCGTTCCCTATCTACATCGGTGGTCTGTTGAAGGCACTGCATAGCAATTTGTATCTATACCATAGCAACTTCAATCAAGACAGACTCTGTGGTCATTTTCTCAAGATATGCCAAGATTTTCAGATCAATAGATGTCGGCGTGGAATCTGTGAAGGTGGGGAAGTCCAGATGCTTCAGAATTTGGTCTTAAATGTTTCTAAAATTCATATGGGCGTACAGTATATAAATTGTCATGATCATGGCTGAACCAGTATTAAATTATATGCCAAAACTTTACCCTTCAATAATAATTATTATAATTATTAATATCATTATAATTATTAATATTATTATTATTATCATTATTATTATTAATAATACCACACCTAACTCCTGCCATAGTTATTATTGTTTTCAAAAGCCACAATCTACACTACATACCAGCATGATACTACAGAAAGCCCTCCAGACGGACACGTTTTCTTCGAACAATTTGCTCTCTAAATCTTAAACAAACATATCCACAATCCAGTTGCACCTCCATGCATAACTGATGTAAAGAGACATCCTCTGACCTCATTCCCCAGTGCGCTTCCAACCTGAAAGCAGCCCTATTGAGAGGTACAGAAAACATTTACTTGGTGGCAAGGACGGGACAGAGATGATGGTAAAGTAGCCAGTGGGACAGGGGGACTGCAGTACAATAGAGATAAACCAACATACTCTGGAGTTTACCCAGGAAGCTGTGATGTTTTTTTCGTTAGAGTCAAAGTGTGACATACCTCTTATGAGTGAGTATTTTTTTATGACAAATATACATCCTAAATAATGACTAGAATGAGTATATTAAGTCACATAATAGGGGGCTCACATGATGTCTGTAGATTGCCTACCCGGGTCAAACCATAACTTGATTCCTGAACAATGAGATGCACTGCACCACTAAATGACCTTGCACCACTGGAAGGACCTCCACCAAAGAGAACTCTGGCATTTTTTGTTCTCCTCTTTATTCTAACTTACTCTCTCTCTCAGGCATAGGCTGAGAGCTTGTAGTGTACATTCAACCGTTCAACACAGTGAAACCCGTGAGGTCTTGTTCCAGTCTTGGGAGTGAGACATGTGTAGCTGCAACCAGCCGTTGCCATCTTGCCTTCGCATATATATATATATATATATAGAGTTGCTTTGCCCTCGTGCTTCACTGTCTCATCCCCAAACCTCGGACCCTCACTCGGACCCACACATTGAGCAATTAACTCACTAGGCTTTGCCTCCCTGTAGCATATTTTGAATATGGGAATATGCATACAGTGTTATTTAATCAGGGTGGCGTTTCGGTGGACTTTGTGGTAATGCACTGATACAAGGTACAGCACAAATTCCATCCCAATAATATCTTCACATTGATACATCGACCTACCTTGCCCCAACACTATTGTTGAGAAGCATACCTGTCACCCTTGCTCCGACAATCATGGGGAAATATGAGTGGATATAAATAGGTTTGCCAGACAGTTTACACAGCAAAAGAATATCCTTAACCCGTACAGCCCCGGCCGGTTTTATTATTTTTGCGCACCAAAACCCGGGCAATTTTCCATTTTTTTATTTTTTTATAAATATATCAGAATGTGTTAGAAAATAATGGTAGACATGAAGAAATGTGAAAAAAGTACTTACCTAGGCCATTTGGGGGTCCTGGGAGGTAGTGGGGGTCCCCAGCCTCAGTGGAGCCTTAGCGCCATTTCAAATCTCCCGCGCCAGCAGCCAGTTGCCAGCCGCCAGGCAGCATGACTTATTTTGCACCTCTCGGACATAAAGTGCGCTTCAGAGTTCATAGAATGTCTTTGTATATCACATAATGTCAATATAACTGAAGTTGTAGTGTGATAAGTGCCTTCATTCAAGTATTACAAGTGCACACGAGTGTTAGCGTCCCCGTTGCCATGGTGATGGCGGCCATCTTGGGCGGCCATCTTTGCTCAGGACAATAACAAAACGCACGTACGAATACACGGCCAGACAGCGGACCGAGTGACCCACATTCCACAGCACCCTTCCCTCTTTCTTTCTCTGTCTGGCTGTCACTTTCACTCAAGGTCACTCTGTCTCTCCTTTTCATTGAATTATTTGTACTTGTTCATTGTTTTACCTAAGATTATGAGGTGTATATACATTGTTTTACGCACTTATTGTCTCGTATTCTTATAATTATTTGCACACAGTTTTATAAGTTTAGAATTTACTTAGTGTTTTATATTGTTCGGTACTTTGCACTTGTAAATTATATATATATACACATTGTTTTATATTCACTTTTTGCGTCTTTTATATACACTGTTAGTATTACATTATAGCGTCTTTTATCGCAGTCTTTGAACACTTTGAACACTTAGAAGTGCTCGAGGGTGTGATAATCCCTGAAGCAGGTGGGAAAACACAGTCCCACATCACATTCTTCAGACATCGTCCGGGTGTCTGTCCGTTTTGGTGTGCGTCTGCCTGTGTTACGACACACATGACACCGTCTGCGTGGGTTGGGTTTTACTTGGCTGGGCGGGACAAAATCGCAAAAGTGGCGTTGTGTCAGTCTGGCGGGGCCTTCTGGTGCTTGAAAACGAGCTGCGGGACGTTGCTGGCGGCGTGGACCATCCCTGAAGAAGAACAGAAGCTCCCGTGCAAGTTCGATGCAGTACGACTCCATCGTCTCAACTTCACCTGTTATTTCATGATATTGGATGTGGCAGTTGTAGAGGGTGAGGTCGAGTAGGTGGAAAAATAGTTTTTTATACCACCTCATCGTCTTCCTGGCACACTCGACCGACGATATGACAGAGTGTGACTTGTCAACCAGCCGCATGTTGATGTTGTAGTCAATGATTGCAACTGGTTTTTTGACCGCCTCACCTGTGGCTCTATCACGGCGTTTGGTGTCCTCTAAGCGGGGCAGGTGGATACTGGTGAGGATATTGACGTCACGATTGTCCATCCACGAGAGCATCAAGATATTATTTGCCTGGAGGTGGATGATGGAGCCCTTCTCCCGCCTTTCGGGTAGCTCTGGCATGTAGACACGATTCCTCCTGACGGTGCCACAGATGCCAGTGTTTCTGTTGTACAGGAATTTGGCAAGGGAAGGGCTGGTGTACCAGTTGTCGAGGTACAAGATGTGGCCCCTGTCCAAATATCCCTCCAACATGGTGATGACAACGGCCCCAGATATCCCATATGTCCTCTCCTCCACCAGTTCAGTGACCTTGCCCATGTAGAGGATAATGTCCTGGATGTAGCCGGTTTTGCAGTCGCACATCACGAACAGTTTCAGGCCATAACGGTGACGCTTGCTGGGGATGTACTGTCGGATGCTAATATTCCCCCTCCATAGCACCAGACTCTCATCAATGATTAGTTTTTGGTAAGGTTTGAAGGAGGCTGCAAACTTAGTTTTCAGGCATTCAAATATAGGTCTTATCCTCTCCATCGGGTCTTTGGTATTCCTGGGGCATTCCTGGTTCCTGGTGTGGCTGGCCAGGCTATCAATAAAGTGCAGGTTTCCCATGATTGCCGTGAATCTATTCCTGCTCATGACTTTCCCAAAGAAGGTGGTTGCGATGAGGGGATCACATGACCAGTACTTCCTGAGAGACATCTTCTTGGTGACCCCCATCAGGATGACCAGTGCCAGGAATGCGTAGAACTCATCGGAAGACAAATCCACCCATGAGAGACGTGCCGAGTTCCTCTTCTGCTCCTTCCCTGCCATAAAATAATAGTTGTACCAGTTCGTCTGGTCAACAATCAAGCCGACAAGGTTGGCAGTGAAGAACTGCAGAAAAACACCCAGTCTTGTGGTGTCAGGTCCACGATTGGGCATGGTAGGGCCGGCCTCAGCTGCCCCCACAAAGTGGTATTGTCCAGGTAGATAGTTCTCCCCATCCACCCAATCCCACCTATCAGCGCCTTCGTCGTCGCTAGATGGGGCATCGGGCTCATCAGGGTCATCGTCAGGGGCACCGGGGGGGGGGTCGGGCGGGTGCGGGAGGAGCGTGGGCGGCGTGGGCGAGAGGTGGACCTGGGTCTGGAGCTAGACCTCGAACTTGATCGAGAGCTAGATCTAGAGCTCGAGTCGTTGCTGGGGCGTCTTATTTGCTTCACCTTCTGCATTCGGCTGCGGGTGGCACGCCCGCGAGATATGTCACGCCCACGTCGTTTGCTTGCAGGGCATTGGGGCAGGTCGGGGCATTGTGGAGAGGCTGGTGATAATGCAGTGGCGCGGGAGGGGCCTGGTTCAGGTGAGGGAGACATTCGTGGGGGGGTGTACGGGATGGAGCCTGAAGGTGATAGTGGGGGGAAAGAATGGCGAGGCGGAGAGTCTGGTAGTAGTGGTGGTGGTGGTGGTGACTCATCCCTCCCCGCGTGCTCTGGGTCGGGAGGGAAGAGGGAGCGTTTTGGGTCACGTGACTGCCCTTGTCTCGCACCACGTTGTGCCCTTTGTCCATCACCAGGTTGTTCCATTTCTCCATCACCACGTTGTTGTTCGTCACTATGTTTATGACGACCATAGAACCTCCCCGGGGTATTTTTCTTGAGTTGGGAGATTATGCGAAGTGGGGGAGAAGGCAGGCGGGGTTGTGTGGGTACCTCCTCTTCACTCCCAGACTCGCCCCTTCTTCTCTTCAATCCCCTTCGTTCTTCCCCAGGTACACGCACGTAATTCTGAGGGTCAGCAGGTTCATCTGGAACAACAATCTCTTCCCCACTTTCTGAGGATTCAGTGGGGTCTTGGGGAAGTGGGCGGCGGGTAGGTGCACTTGCCCCTTGCTGTCTTTGTGACGGCCTTCGCCGCCTGACAGGAATCTGAGCAAGCTCTTCCTCTAGCTCTCTTATTTCGGCTTGAGAAGGGGCATACTCGTCCCCAGACTCGTCCAATGCCGAGTCAGTGTCACTATCAGGGCTGTCAGTGTCGTACAGTATATCCATGACCTCCTCTGTACTGCAGGGGCGGGTAAGGCGGGCACTATAACGTCGAGACATGGTGTTTCACTCGAGAGGGTGCGCGGTAAACTGACCATGAGGTGTGGGAAGGCGGGTGCCCTCTCCCGTCCCCGCGCGCGCACGCGTATGGACAAAACGTTTTGGAATTAGTCCGCCGGATCCCAAAGTAGTTCCCATATAAATCTAAAGCCATTCTGAGACTTACGACTGGAGCTATAAGGGTGACGCGTTAGGCGCGTCTCTGGGGCTGTGCGTTACATACATAGCCGACGCGTCAGACGCGTCGCTGGGGCTCCCCGGATTAAACTGATGATGCAGCCACATATTCCTTCTCACTAAAGAACAATAACACTGGATCCAACCACTAAAACCATCTCCATATCCCAAAACACTGTAACACGAAAGTTATGCCCAATTAGATGCTGCAAATCATGCATATATATATATATAATTATATGCCGTGGTGTAGTTGATTAAAGCGTCGGCTATCGTCCTGACGGTCGGCGGTTCGAACCCCACTGAGAGATTAGAAACATATATATATATATACTGTATAAATGTATATATATAATTATATATATTGTCACATCCAACTTCACTTATAAGCTGTAAGTTGTAAGTTGCAGTTGTAAGTGAGTTATAATTCATGAAGCCTACATGTGTGTGGGGAGAGACCAGCTGCTTTATCCTTATGTCTTTCTTTCTCTCCCCTCGTGTCGAGATGGTGACATCATGATTGCACCATGGTATGGAACACTTTCTTTTTGCTAAGAGTGTAATTACTTCAGTTTATTTAGCCCTTGTGAGATTATTTCAGTTATTATGAGTTTGCACAATGATGTCTTATATTTATTTGATTAATTGTATGTTGTTAATGAGAGCAGGTGCTTAGTATAATTGTGTAGTCTAGCGATGCTTGGAGCTCCCTTCCTTCTTTCTCGACGCTGGCCCAGTGTTGCTGCCTCATTCCAGTCAGAGTCCCTGAACCGACAATACGTGCTGCTCTGTGTTGTTGGGCTTGCTTTCCTGTTTCCTTAACACTTAACGAGCGGCCTAGACGGTAATTCATATGTACCGCCCAGCGGGGTGTTTTTACCCTAAATAGGGTTGTTTACGTGATCATTTTCATGCCTAAATAAGACCCAGAGCGTAAAACAAGTATCTATCCCTGAAAGGGCATAAACAGAGCTTTCCAATGACACCCCAACCATCCTTGTACAACCGCTAGTTTTCTTGCAACGATCGCGCAACACGAGTGCAAAAACCATGTAATTAGGTACTTTCCCTACATAATTCCCTGTGTAGCGAGGATGAGGGGGGAAGGGAGGGTGGTTTTCACTTCAATTGGCCCACCGCGGTGGTGTGAGACGGTCATAGCCTTACTACGCTCCTCACACCGCTCAGCTCTCTCTCTCTGCAACATTACGTGCTGAAAATGGCACACGACATAAGTTGTGAACCGCCACTTAGTCCAAATTTCTTTCACACGACACAAGTTGCGCGCCGCCAAGAAAGGGTTAATACTGCATTGGGAGCTGTCGTGGCCTAGCGGGCTAAGGCTCTACTCGCTATGTTGGTGATGACTAGCCACGTGGGTTCGAATCTCGGCTATGCTACGACAGTTTCCAGTGCTATATAGCCTTCGTCGCTTAGTGCTGTAGATTTAATTACAGTTGGGGATTTCCCACGCAGATTAAATGAATTCATAAGGTTATTCAACCTTAATACTGTCTTTTGTTCCTTAGTGGATAGTAGCAGAGCAAGACTGGAATCATTTTGAGCATCAAAGTTTTGTCTTAACATGATTAGTTTTCATTTAAGAGTTTTATGCATTTCTGTTAGATAGAATTACTGCAGCCGTTTTGGCAATTTTTATATGAGCTCCGCACTACTTTTTCCATTTCTTTTCCTTTATTCTACTGCATTGTGAATTATTCTTGTATGTTTATATTATATATTATTGAGGTTGACATCTACAGGGGTTTGATGACTGGCTTGTTTTAGTTCAGTGTTTTAATAGCCAGCCTCAACCTCCTGGGATGTCAACCATTGTGTATCATTTGTCAGGCTAATGCATTAGACTTCTCCCATGGCTTTTGATTTGTATTATTCTCAATTCCTGAGCGATTGGGCATGATATGGTTTGTTCTGGGACTCTAGCGGCATTTTAGTTTACAATTTTTTTGAGCAGTATAGAATAACCTGAGAAGTACTCTAACATACTAATAGCACTATCATCCTCGAGTCGGATAGGCCCCGACTCTGAGACAATAGATATTTGTTGTGTCTCCTTTTATAAATGTTTATTAGAGCAAAGAGGAAGATAACCCCTTTTTCTAGAGAACCTGCCAATCTTGGTGTTTGAGTCGGATATTAAGAGCATGTCTGTTGCAGGGTTAGTGCAGTACGGTGAGCATTGTTGGGTGCAAGACTACAGCATTGTCGTCTTTTTGCTACGGCGTTTCTCTTTGGACAGTGCTGTGGGCTAGGCTATTGGAGCATCTGCTTTCCCCGAACCTTCCCTCGTAACAGTAGTAACCTCAGGCCAGGATAGTGTGATAGTATAGAGTTGTTGGTGGTGTGAAGTTAATTATATTTAGATTGACCTTTTTGCTTGCAGTTGAAAGTCTACGGACATAGTACTCTCATTTTATTAACCCGTGTCCACAACTACTGCTAAGATATCGCATGTTGATTACATTCCTGTTCATATTGTGGGAAGGAAGGACATTTGCCAGTTTATTAGAACCAACCAAAAAGCATACAAGACAGCTAAACGTTACAACGATACAGAACACTGGAATCATTACAAAAACACACAAAACACATTACAAAAAGAAATCAAACAAGCAGAAACAACCTACACAACCACTTTCCTCACAGACAACATACAAAACCACAAACAATTCTACAGCTTCTTCAAAGCGCGCAAACAAGACTCGACTGGTATAATGATTCTCTAGTCACACTTCCGCAGGACAAAGCACATGCACTTTTTTCGCAGTTCCAGTCAGTTTTTACACAAGAACAAGTAGACTTGCCGTAACTATCACCATCACCATACCCACCTATACTTCCACTGACTATACTGTACATACCCGTGGAATCGAGAAAATTTTATCTGAGGTAGACATTAACAAAAGCGACTGGACCAGACAATAATTATACAGTACCCTGCAGGATACTCAAGGAGAATGCTGCCATTCTTGCCCCTATCTTGCAGGTTATATTCTCACAGACCATTGACACCGGAGAACTTCCCCAGACTGGCTATTGGCAAACGTGACTCCTATTTTCAAATCCGGAGACAGAACCCCCCCTGTTAACTATAGACCTGTTTTGATTACCTCAGTTCCTTTCAAAATTTTAGAACATATCATCCACCAACATTTAATGGATCATCTAGATAGGCAAAATATACTGACTGACACACAGCACGGATTCCGGCCCAAACGGTTGTGCGAGACACAACTACTTGTGACGACACATGACATATCCCAAACCCTAAACGACCCAAAAATTCGACAAGTAGACGCCATAGTACTAGACTTTGCCAAAGCCTTCGACAAAGTCCCTCACTAAAGACTGTTAGCTAAGTTAGACTATTATGGCATCCGAGGACCACTTATTCACTGGATTAAGACTTTCTTGACCAATCCGGATCAACGCGTTGTTCTCGAGGGTTCTTATTCTTCCACTGTGTCTGTAACTTCTAGGGTCCCACAAGGCACTATCCTGGGTCCCCTACATTTCCTTTCATACATAAATGACCTTCCACTATCGCTTACTTCTACTACTAGACTTTTCGCAGATGATACCTTAGTTTATAGACCAATTACGAATAGGGACGATTGCCTTCGACTACAGGACGATATAATTACTCTTGAAGAGTGGGAAACCAAGTGGCAGATGACATTTAGACCAGACAAATGCCACCATATCCGTTTCACCCATTCAAACAAAATTATCCCATTCTCCTACAAACTCCATAGCACTCTTCTGGTTACTGTTCCTTCCCACAAATATTTAGGGGTCCACATCTCAGCGGAGATTAGGTAGACCACTCACGTTAGCAGCGACAGAGCAAAGACTAATAAGGCCCTGGGCTTCCTGTGCATGAATCTCACCAAATGCAACGTAAACATAAACATTCTAGCATTTAAAAAACTTGTTCGGCCACACTTAGAATACTGCGACACCGCCTGGGATCCACACACTCACAACAAGATCAATAAACTAGAGGCCATACAAAACAAAGCTGCAAGATGGATCAGACGTGATTACAGACACACTAAATCTGTCATTTTGCTCAAACAAGACATTAAACTCGACCCACTTGCAACAAGAGGACAAATGCACAGATAACAGATGTTATATGAAATCACTAACAACTTAGTAGACATAGACAAAGATATATATTTACACCCTAAAAGTATAGATTTACGAGACGCAGCCACAACCACACATATCAGTAGTCCAGCAGCCACCAGGCTCAACCTTGTTTTAGGGTCTTAAGTTTTTTTTTCAGTGGATTTTGTTTGCCAACATATCCGGCTTGAAAAATATATATGTTGGCTCGCTGTCAGCCTTGGGCAATTTGAGATAATTAGCATAAAACAAAATGGCCACCAAGGAAATATAAAAATACATAATATACAGTAATTCCCTTACAAATTGACATAACCGGTCACCCAATACATGGATTCCAGGGCATTTTGACACAGAAAATTCATTTCTGGTATTTTCATATCCAAAATGACAACCATTTTAAAAATGGCTGCAATTTTTTTTTTTTCTTGTTTTTTTTTAATTTTTATACTTATACTAGTATATAAGAATATTACTTGTTCAACATGAAAGTAATAAAGATTGACAGTTTTTTTAGTCAGATCGTTTTGAGTCCTCAATTTCTTATTATATGGCATAAATGCATAATTCTTGAGGTAATTAGTAATCATCCTCATCATCCTCATCAACTGCTGTTTGGGTTTGATCATTGCAACATTCAATGGAGGATTGACAAGCACAAAACATTGTGCATGGTAGCCTCGACTTGTTACATGCGCAGCTTGAGGACTTACATGACTGTTTACTTGAACATGTGCATCTTATCAACTTTAGTATATGATTCGGTGCTAGCTGAACATTGGTAGGGACTGTTGTAGGCAGCAGTGACTTTGTTCTGATTTCTTTGATCCATCCATAACTTGTGGGTTCCAAATCTGGTGGATCTAGTTGAAGGGCATTCTTCCATATGCATGTTTGCAGATGAGCCCGCTTGACATTCTCAATGAAGGCCTCTGTAGTAGGTGGAAGAAAACATAACTTGGGAGTAACTGTTGCTCCCGACTTCCCCGTTCTTGAAGTCCACACACTTACTCTGGCCTCAGACATAGAATTGGTCTTTGATTGTCCATAACAGGAAGCTATGAATTTTGTTGCCTGTTCCAACACCTCAGGCCAGTTAGCCTCAGCATTACCTATCATATCCAGATTCAGACCTGTTTTCAGTACTTTCAACATCTTTCCTTTTCCTATACCAAAACATGCTGCCACTGTATCACATCCAGTAAGAGCATGACCTGCCAATATTGCTGGAATTATGTTCTGATGTTTCTTTACAGTGGCCTGGATATCAACAACAGTTCTCTCTTTTACAGGTGATTCCATAAACATTGGTGTTTGTATGCCTTGTTCCAGGTAATGATAAAGAAGAAGTGCATTTTTTTTTTTTTTTTAAGAGACAATGAACGGAGGAAGGAAAAACACATAAAACAAAAAGGTCCATGTGCCTAAAGGCATCCTCCATTCATAAAATGTTTGTAACAACTGGATTTAAACATTTGTAAATTGTAAGTTTGTGGAAAGCAATTTGAGGGAAGTGAATTCCAAAGAGTAGTAGCTCTGGGGATAAATGAATTCTGATAAGCAGAAGTTCTGCATTGTGGAGGAGAAAGTGTAAATTCATGGGCGCTCTCAGCTGCCCTAGTTCTACGGGGAAAGATGTGGAGAGGCGGCACAATTGAAGCAAGTTCCTCGGAACAATTGCTGTGAAAATATCTGTAGAATAATGCAAGGGATGCAACGTTTCTTCGTATGGATAATGTAGGAAGGTCCTGTGTGATTGCAGGGTTATTGATTAATCTAATAGCTTTATTTTGAATTTTTCCAACTGCCTCAATGCAACCACTCCACTTCCACCCCACAGAGGTGAACAGTAATCCATCTGAGAACGCACATGACTTTTATATATTACGGCCAACTGCTCGTCAGTGAAGAATTCTCGAACTCTGTACAGGAGTCCCAGTTTTTTAGAGGCATTCTTAGCAATGCTTCTAACATAATGTGTCCAGCTCAAGTTAGTAGTTAATGTTACACCGAGAATGTCAATACTAGGGGAAGTGGGAATATTTACATCATTAAAAAATATATGGGAGTCAGTGAGATTCTGTCGGTTAGAAAATTGAATGTACTTGGTTTTCTGTGCATTAAAGGAAACTAGATTCTTTTGTCCCCATCCATTAATTCTAGAAAGGTCCTGGTTCAGAGAAATTGCAGTGTTTATTTTTGAATTTATATGATCGGGTTGGGTGAAAGAATTGGTAAATGTGAAGGAACTGTGGAGTGTTGAGTCATCTGCGTAGGAATGTATTGGATTATGAGTGGTAGATATGAGATCATTGATATGAATGAGGAACATAATTGGGGCCAAAACTGATCCCTGGGGAACACCAGCATTTATTGAGTGAAATTGAGAATAAAGGCCATCTACCATTACATAAACATCTGCATAAACATCTGTATCATCTGCAAGAACAGTGACAGGTTGCTGATGAGCTACAGCAACTGCTATAGCCTGCTGCACAATGATGTTATCAGGTTCTTCATGAGTAGTTGCCATGTCAGCTCTTTCTACAATTGTACCACTGCAACTTACTTCGACAGGTGTTTTGTCCTGACCTGGAATCTGGAGTGATATGTATATTGAGACAACTTTTATGGGAAGACTGGCATAATAGGCATCACAACAAAACCTGAAACACTGAAAATCTGGGCTCTTAGTCTGCATTCTTGTGGCCAGATAGTACAGGATGTCTCCAGCATGAGAGATTCTGACAGGTTACAGAGCTCAAAGACAACCCACAAAGAAGAGGCGAAAGCTAGAATTGATGCATATAACGCTGACAGAATAGGGCTTCGAAGAAAACTTGATATGAGTATACACCCTTTAGCCCCAGAACAACACCCCGAAGGTACAGTTATCAATGTGGTTACTGGACGAATTGCTCCACCATCAGTACATTTTTATAAAGTACTAGATATTGGCACCAGAAAAATGAATGAGTTTGAAAGAAAATTACCTGATGGCTTCTATGATACAATTAAGAAGGAAGTTGAAACTATGAACGTCACAAAGAAGTCAATCAAGATGGAAGAACATAAGGTTTATGATACAAACCTGATTTATTCCCGAGTGATGTGACTACAAGCTAGTTCCAGAGATATAGATATTAAAGAGGTTCTGTCATAATATGACCTCTCACCAGTCCCCACAGCTCTCTTTACTGAATCAGGAGAAATACGAGTCTCTAAATCAAAGTCAGTCTTGAAAACCCAGACAAGGATAGATGTCTCAAACAGACAGTTGACTCAGAAGTCAGTATGCACAGTCATTGATGGTTGTACCCTCCTGTGGATTCCTCATTGGCCAGCATCAAGTCCAGCTAAACAGCCTGTGGTACTTGATTATGTAGATACATTCAAAAGTCACATAGAACAGAGGCTGAAAACTGAAGATGTGTATTTGATCTTTGACAGATATGCGGGCTCATCTGCAAACATGCATATGGAAGAATGTCCTGCAACTAGATCCACCAGATTTGGAACCCACAAGTTATGGATGGATCAAAGAAAGCAGAACAAAGTCACTGCTGCCTACAACAGTCCCTACCAATGTTCAGCTAGCACCGAATCATATACTAAAGTTGATAAGATGCACATGTTCAAGTAAACAGCCATGTAAGTCCTCAAAATGCGCATGTAACAAGTCGAGGCTACCATGCACAATGTTTTGTGCTTGTCAATCCTCCATTGAATGTTGCAATGATCAAACACGAACAGCAGTTGATGAGGATGATTACTAATTACCTCAAGAATTATGCATTTATGCCATATAATAAGAAATTGAGGACTCAAAACGATCTGACTAAAAAAACTGTCGATCTTTATTACTTTCATGTTGAACAAGTAATATTCTTATATACTATTATAAAAAAAAAAAAAAAAAAAAAAAAAAAAAAAAAAAAAAAAAGGCAGCCATTTTGAAAATGGTGGTCATTTTGGATAAGAAAATACCAGAAATGAATTTTCCGGGTCAAAATACCCTGGAATCCATGTATTGGTTGACCGGTTATGTCAATTTGTAAGGAAATTATGGTATATTATGTATTTTTATATTTCCTTGGTGGCCATATTGTTTTATGCTAATTATCTCAAATTGCCCAAGGCTGACAGCGAGCCAACATATATATTTTTCAAACCGGATATGGTGGCAAACAAAATCCACTGAAAACAAAACGTAAGACCCCAAAACAAGGTTATAAGAAAAATGTACTTTTGGCTGCCGGACTACAGGCAAGCACGGACATATTAACCCTCTCCGACATCTTAAATTAACTTACTTACGGGTTTGGCAGAGCGCCCGGTATTTCCCCCACAACACTCTCTCTTACACTGAGGGACCGGTCGAAGTCGGAGGAATTTGAGGTTGCCACCAACTGACAGATTCTGATCTAACTTACCTAACTTACTGAGCTCCATATGACGCGATTTCGCGTCATAAACTTATTATTGAGCTATTTCACTTAGTTCATATGACGCAATCGTGTCATATGATACTCTTAGGTGGTACCGCCATATGACGCGATTGCATCATAGATGACGGAGATGGTTAAGACAATCATTTTTTCACCGCAGCATCCAAGAGTGGAATCACCTCCCATCTCATGTAGTTAATAGCCCCACCCTTGATTCATTTAGAACTAGGATCACCAATCATTACATCCCTACTCCTGATCCTGTCCCCAACCATTAGTCCTAAAAGCACAACCCCCGCATATCATGCCGCCCGAGAGCGGTCCTCTGCGGGTCCCTCAACGTAAACGTAAACGTAAACCTAGTCAAGAAGTGGTTGCTAGCAGGAGTAGTGATGAATTAAGACGTGTGTTGGAGATGTAGGGTTGGAGGTGCAGTGGTCTGTCTAAGGGAGAGTTAGTTCAAGAAGTGTGTAAGGTAGTTATACAGCTTAGTGGTACTCAGGTTGAAGCTAGTACTTGTGTTGTGGATGATGGCACCATCCTGCATGTGCCACAGCGTCCTAGCAGTCAGGCTAGCTATCATTCTACAGGGGCCCGGAGTGGAGGAACAACTCCAGATGAGCTAGGTGATACTATAGTTAGGCAGTCTCCCACTATTACCACAGTACCTGCCACCATGCCTCCACCGTCAGCTTTTAACCTTATCAGTTCGGCCCCTTCATTTTCACAGGGCTATGTTCATGCCCCTATGCCAGTACATTTGCTTCGAGTTATGCTAGCAATCCCCTGTATCCTCCTTTTTTCCCCCATGTGTCGTGGGCCACACCCCAGCATTTCAGTGCAACTCATACGGTGGGTGCTCAGCACAATGTTCACCCTTTCGCCCAGTTTCCTCCTATAACCCCGATAGGGTCGCGAAGGAGTCCAGAGGTTGAGCTCCAACTATAGAGAATGGAGTTGGAACAGAGAGAGAGATAGAGAGAAAGAAGAGAAAATTGAGTTGAGGAAGTTGGAGATAGAGGAGAAGAGAATACAGGCAGAAGAGAGACAGAGAGAGAGAGAGGGCGATAGATTTGGAGAAGACGAAGTTGGAAACAAGTGGGCAAAGACGACAGGGGAATAATGCTGGGCATGCATCTAAGGAGGAGGCAGAAGAGGTGCTGTTGTCTCGACGGCTGAAACTCGTGCCGGTCTTCGATGAACTTAAGGTCACGGAGTGGTTCTTACGTTTTGAAAAGAAGGCCCACGAGTATCAGTGGCCGAGGCAACGCTGGGCACTGTTGGTGTCCAATGTATTAAAAGGCATGGGTTTTGATGCATACGATCACCTAGAAGTGCAGGAGTTAGAGTATGATGTACTTAAGGAGGCTGTGTTAAAAGCCTACAAGCTTCAACCTGAGGCTTACAGGTTGGCCTTCAGGGGGGCTCGGAAGCGGCAGGGGGACTCGAATGTGGAATGTGCCTGGAACCTAGCTAAGTGGTTGCACTCAGAAACAGCTAATACTTTTGAGGCGGCGTGTGAGGTTTGGCTGATGGAGCAGTTTACAGGCATAGTTGAAAAGGACATTTGGGTAAAATTAAAAGAGAAGCGGTTTAAATCATTAAGGGAAGCAGCAGTTTGGGCTGATGACTGCACTAGCCCAGCATTGGCAGTTGTGACGCTCTTGCATAGTAGCCACGTGTGGGCATGCGTGCGCGTCGGCTGCCCAGCCGGATTTTCCTTAGTATATAGCCTACGACAATGTAACTAATGTCTGGGATATTCTTATGTTGTTTCACAGCTTGAAGCTGCCCTTATTCTTAACCAACACATCTTAGTATATTTTATTCTCGATAGTTGATTGTTTCATTATAATACATAAGATGCATTGTAGTGAAGGAGAGAGAGAGAGCGAGCGAGCAGGGTGGGGGAGGTGAGTGTTGCTTTTCCTCCTCCTCCCTCCTCCCTCCCGGAGGAGTTGTTCGCCCGCGTGGTCTTTTCTCTCGGTTTTGATTGGCTGGTGGTTCCTGGCGCCTTCTGCAGGCCTGCTGCCGGGTGACGTAGCGGCCTGTGATTGGCTGACCACCGTGCCTTTGAGTGGGATCCTGGAGGGGTCCAGAGGAGCTATTCTCCTCAGAGCTCACTTCACTGTCGTACCCTTCGGACCCCCTTGATATCTATCCCTCTCAACCCCATTTAGAAACTTTCTCTCTTACTTTGTATACCTTCTTTCCACTACTTCACCAGTCTATTTAATTACCCCATCTCCTTGATAGACCTTATATCTATCATTGTATTAACGACGAGCTCTCCTATAACTAGATAGGATTTTGGGCCTTATGCAGAGATGTAATTGTTAATGAGACCTAGGAAGCTTTTTTGTTGTCTCATATTTGGTGGTTTCATGCTTGCTAGTGTGTTCTTGTGGCAGGTGAGCAGGGGCTAGACCGGAGGGGAGGCTTTTTGCGATCCTTTAAGTAAAGTCTGCTGGTGCGAGTCCTGTGGACCTGCACGACTTTACTAGGATACCCGTGGGAGTCTGGGGGCATTTTCTTGTCTGTGTGCCTGTGTGTCTAGTGTTGTGTTGTGTGAGGGCCCTTGCCTAGTCCACTCAGCACTGCGCTAGCACGCCTTGCGTTTGTTTTAGGGTCGCCAGGAGAGAGTCAGATACTTGGGATCTGAGTCTCTCAAGAGAGCACCCTTTCAATTAGAGTAATTTGGCGCACAGACTTGGGAACGTCCCTAGGCTAGAGCAGGTGGCTCAGCCCGGGTATCCGAAGCCTATATCCTTCCGGCTAGACCTCTGCCACCTGGCAGATTAACAGCTAGCGGTTTATTATATCTGTATGCTTGTTATTGTGCCACAGTTTACCATCTTTGTGAGCATTGTGAGCCAGGGTGTGGCTTAGAGACTCTGTCCGAGCAGGCTTGCCTGACTAAGAGTGAGAAGCACACCTGTATGTGGTTATGTTGCGAGTGGCTGCCTTTATTTAATTATACCTATGCCATTATACACTGTAGGTCCTATCACTAGTATTTATTCCTGCTTATTAGTTAAGAGTTCTCTAAATCCGTAACGTACTTTCTTTGCTAAGCATCAGATCCTACAGTAGCCGCATGCAGTTTAGAAACCTGCATCTTGTATACCTGTACGATGTTTTGAGGACTGTTTGCTCTCACCTTCTTTCACGCAGGGGTGATTAGTTGTATTAATTAACGTAACGTTAAATGTACTTTCTTCTAGTTTGTTATTAAATTGTTTCTGCAATTTAATTCCGTTATCTATCTTTTCCTTGAAGCTTTAAGCCAACTTAATTGTGTGATCTTTTATATAGCCTGCTTGACTATCAGCAGTCTATAGTGCGTGCACCCTGTAACCGAGTCATAGGATACCTCGTTGTCCAGGCAGGACTCTTGACGGTTTAGGGTGGTTTGTTGCCTGGGTTTATAGATAAGGGTTGGATCTAGCGTTTTCCGTTGTTGCTTGTTGCCGCATACCTAGTCCAATAGAAAGAGCCCAGTGTTTATATATCCCAGGACGTAACAAATGGCGACCTTGCATAGGATTTACTGAACAGAGGAATATAGTGGTCATTTGTTTTGAGATTCCTTATGATTAGAGGAATACAGTGGACATAGTTTTTTTTTGGAGCAACCAATATAACACATTAAAGACTTTAAATAACATTAGTATATACATACTTGCATAGGAGATAAGGCACATTCTATAACCGTGATAATTACTGCAGTGCACAAACATGTCTAATATATCAGAACACAGTGGTGGGTCAGGTCACGATACGTGCTCGGAGGGAGAAAGACCTGTGGAGTGGCTAGTCGATAGCGAGGAGGGTGCTAGAACATTTTTAGAGGTGCCCCTTACCGCTGCCAGGGTGTTGAAGCTGAATAAGTATGGCTTAAAGTGTGTGGCAGGTCTGCAGGGTCACCAGGGTTTAAGTGGCATGAGGAAAGATCAGCTGAGGACTTTGATATTGGGTTTAGAAGGGAGAGACCTGGGTGGAGAGGCGACTGGGGGCCCCGGTCCCCAGCCCCCCCTCCACTCTACCCCGATATCAAACATCAGGGTGCCTGAATTTAGTACATACCCCCAAGTTGATGGTCAATGGCAGCGTGGAATTCAATCACAGGGACCCTCCCCATTAAATGCACCTTCCCCTCCTCAAGGGTTGACTCCAGATTTGTTGTTTCGGCTTGAGATGGCCAAGGTTGAGGTTGCTAGAGCTCAGGTTGAGGCTACCGAGAGACAGGCTAGTGTGCAGGCTGAGGCTGCAGAGAGAACAGCTATACGAGAGGCTGAACTGCAGGCAGAGTCTACTAGGTATCGGGCTGACAGGGAGCTGGAGAGATCTCGAGTGGAGGTAACAGGGCGAAATATTGGGGGAGGTAATAGACATCGGGACCAATCATTGTCGCGCCTGCGTAAACTAGTTCCTGTGTTCGATGAATCATGTGTAACTGAGTTTTTTATGCGATTTGAGAAGAAGTGTCAGGAACACCAGTGGCCTCAGGAAAAGTGGGCAGCATTAGTTTCATCAAGACTCCTAGGAAAGGGGCTAAAAGCGTATGATGCACTACCTTTAGAGTCCTGTGTAGTTTATGATGAGCTAAAGAAGGCTGTGCTACGGGCCTATGAGTTACAACCAGAAACTTACCGCTTGAAGTTTCGGGGTGTTACTAAGGGCAAGGATAGTACCTTCCTAGAACACGCCCGGGACTTGTCTGATGCACTACGACATTGGCTGCATTCTGAGAGGGCAGCTACTTTTGAGGAGTTGAGTGAGCTGGTTCTCTTGGAGCAGTTCTTTAAGTGCACAGGCGGGGACTTAACATTAAATATAAAGGAAAAAAATCCTAGAACTCTCCAGGAGGCAGCAGAAATGGCTGACCTCCGACTGTCATTAATTCGAGGGTGCGAAGCAGCAGCTAGGAGTGAGTCGGGTGCAAAGAATCGTACCCCTCCCCCTCCCAAGAATTTTGATACACATAAATACACAAAACCATGTAGCACTGACAATAAAACTGAACATAAACCAAATACCGTCCCGTATAAGAAGTCTAATGGTGCCTCCCACTCCCAAGGGAATCCAAAGAGTAAAGAGTGCTTTGCATGTCACAAGGAGGGTCACTTTGCAAATGCTTGTCCGAACAAGCCACCAAACAAGGTTGTGTCATTGGCCCGCAGCATAGGGGTGTCGCCTATATCTTCTGAGTTTGCCAAGGGTAGTTCGTCAGAGGTTGGGACACAGCCTGTGTTCAAGAGTCCGGAAGGCTCGAACCCTGTCCGCGACGTCTTTGGGGGTCATAGAGGGCATGGTTTTGTGAGGTGGGCTGGCGAAAGGCGAGGAGTTAAGCTATTGCGTGATACTGGGGCTTCTCAGACCTTGTTAAGGAACTTTACTGGTAGACCGATTAACGCTGCTCAGGTGGTGGTAGTTCAGGGGATCAATGCTACGAAGTCCTACCCGCTGGTGCGGATGGAGCTGGAGGTGGGTGGTGTGGCGAAGGAGCTGGATGTCGGAATTGTAGAGAACTTGCCTGTTGGGGGCGTCGACCTCCACCTCGGCAACGACTTTGCGGTGCCTGCTTCTAAGGTTTCACCCTTGGTCGTTGCCGAGAAGGCGGCCGACGTTAGTAGGGAGGAACAGGAGTGGGTTGAGAAGTGTAGCGTACAAACCATGGCGGGTGTTGTGACGCGTTCTCAGACATCCGGAGCCTTGCAGCCACCACCTCAGTCTATCAAACCGCGGAGGAAAGGTCACAAGAAAACGGGAAGTGTTGGTCAATTGGAGAGTTTCGAGCCGGCAGTGTTTCTTGTGACTCATTATTGGCACCTATGTTAGAGTCTGGAGAGGCCCCAGGACCTGTCACAGCTAGTGAGGAGGTAGGGCAGGAAGAGACTCCGAGGCAGCAACGTTACACACGGAGAGAAAAAAGGGTTGCTCAGTTTGATATTGGGGGAGGACTTGGGTTGCTTCGGAAGCATCTAGACAGGTTGGTTCCCTCAGATATTTGTAAACTGCAGTTGGAGGATCCGGAAGTTCAGAAGTGTGGTAATGATGCTGTCGAGATCAAACACGAGGACGGGGAAACATGTCATGTGAACCTGTTGGAGGAGTTTGTGAGGCAACCACCTGAGCAGCCTACTGTCCCTGCGTTGGTCTGCCGCGGCCAAGGTGGAGAAGGAGAGGGGGGCAGTAGGGCACAGGTGGAGGAGAGTAAGGATTGTCATGTCTCGGCGGAGCAGTGGGCGGGGGACACGAGTCTGGTGGCTGTGGAAGCGCTAGAGCACCTGCCTGAGCAGCAGTGTGCAGCGCTCCAGCACCAGCTCGGTTCATACCCCACTGGTCGTGTCGAGCCCCTGAGCCTCACAACTCGGGCGGTGCAAGATGTTCCGCGGGCAGGTCACGTGGATGTTGAAAGACCGTTAGCCTCGTTGTTTCGGTGATTCAAGGTGGGCGACGAGGCTTTGGCATGGTTGCCAGGTCAGGGTCGGCCCATGGCTGCCAAGGGTGGTGGTCAAAAGGAGGACTTTGAGCAGATTGGTGAGGTTGGCTGTGGCATAGAAGTGCCCAGTCGTCGCATAGCCTCCCAATGCTGCTCTAGTCAATTGCAACAGCCCTACCATAGACCGACTGTATCTGGCCATGTCGCTAAAAGCGGTGATGCTGCGCAGGCAGATGTAGTCGTAAGGAATGCGGGGGGGGGGGGGGGGGGGGGTGAATGTACGGTATCGGCGGGGAAGCCTTAGCAATAATGAACTATGGGAGTGACTGCACAGGTGGTACTGATTGTCCCTCTCATGACCTGGCTGTTCTAGGGACGAAGGTGGAGAAGGAGGGAGACTACAGGTTAGAAGCTGCGGTCTCGGCTGGGTTGTGGAAGGGCACTAAGATTGTTATTCTGCGAGATAAGTTGTTTACTAGGCTGTGGCAGTGCATCCACATGTTTGTTGCTTCTCCAGGCCTGATGTACGGGGTAGAATCCGACATGCAGGCTGGAGATAGTGCAAGGCTCAGTTTAATTCCCTACCGTATAAATCCTGCTCGACAGCCTGTGGTGCAAGCAGAGCTGGATTACGTGTTGACGAAGGGTCTGAGGGATAAGGAATGTCGTGAGTGGTCATTGCCTGTAACTTTGCAACCTGTGTTAAGTGGCAAGATCAGTGAGTGTGTTGATTGCGAGAGTGTGTGTGCATTATCCCTGACAGACGCCTATACCTTATCGAGAGTTGACGACACCATAGACCGCCTCGGGGCTGCATCGCCTATCACGAAGGTAGAACTAGTGAAAGGTTATTGGCAGGCCCCGTTGCCGGAAAGAGCAAAGAGAAATGCCAGTCTTGTGATGAACTGGGCAGTTTATCAGTGCCAGGTGTTGTTTTGCTGCCGGGACACAAGTTGGATGTGTGGCATGCTAAGGGCACTGATAATGTTTTGGCTGATTGTTGGTCACGGGAGGGTTTGTTTGCAGGAGAACCCTCGCCGTTCAGTCAGTGTGTGTTGAGAGTGGAGGAAAATAGGCTGTCACTGTAGTGCAGCCGCCAAAAACAAATTAAAAAAAAGCAAAAAACCTTATAAAAACTCTTTATTTTTATAACGTGTAGAATTTTGTATAAGATGTTGTGGCAGTATCTAAGTTGAATGTTTTCGCTTATTGTCGCTAAGTTAGTTGAACTTGCTCGGTGGAGTGCAACAGTCTTTATTTGTTTTATATATAGTGCCTTGTGTCGCAACAGTGTGTGGTACTATGAGAAGCTTTCTGTTAGATATGAAGAACTTAGTCAAGTGTCTTGTATCTTGGGGGAGGTGTGACGCTCTTGCATAGTAGCCACGTGCGGCCATGCGCGCGCGTCGGCTGCCCAGCCGTTTAGAAACCGGCTGGCGGCAGCCGGCCGGCCGGCTTTTCCTTAGTATATAGCCTACGACAATGTAACTAATGTCTGGGATATTCTTATGTTGTTTCACAGCTTGAAGCTGCCCTTATTCTTAACCAACACATCTTAGTATATTTTATTCTCGATAGTTGATTGTTTCATTATAATACATAAGATGCATTGTAGTGAAGGAGAGAGAGAGAGCGAGCGAGCAGGGTGGGGGAGGTGAGTGTTGCTTTTCCTCCTCCTCCCTCCTCCCTCCCGGAGGAGTTGTTCGCCCGCGTGGTCTTTTCTCTCGGTTTTGATTGGCTGGTGGTTCCTGGCGCCTTCTGCAGGCCTGCTGCCGGGTGACGTAGCGGCCTGTGATTGGCTGACCACCGTGCCTTTGTGTGGGATCCTGGAGGGGTCCAGAGAAGCTATTCTCCTCAGAGCTCACCTCACTGTCGTACCCTTCGGACCCCCTTGATATCTATCCCTCTCAACCCCAATTAGAAACTTTCTCTCTTACTTTGTATACCTTCTTTCCACTACTTCACCAGTCTATTTAATTACCCCATCCCCTTGATAGACCTTATATCTATCATTGTATTAACGACGAGCTCTCAGATAACTAGATAGGATTTTGGGCCTTATGCAGAGATGTAATTGTTAATGAGACCAAGGAAGCTTTTTTGTTGTCTCATATTTGGTGGTTTCATGCTTGCTAGTGTGTTCTTGTGGCAGGTGAGCAGGGGCTAGACCGGAGAAGAGGCTTTTTGCGATCCTTTAAGTAAAGTCTGCTGGTGCGAGTCCTGTGGACCTGCACGACTTTACTAGGATACCCGTGGGAGTCTGGGGGCATTTTCTTGTCTGTGTGCCTGTGTGTCTAGTGTTGTGTTGTGTGAGGGCCCTTGCCTAGTCCACTCAGCACTGCGCTAGCACGCCTTGCGTTTGTTTTAGGGTCGCCAGGAGAGAGTCAGATACTTGGGATCTGAGTCTCTCAAGAGAGCACCCTTTCAATTAGAGTAATTTGGCGCACAGACTTGGGAACGTCCCTAGGCTAGAGCAGGTGGCTCAGCCCGGGTATCCGAAGCCTATATCCTTCCGGCTAGACCTCTGCCACCTGGCAGATTAACAGCTAGCGGTTTATTATATCTGTATGCTTGTTATTGTGCCACAGTTTACCGTCTTTGTGAGCATTGTGAGCCAGGGTGTGGCTTAGAGACTCTGTCCGAGCAGGCTTGCCTGACTAAGAGTGAGAAGCACACCTGTATGTGGTTATGTTGCGAGTGGCTGCCTTTATTTAATTATACCTATGCCATTATACACTGTAGGTCCTATCACTAGTATTTATTCCTGCTTATTAGTTAAGAGTTCTCTAAATCCGTAACGTACTTTCTTTGCTAAGCATCAGATCCTACAGTAGCCGCATGCAGTTTAGAAACCTGCATCTTGTCTACCTGTACGATGTTTTGAGGACTGTTTGCTCTCACCTTCTTTCACGCAGGGGTGATTAGTTGTATTAATTAACATAATGTTAAATGTACTTTCTTCTAGTTTGTTATTAAATTGTTTCTGCAATTTAATTCCGTTATCTATCTTTTCCTTGAAGCTTTAAGTCAACTTAATTGTGTGATCTTGTATATAGCCTGCTTGACTATCAGCAGTCTATAGTGCGTGCACCCTGTAACCGAGTCATAGGATACCTCGTTGTCCAGGCAGGACTCTTGACGGTTTAGGGTGGTTTGTTGCCTGGGTTTATAGATAAGGGTTGGATCTAGCGTTTTCCGTTGTTGCTTGTTGCCGCATACCTAGTCCAATAGAAAGAGCCCAGTGTTTATATATCCCAGGACGTAACACAGTTGCATGGGGAGCATTGGTGACAGGAGAGACCGACCTGTGCACCAAGCAGCCACGGTATCCGCTCGCCCATCATCACCCAAAGTTAATACAAATAAGACACAACTATATTCCAAGGCTGACAACAAGCGAGCTTCTACAGAAGTGCGGTGTTATATTTGCAAGCAAGTGGGTCATATAAAAACCTCAGTGTGCTAAATGGAAGGCTACCCAGGAACCCAAGGCTGTCCTGTTGGTGGCAACACTCGGGGAGGTGCCTGTGAAACGCAAGCCAGGTACAGTTGAGTCTGGGGGGCTGTGTAGCCCAGCACGAAGCAGGGTTGTAAGCACTTTGCCATCCCAGATGGTATCACCACCTGAGCATAACCAGGCTTCCCCTGATTGGTGTCGGGCCATTCATACATGATGGATTAGTACGGGTTGGGGAGCAGACTTTCCCTGTCAAGGTGTATAGGGATATTGTTGCACAACAATCCATGTGTCGCAACCTGACAGGGTGACCTATTAGCACGAAGAGTTTGTACTATGTAGGGGAATCAACAGTGAGCAATGCTGCGATTTAGTCCCGGTGACCCTATAGTGCCCACTTTTGACCGCCGAGGGTAAGGTGGCCATGGTAAACACTCTGCCAGTTGAGGGGGTGGACTTTTTGCTCGATACTGACTTGGCAGGGGATGTAGTTTTCCCGCCTCCTATAGTCATCGCTGAGGCTGCTTTTGAGCCCACTGCTGGTAGTTGTATGCAAAAAGATAACATGGGCTTTATCTACCCTGTTGGTGCATTGACCCAATCAGTGGCACAACAGGGGGATGATTTAGTGGATGCGGGGGCCGACAGCCATGAGTGAGGGCCATCCCATGATGCACTACTAGATGACACTGGCTCGGAGATAGCTGTGGGCCTGGCTGACCCCAGTGAGGCTACCAAGTCTAGTAGAGTTGACCTAGTGCTGGACGAGAGTCTAACATAGTGCCGCCGACTCAACCTTCTGATAGTTTTGAGAGGTCAGAGGTAACTGCCTAGACGGAGATACCTAGAGACAAACTGAGCAAGTTGCAGCAAGAGGACCCGAGTCTGGGCGTCCTGTTTCAGAAGGATGGCACGACTGGTGGGAAGAACCGTCAAGCAAAGTTTATTATAAAAGGGGCATTGTTGTATTGGCAGTGGATGCTGGATACTAACTCAGGCTTGAGGGAGGAGCAGTTGGTGGTGCCTGCCCAGTTCAGGGAGGAGCTGGTTAGGCTAACGCATGACGCACCACTGGCGGGTCATTTAGGGGTACGTAAGGTACGTAAGGGGTACGTAGGGGTACGTTAGGCTACGTTTTTATTTTTGGTGGCCTAATATGCATGCATCGGTGGCTACTCTTTTTTTTGTCGTGTCCTATTGGTAATTTAGTTGCAAAACCCCACCAAGAAATACCCATGGCACCTTTGATCCCTATACCTACAGTTGTGCCGCCATTTACTTGTGTCATAGTTGACATGGTCGGTCCCTTACCACCTACCAGTTCGGGATATAAATACTTGCATACTTTGATGGATACTACCACTAGTTACCCGGAGGCTCTTCCGGTTAGCAGCATGAACGCAAAGATGAAAGACCATTATGACAAACAGGCTAAATCTAGGGCGTTCAAGGTGTGCGACGAGGCTTTGGCACGGTTGTCAGTTCAGTGTCGACCCATGACTGCTAAGTTTTGTGGTCAGTACCAGGTCATTAAGCAGATTGGCGAGATTGACTATGTAATAGATACGCCCGACCGTCGCATAGCCTCCCAATGCTGCCCTATTAAAATGCTAAAGCCCTACCATAGATCGACTACATCTGGTCGTGGCACTGATGGAGGTGATGCTGTGCAGGCAGGTGTAGCCGCAAGGAATGCGGGGGTGCGCAGGTCTGATATCGAAGTGGAAGCCTTAGTACTTGAGAATAATGGGAGTAACTGCACAGGTGGTATAGAACTATAGATTGTTCCTCTCATGACCTGGCTGTATTAGGAATGAAGGAGGAGAAGGAGGGAGACTATTTAGAGGCTGCGGTCCCGGCTGGGTTGTGGGAGGGCAATGGGTATGTTGCTTTTCGAGAAAAGTTGCAACCTCTTGTTCCTAAGCGCCAAGAGGAGTTGTTTACTAGGTTGGGGCAGTACTTCCGCATGTTTGGTGATTCTCCAGGCCTGATGTCCGGGGCGGTACCCGACATAGAAGCTGGAGACAGTACAAAGCTCAAGTTGGCTCCCTACCGTATAAAGCAGAGCTGGACTACATGTTGGAGAAGGGTCTGGAGCAGAAGGGATATCGTGAGTGGTCTTCGCCAGTGACTTTGCAACCTGAGCCGAGTGCCAACATACGTTTTTGTGTTGATCTCAGGAGAGTTAATGCATTATCCCAGCCAGCCGCATATCCATTACTCAGAGTTGACGACTCCATAGACAGCATCGGGGCTGCCACGTTTCTCCCTAAGGTGGAGTTAGTGAAAGGTTATTGGCAGGTCCCGTTGCCTGAGAGAGCGAAGAAAAGTGCCAGTCTGGTGGTGGACTGGGCAGGTTATCAGTGCCGGGTGATGTTTTGCTGCCGGAACACAGTTTGGATGTGTGGCATGTAAAAGGCACTGATAATGTTATGGTTGATTGCTTGTCACGGGAGGGTATGTTGTAAGAACCCTGGCCGGTCAGTCAGTTTTGGTGTAGCCTCCAACTTTGGTTAGATTAGCATGTTTACGTCTGGTGCTTGTTGGTTCCTGTATGTAGCCCAGCGTAGGGTCGTAAAGTAGAAGTTGATGTGTTTTTGTATAGAAGAAAATGTGTAAATACAAAAATATAAAAAAACATAAAAATACTAGAAAAACAAAAATGTAGTTGTGTATGACTTTTAGTGTTATTGAAGTATAAGCAGTCTGTTGTTTTAAGATGCACTAACAGACTCCCCCTGGGTGTGAGGGTGTCACATCCAGCTGCACTTATAAGTTGTAAGTTGTAAGTTGCAGTTGTAAGTGAGTTATAATTCATGAAGTCTACATGTGTGGGGGGAGAGACCAGCTGATTTATCCGTATGTCTTTCTTTCTCTCCCCTCGTATCGAGATGGTGACGTCATGATTTCACCATGTTATAAAACACTTTCTTTTTGCTAAGAGTGTAATTACTTCAGTTTATTTAGCCCTTGTGGGATTATTTTAGTTATCATGAGTTTCCACAATGATGTCTTATATTTATTTGATTACTTTTGTGTTGTTAATGAGAGCCCAGGTGCTTAGTATAATTGTGTAGTCTAGCGATGCTTGGAGCTCCCTTCCTTCCTTCTCAAGGCTGGCCCAGTGTTGCTGCCTCATTCCAGTCAGAGTCCCTGAGCCGACAACATGTGCTGCTCTGTGTTGTTTGGCTTGCTTTGTTTCCTTTAATACCGCATATAAGTCTTTTGTTCCTTAGTGGGTAGTAGCAGAGCAAGGCTGGAATAATTTTGAGCATTAAAGTTTTGTCTTAACCCTTTCACGCATTTATGACGCAGAGGTTGCCAGATTAGCAATAAGAAATAGAGTTCTCTCACTCTTATAATTACCTCTCCCAAAATTAGTTTTCTTCCCACAGCTAACTCAGAGACAACTGCAGAGGTTGAAGTAACTAAACTAAAGGTTTCTAAATACCCCTGATGGTAACAAAGGCTTTATAGTATCCCCAATAGGCTCAAAATCGCGTCATATGTCGGAGAGGGTTAACATGATTAGTTTTAATTTAAGAGTTTTATGCATTTCTGTTAGCTAGAATTACTGCAACCGTGTTGGCAATTTAGATATGAGCTCCACACTACTTCTTCCATTTATTTTCCTTTATTCTACTGCATTGTGAATCATTCTTGTATGAATATTATTGAGGTTGACATCTACAGGGGTTTGATGACTGGCTGTTTTAGGTCAGTGGTTAAACAGCCAGCCTCAACCTCCTGAAATGGCAACCATTGTGTATGATTTGCTAGGTTATGCATTAGACTTCTCCCATGTTTTTTTTTATTTGTATTATTCTCAATTCCTGAGCTATTGGGCATGATATGGTTTGTTCTGGGAGTCTAGCAGCATTTTAGTTTACTACTTTTTTGTGCAGTTTAGAATAACCTGTGAATTCCTCTAACATACCAATAGCACTATCATCCCCGAGTCGGATAGGCCCCGACTCTGAGACAGTAGACATTTTTTTGTGTCTCCTTTTATTACTGCTTTAATAGAGAAAAGAGGAAGATAACCCATTTTCCTAGAGAACCTGCGTGTCTTGGTGTTTGCGTCAGATATTAACATCTCCGCTGCGCACCCTATGTAGTAAACACCGTACGCCTGTGCGGAGGTATTTACACTGTTTCCTCACTAAAATCGTTATTTTACCATAAATATCATTAATGTCGAGACTCGTAAGTAACTCGACAGTTTAGGTTAAGTAAACATACTGGAAGTTCAAATTAGGCGCCAGTATTAGGCTAAGTTATATATCTATATAAAAGATATATACTATTTCGTATTATTATATCGGGTTGTCATTATAATAAGTCCGGTATATCTTGTAGTTAGTTAAATGACGCATTGGTAGATAAGATAACTGCGCATGCGTCATTCTTGGAACTGGCGGGTTCATCACCACAAACCTCAGAATCGCTTTCGCTACGACCTCAAGAACATCTAGCCGCTCCAATACAACCACCTGTTTCCTGCTAAGTCATCCTAATTCTTATTTCTGAGTGGCCACTATATCTTCCATCTATTCCTACCACTATCATTGAGCTATCTATCCCTATCAACCAATAAAAGTAAGTTAACTCTTGTGAGTTTATAGGTAAATTCCACTTTGTTTACTATCGAATTCTCACAATATAGTACTTCGATACCTCTGACTTTTGCCTTATGCTATCTTTTCTTCTTTGTCTTTTCTTTCTTCTGTTTTCCTATTGTCTACTATTTCCTAGCTGTTCCTTTTTTCTGTTCCCTAGTTCCGCTTCCCTGGTGTCCCCTGTAGGTTTGTGGGGTGGTGTTTGTTGTCTGTGGCCTAATTTCCGCCGGGTCCCGCGTATTTTACCTGGCCATATGGGCCGCCGCCAGACGATGTACCACCCATTTTTCCTGGTGGTAACTTTGCCCAAGGGGGTGATAGGGTGGACACTTTCAAGTCCTCTGCGGCCTGGGAGAGCCACGTCATCAATAATTAGGAGGTAGGCTATGGGCTAGGTAGGCCTATATAATTGCAACAATTAAATTAATGTAAAGTAGAATTATAAGGGTTAAATTGAATTTGTTCGGTCTTAACTAGGCTAAATATAATGGGGGTAATTACCACAAACATTTTTAGTACCATTAGATGTTGGACTAGCCTAGTTTATTATATGTTTACAATTTAAATTGGCTTGTTACAACCATTTGGCCTCCCTTCCAAAGTGTAGGCCTACTATAACAACATTTTCCCGCATGTTATGTAAGGTTAATTACTTTTATTTTGTGAGTGGAGATGGTAGGCATTCGTTAACTTTTATTATTGTGCTCTGCGTCTTAACCTATTTCCCTCATTATTGCCCTACACCAACAAATTTGCCGCATTTAATATAAGGTTTACCTTTTAAATTTAAGTGTGGAGATATTTATGCGTTCGTTTACTTTTATTATTGCGTTCCGCGTCATATTTCCGCTTATTGCCCTACCCCGGCATCATACGTTAAATTTATTTACGTTTAAGTCGGGGTTCCCTATATTTTGCCTTTATTGGCGTCAGCTAACTTTCTGAGTGCGCTTTACGTCCATATAGGTAAGATATAGTATTATTCTATTCTATTTCCTGTGTATTGCCATCATGTCGTTGACACTGTCCCAGTACAAGCGACGCAAGGGGGGTAACAAGAGTGGTTTGACTAGAATCACCAAAGATATTACTACATTTTTGGTTGATGCAGATGATGATGCGATTGAGGCTAAATTGGCTTCGGTTTTAAGACAGCTCGAAGACTTAAATTTATGTTGCCGTGAAATGGAAACGCTCTATGAAGATGACGCCGAGTATTTCGCGGACATAGAAACAGACGTGGATTATATAGAGTGTCTTGATAAAGTTATCATCCTCCTCAAAGGTAAGCTAAAGCACAAGGAGCCAAATCGTGCTGCAGTTTACAAAAATGCCAGTATAAGATTGCCGAAAATCACCCTTCCTGTGTTTGACAGTGATCCCACTCTATGGCTGGGATTCTGGGATATGTTCCACTGTAGCGTCCACAGCAATGCAGAGCTCAGTGACATCCAAAAACTCACCTACTAAAGAGGTCAACTAAATGGCGAGGTAAAACAACTCATTGAAGGTTTCGCAATAGAGGGAGCCAGCTACCAAACAGCGGTTGCCCTTCTACAGAAAACCTATGGGCACAGGGATAGAATTAAGGCGGCACATATAACTAACCTTACTACGTTGAATCCTCCCTCTTACAATGTCGAGGAAATAAAGGGTTCTATGCTAGTTTTGAAAGTACACTGAGGTCAATAGAGACCCTACAACTTACCCTTCATGAAGCTAGTGTTGTAATTCTCATGAATAAATTGCCATCCCCACTAAAGGAAACATTAAAGAGAACTTTAGGTGAAGAAGGTCTGAACCTAGATAGGTTTGTCCAGGCTTACCAGACAGAAGTGTTTAACATGGAAAGTGTAGCGGAACGGACTACACCACACATACCAGTTGCTTCAGCATCCTTTGCGGTGAAGGAGGCCTCGGTGCGAAGGAGGGGTTGCAAGTTGTGCGAAGGGGCACATGCATGGTTTAAGTGTCTCAGATTCAAAACCAGTGCTCTGAAAGTAAAACGCGCAAAGCAACTCAACCTTTGCACCGGGTGCTTATCTTCAACCCACGGGAGCAATGGTTGCGTGAACCCTACATCCGTAGATGCAAGTTCTGTCAAAATAGACACTACCATAACCTCTGTCAGTCCAGATCTCAATGGGACGGTGCAAAGAAGGAGCAAATACCTCAACAGGTAACAAAGACCAAGACGCAAACTACCACGATGTCTGTGTCGTCAAAGAAGACTAGTATTATCCTCCCAACTGTAATGCTGCCAACAGTTAAGGAAACAAGAGGAACAGTCAAGATGAGAACACTGCTGGATCAGTGCTCACAGCGCACCTTCATTTTAAAATCCGCTCTAGACTCGATCCATTATAATATGAAAGTGGGTGATGAAGAGCTAGAGTTGCGAGGGTTTACCGGAGCATGTGAGAGCAGAAAGTACCCAGTAGTGTCCTTCAAATACAAGTTCCGGGGCAGAAACAATCCTCTACAAGCAGTTGTGGTAGAAACTCTCCCGGATCACAAAGGATCAGAATGCCTTGAAGCAGACATGAGAGTTTTGCGAAACAAAGGTTACAAATTAGCTGATCCTCTAATGACACAGACATCTCGGCTGGACTTGTTGGTTGGTGCCGATTATTATTATGACTTGGTGCGGCCAGGGTACAAGAAAGAGGGTGACATAATTATCTTGCCCACTAAATTTGGTTATGCACTAAGTGGCTCCTGCCATAGCGACATCTCTAGCACCCAAGTAGAGGTAGTTACAATTTTGAAAGTTGCGGTCACCCCGATGGATCAATATATATCCACGGAATCAAGTAATCCATGTCATAATGAATTAACACCTTACGAGCGGCCTATGCGGTTTATTTATATGTACCGCCCAGCGGGGTGTTTTTAGCCAAAATAGGGCTGTTTACGTGATCATTTTCATGCATAAATAAGACCCAGAACGTAAAACAAGTACCTATCCCTGAAAGGGCATAAACAGAGCTTTCGAATGACACCATAACGATCCTTTTATGATGACTAGTTTTCTTGCAATAACCGTGCAACGCGAGTGCAAAAAGCATGTAATTAGCCACTTTCCCGATATAATTCCTTATATAGCGAGTGAGAGAGGGAGGAGGGAGCTGGGATTCGTGTCAGTATGTTCGCCGCGGTGGTCTGGAGCAGTCATATGCTCGCTACTCTCCTGCCACCACTTGTCTCTCTCTCTCAGCAACATTACGTGCTGAAATTGCCACTCGAGTTATGTCGAGCGCCGCCACATAGTCCAGCTTTATTTAACTCGACTTATGTGGTGAGCCGCTAATTAAGGGTTAAAATGTATGTGGGAACTGGATCATCTAGGTATTTCTCCAAATGAAGATTCAAAGGAAACCATGACTGCGTGGGACATATACAAGGAGACAGTAACATACTCTGCACAGAATCAGCAATATGAAGTCAGACTGCCATGGAACCAACATAAAGAGGAGCTGCCTTCGAATTATGGTTTAGCAGCGGGTCGCCTAAGGGGTCTGCAGAAGCGTTTCAAGCAAGATCCTGTCTATTGTAGTCACTATACCAACGTTATCCAAGATCAACTTCATCGTGATCTTATTGAAGAGGTTCCTTTCGGTGTTACTGAAAACAGTAATTATTTGGCACATCACAGGGTCACCAAGAATAGCACAACGACACCGGTTCGTATTGTGTACGACTGTTCCGCTAGTATTGGCAAAGGCAGGCCAAGTCTTAATGACTGCCTTTACACAGGGCCATCACTGGTGTCAGATCTAGCAAAAATATTGCTGCGATTCAGGGTACACAAATATGCCTGGATAAGTGACATCGAGAAGGCCTTTCTCATGTTGAGACTTCATGAAGAAGATCGTGACTACACCCGATTTCTGTGGCCAAAGGATCCCTTGGATTTATCTTCACCCTTACTTTGCTACCGATTTAAGGTAGTGTTGTTCGGGGCGACTTGCTCACAGTTTCTTCATAATGCCATGATCTTAAAACATCTTTCCATTATTAAAGGGGATCCCAAAGTTGTGGAGGCTATTAAGGAGGGTTTGTACATTGACAACCTGCAGGGTACAGGCAGTGATGAAGAGACTGTCGTTAAGCGTTACTGGGATGCCCAAAGAATAATGTCTCACGCACATTTATATCTCAGAGAATGGGCTACCAATAGTCCTCAACTACGAGACTTCCTGCAATTGGATGGTGTTCCTGCCAAGAATCAAGAGCGAGTGAAGACATTAGGACTCTTATGGTTACCTGACTCTGATCTGTTGACGTTCAACGCAAGTCTCCCAGAGACCAATAAGGCAACAAAGAGAGAGTGCTTAAGAGTGGCGGCACAACTGTTCGATCCACACGATGTACTACTGCCCGTTACAATAAGGTCCAGAATTTTCTTACAGCAATTATGGAGACTGAAACTAGATTGGGTCGATCCGCTACCTGACGACTGCGCTACCGAATGGTCTACAGTTACCAAGGACCTGCTGTGACTTTATTTATCCTCGGAGGACAGTATATGCTGATTCAGTGGAACTTCATGAGTTTAGCGATGAAAGTGGTGTCGCTTATGGCACTGCAATATATTTTATGAGCCCGGAACATAGCTGTCTGGTCATCGCTAAGGCAAAGGTCGCTCCCATAAGATCCATAACAATACCAAGACTAGAGGTAACTGCTGCTTTGCTAGCCGCCAGATTAATCAAATTTGTGGAGGAAGCCTATCATAAAATTGGAAAAGTCAACAAAATTGTATTATGGTGCGACAGTCAGGTTACATTGCATTGGTTGCGTAGTATGAAGAAGCTTCCAGTGTATGTCACAAACCGTGTTGACGAAATCAAATCCCTCCTTCCGACTGTAGAATTCCGGTACGTGTCCTCTAAAGAAAACCCTAGTGACTTACTGTCTAGAGGTGTTTTGGCAAAACATCTGAAATCTTCTGCGGTTTGGTGGGAGGGGCCCATGTGGCTCCGAAACAAAGACGAGTGGCCAGAAGACATATTACCAGATGACCCAACACCAAAAGTAACTAGCCAAGTCATTGGGACTAATGATGAACAGGACACACGGTTATGGAACTGGGAAAAATATGGCAGTTATGA
Source organism: Paralithodes platypus (assembly GCA_032716605.1). Taxonomy (NCBI): domain Eukaryota; kingdom Metazoa; phylum Arthropoda; class Malacostraca; order Decapoda; family Lithodidae; genus Paralithodes; species Paralithodes platypus. The sequence goes on along the minus strand of CM064531.1, from coordinate 40,420,918 downwards.
TAAATTCATTCGGGTAGTTGCATGGACTATTCGATACAAGAATAATTTGAAGGCAAAAATTAAAGGGACGTCTCCCACAGACAGTGCCCTCAGCATAAAGTAGCTAAAAGTAGCAGAACAGATTATAGCTCAAAGATGCCAGCAGGAATGCTTCCCAAAGGAGTACGAGATGCTGTCTGGTGACAAGGGTACTCGCAATAATTTGGTAAACCAATTAGGACTTGTCATGAAGGGAGGATTAATTGTATGTGAAGGTAGATTGAAGTTAGCGGCTCTTCCGGATTCAATGAAATATCCGATACTACTGCCTTCCAAACATCCTTTCACTACCATGCTCATCAATATGTGTCATCGTGTCTGTTGTCACTATGGAATTAATCACGTGGTCACATATATACGGCAAAGGTGGTGGATTCCTAAGATAAGACAAGCGGTAAAACAAGTGACCAGTAAGTGTATAACCTGTCGTAAAATACAGGGTAATACCTACGCGAAAGCTAGAGTGCCTCTTCTACCAAACATCAGGACTACTCCTAGAGATCCCTTCGAGGTTACGGGGGTTGATTATACAAGAGCAATTCCTGTCCGGGGCTCACACAACAACAAGGCTTATATGCTTTTATTTACGTGCGCTACTACAAGAGCTATTCACATTGAAGTAGTTAGCAGTATGACCTGTGACAGCTTTATCCATGCGTTCCGGAGATTTTGTAGTAGGCAGGGATTTCCACAGATAATGTTAAGCGACAATGCTGCTACATTTGTAGGAGCTTCCAGACACTTGGAAGACATCCAAAGCGATCCTAGTCTTCAGGCTCATCTTGCCGAAATCCGATGTGAATGGCGTTTTATCCCAGCACGTGCGCCTTGGTTCGGAGCTATTTGGGAGAGAGCCATAGGTATTGTGAAGGCTGGGCTTAAAAAAGTACTAGGTCGTGCTCTAGTCTCCTTTGAGGAACTAACTATTGTCCTATTGGAGCTGGAGGCTACCGTGAATGATCGCCCTTTAACATATGTCTCGGGTGATCTGGAGGACCCTTGCCCTATTACCCCATCCATGCTGGTTAAAGGTCCTAGACTTTGTGACTTCCCAAAGGACCTAATTCAGCTAGATGAGCTGCAGGATCCTAGTTACGATAGTAAAGCAGCGATACACAGCAGGTACAATTACATCAATAAATTGATCCGGGACCTATGGAGGCGTTGGTCTAATGAATACTTGGCATCACTACGAGAAGCCTTTAAGAATAAAAGAGGCTCATCAAGCAATGTATGGCCAAAGATAAATGACATCGTGCTTATACATGATGAGGGACCTCGTGTCCTTTGGAAACTTGGTAGGGTAGTTAGACTCTATCCCGGACGAGATGATCTGGTTAGAGTGGTCCAGATTAGAACAAAGACTGGCCTGACCACTCGACCCATCGTCAAGTTGTATCCATTGGAACAGGAAATCGAAAGCATTTCGATCCCTCAACCGGCGGCCACTGGTGATGGTGTTATCTCTCACGACTCCACCCCGATGTCACCAGCGGTCGCTGGCCCATCTGCCAGTAATGATCCTGTTGGAAGATTACCTCTTCGCCGAGCCGCTGTTAGCTCTTCACAGCTTTGGAGATCTATCATCGCTGCGGGATTATTGTAGATAATGTATATATTGGTGGTGGGAATGTGTTGAGACTAGTAAGTAACTCGACAGTTTAGGTTAAGTAAACATACTGGAAGTTCAAATTAGGCGCCAGTATTAGGCTAAGTTATATATCTATATAAAAGATATATACTATTTCGTATTAAGTTTATATGAGTTTATTATCCATTATTTTACCGGGTTGTCATTATAATAAATCCGGTATATCTTGTAGTTAGTTAAATGACGCATTGGTAGATAAGATAACTGCGCATGCGTCATTCTTGGAACTAGCGGGTTCATCGCCACAAACCTCAGAATCGCTTTCGCTACGACCTCAAGAACATCTCCTTCTAGCCGCTCTAATACAACCACCTGTTTCCTGCTAAGTCATCCTAATTCTTATTTCTGAGTGGCCACTATATCTTCCATCTATTCCTACCACTATCATTGAGCTATCTATCCCTATCAACCAATAAAAGTAAGTTAACTCTTGTGAGTTTATAGGTAAATTCCACTTTGTTTACTATCGAATTCTCACAATTAATACTTATCCATATGCACCTATTTTACGTTGAATATGAAGATAGTAGCATTTTACATCAATAAAACAAGAGGGAAAAGTGTTTGGATGGTCAAAATCGCGAATTGAAAGGGAGAGTTTCATTCATCAAGTGTGAGCCAGCCGCCGTCACATCCTACCCTCACGAGGCCTGGAGAGAGACTGAGCCCACTATCTCTATCTCTCTCTGTTTCCCACGTATAGACACACAGATGACCACGCCCTGAACGCGACTCGTTAATATTAGGACGAAAATATACCAAAGAATAAGGGAATAACAGGGAAAATAGGTGATAATTGAAGGGGGGGGGGGAGGAGGGGATGTGGAGGAGTGATATGTGGCAGGGGCAAAAAAAAAAGAAAAAAAGTTTCAAGTGATACTGGGGTGTTTTAAATGTTTTTATTTAGGCCTAGGATCTTAAGAGTCTCCCCGCAGTCACCCAGTAAAACCTCTTAAGAGTCTCCCCGCTGCTTCCGGGTTAAGAGCGTGTCTGTTGCAGGGTTAGTGCAGTACGGTGAGCATTGTTGGGTGCAGGACTGCAGCATTGTAGTCTTTTTGCTACGGCGTTTCTCTTTAGACAGTGCTGTGGGCTAGGCTATTGGAGCAACTGCTTTACCCGAACCTCCCCTCGTAACAATATATATATATATATATATATATATACCGGTATATATATATATATTTTTTTCTTTTTTCTATGTGATTGAGGGAGGCAAAAGGCATAACTGCCTATAGCGAGTGCCTCCTCCATAGTTGAAAGAATGACAGGGCCAAAATCAAGGGACGTTCGAGCCAAAATGCCTGGACACACAGAGTTTGAAGCAATTTAAGTCATAGGAAGAGGGAAAGACTGATTCTGGGAGAGAGTTCCAGAGCTCAGCTGTTGAGTAGAAGAAAGTTTGATAGTAACGTTTCACTCATGGGTTGGAGAGTTGCACAGAGTAGGGGTGGGATTGAGTTGCAAGACAGGTACCACGTGCCCTACGTAAAGGAGGTGGCATGCACTGGGATAGCTCTGAGGAACACTAATTATTATAGTAGCGATAGAATAGCGAGAGAGATGCAACATTGCGGCGGAGAGAGAGAGATTGCAGAGAGTTGGTGAGTGGACGGGAGTTAATGATACGAAAGGCCTTCCTTTCAACTCTGTCTAGGAGAGCGGTGTGAGAGGAACCTCCCCACACATGTGAACAATACTCAATACAAGGGCGCACTATGCCCCTGTACAGAGCAAGAAGCTGTGTAGGGGAAAATAACCCCCTAAGGTGGTTGAGCACACCCAGCTTCTGGGAGGCTGCCTTAGCAAGACTGGTAATATGGTCCTTCCAAATGAGAGCAGAAGAAAAAGAGACACCAAGAATATTGAGAGAAGATGAAGGGTTGATTTTTGTATTGTTGAAGAATGTTGAAGAATAAGGGATAGTCCGCTGGGAGATCCTGACGGGTAGATAGATGGAGAAATTGGGTTTTGGAAGAATTAAAGTTAACAAGGTTTTCTCTGCCCCAATTGGAAATAGTATTTAGATCAGAATTTAAGAGTTCTATGGCTTCATTACGTTTGTCGTTGAGGGATTGCTGGCTGGGCCGTTCTGAAAAACTAATGGAGTAGTGTAAGGTTGAGTCGTCTGCGTATGAATGGATGGGAATTAAGGTACAGTTAAGGAGATCATTTATAAAAATTAGAAAGAGAATAGGAGATAGGACAGAGCCCTGAGGAACACCGGAGTTTATAGGATGAGGAATTGAACAATGGCCGTCCACAACCGCGGCTATGGAACGGCCGGAAAGGAAATTAGAGACAAAGGCACAGATGGAGGGATAGAAACCGAAGGAGGGTAGTTTAGAAATTAAAGATTTATGCCAGACTCTATCGATGGCTTTCGATATGTCTAGTGCAATAGAAAAAGTCTCACCGAAGTCCCGAAAGGAGGATGACCAAGAGTTAGTAAGATATGAAAGAAGATCACCAGTAGAGCGACCCTTAACCCGGGAACTGCAGGGAGACTCTTAAGAGTTTCTCCGGCGGACTGCGGGGAGACTCTTAAGAGTCAGAGAAAACAAAAATCAACTTTTGACATCGAAAAAAAAAATATATATATATATATTTTTTTTTTTTTTTGGCCCCTGGGCCATGCAAAATCTCAGTCCTCTACCTCCCATCCTTCCCCACTTTCCTCCTCTCCTTCAGTTATCACCTATTTTCCCTGTTATTTCCTTATTCTGAGGTATATTTTTGTGCTAACATTAGAAATCCGGTTGCAGGGTGTGGTCATCTCTGATAGCAAGCGAATGCAAGAGAGAGAGAGAGAGAGTATCGATCGACTGTGTCTCAGTGGCCTTGGGGGAAATTGGCGGGAAAGCAGCTTGCCTCACCCATACATTATACAACTCGCGGGCTATATCTCCGATTTTGACCATCCAAACGCTGCTTTCACTCGTTTTATTGTTGTTTCAGGTTAATACCTTTATAATCAACCCATAATAGGCGCATATGGATAAGTATTAATGATATTAATGGTACAATGAATATTTTAGTGACGGAAACACCTCAAATACATGCGCACAGGGAGAGGTGTCTAATTACCCCCATGCGCACTTCAGAGGTTAAGGAAGCCATACTGGCGATCTGAGAGCAGATTATGAGAAGAGAAATGCTTAAGACATTTGGAAGCAAGAATAGTTTCAAAAACTTTAGAAAGACAAGAGATAAGAGCAATTGGACGATAGTTGGAGGGTTGAGAGCGGTCACCCTTCTTTGGGACAGGTTGAATGTGAATATATATATATATATATATATATATATATATATATATATATATATATATATATATATATATATATATACAGTATATATATATACTGTATATATATATATATACACTCCTTCCAGTAGAATACTCATGTCACCATACAGGTTTGAGATTATCAGTGCGATCGAGTCTGCAGCGAAAATACACCTAGTCAAGGTCAAGCTCACTGAATCATGCATCAATTGGCTTGCACTGGTACCTAACTAACCTAGACTACGATAATGGCTTCAGCTGGCTTCGTTGCATTTTGGTGAACAAAAACATTGCAATTTAGTTTCAATGAAGACCACAAGGTGTTTTCTTAGTCAGCTTTGACACGATAGATGCACCAATGTAACTATGGGAATTTCAATTAATGTTGGGATGTCAATACTTAATGAGATTCAAATACTGACAATGACTGAGTAACATTTAGCAGTCAACTAAGCTTACCAATATATCATTGATGTATGGGGCAGACATACTACCAAGCCTAGAGAACATGTTAGCTTCTGACAACACTCTTGCTCTGTAGTGAGTGGAGAAGAGTTCAGGTGTGTAGAACCATATGAGCTGCATCGCTGCTGTGATGGCCAACTTCCCACTTAGTGACAAACACATCTTCACTCCGTCAGGCACTGCATTATCATACAAAACAAATACATATTAAAATGCTATACATAAATTATAGGCTTTTGTGAGAACTAATGTGTATATATAGTATTAAGGTGTTCTCATTGTATATGAAACATATATGTGCAGATTCAAATGCATAATATTAAATGGATAATCATTATAATGCAACACATTAATATTAATAAACCGGTTATAGTTTGAACAATTTACTTGTAAACTGTGTTCATAATATTATACAGTCTATTTATGCTACCTTAGGCTACAGTTAATCAAATAGCAAATATTGTAGTGTCAAATAAGCTACCAGATACATAAACAAATTCTACCAGTGCTCACTAGACCCTACTTAGCTGCCAGCATTAATCCGACCCTTGGAACTCAACCAGTGCCAATGTTCAATTTTTTTTTTTTTTTTTTGGTCTAATACATTTAAAATATTAGTTATTTATTGCTCACTGTGCCTATTTTCATGGATTGTTGGTTCTCTTATCACGTAGTTAGTGGTCGAACACCGTAGGTTTTTGCTCAACTCATCTTATATTATTTTGGAGTTAGTAATGAAGTTTCTTTTTTACCGTCCTGGTGGTGTAATGATTAAGGTGGCAAAAATCTGTGTGTGATAACCCAGGTTCGAATCCCGGTGGATCATATATACTGTAATTAATTTCATTGGGGGTGTTGGGTGTTGTGGTGAAATTAATAAAATCAAGATTACTATAAATGTTTGATGGTTCCTTTATAGCCCAATGATTGCACTTGGATTCTTACACTACACTAAAATGTACTGTACAGTTGCCCACATAAGTTCTGTTTCTCGTTGTGATCTTATGTACGAAATTAAATTAGTGTACGTGAATTATGAGTGTGGCCCCTGTAGTTATCATTAACATTATATTTCCATGTATGAGATCACGGAGAGGACATAACTTACATGGGAAACTGTACATTGAGGTTAAATAGGGTGACACTTTTTACTTATAAGTTCACACTAGTATTATATTTTTCTTAAAATCATGTTATCCCCCAATCCCTAAAATAAATGTACAAACCCATACTGTATTATTATACATTTGTCTTTATACACTGTTGCATCTCTTTCACAAAAACAGTTGACAATACATGGGGTCACACATAGGGCTCAAACTAGGCTGACAATTATGGCTGTAGAACGAGTATGGCAAGTCAGAAGTCACTCATACTTTAAGTATTCATCGGCAAGAGGTCTGCCTAAGTCCTGCCGAATTGGTTGTGATGAAACCTTATTTACTATTCCATTTATGAATGAGTGAAGTTCTGGACGTATATATACGTCATTGGCACAGGCTGTGTTGAACCTTCTCGACGTACAGTATATACGTTGTTGGCATAGTGGGGGGTTAAATATTTTGAAATATTTCACAAATTTCATAATCTGATTTTACCATATTCACCATCTGAAGACAAGTCTATAGTAAAGCAGATTGATAATAAAATACTGACCAAATGTAAATATCTACTTCTCAGTGCACTTGTACCGCCTTAGAAATTGTATGCATGAAAGGAAAAATAGTGTGGTAGTGTAGTTTGTAATGCATTACTAAATTTATATTATATGTTAACTATTTTATAACATTTGTTGTAAGTTAATTACACTTTTTTCATTTCATATATAAAATCAGGCTGTGGTTACATAAACTTCATACTAGGAGATGTGCCAAAGTTCTTTCCAACCAACTAAAACCAGGCAGTCTCTGAGGACTGTATTTTCAGCAGTGGTAGTTTCATAAGAGGTCAAGGAACCTAATATCAACTAATTGTGTTTTTAGTAAAGGTGTGAAAGATAAGAATGGGCGAGTGTTAGCCGAGAAGCAAGAGAGAAAGAAAATATGGAGGGAGTACTTCAACGAATTGCTGAATGTAAGGAATGAAGTGCCAGCAAACATAGTTGGATGGGGTATGGGAGGGAGAAGAAGAGAAGTAGTGGAGGAGGAGGTGGGGATTAGGAGGTCAGAAGTGTGTGAAGCCATGACAAGAGTGAAAATGGGGAGCCATCAGCAATAGATGGAGTGTGTGGGGAAATGCTGAGGTATGGTGGCGAGATATTGATCAAATGGGTATGGAAAACGTGTAAACTAGCATGGGAGAAGGGGAGTGCACCTGATGACTGGAAGACAGGCATAATAGTCCCCCTATATAAGGGTAAAGGGGAAAGAGGAGTGTGTGGTAACCACCAGGAAATATGTATTCTAAACGTAGTAGGGAAGGTGTATAGTAGAGTAGTGATTGAGAGAATGAGAGCGAGTACGGAGACATGGATAGGTGACGAGCATGGCAGGTTTAGGAAGGGAAGAGGATGTGTAGATCAGATTTTTGCCCTGAAATGTGTTGTGGAGAAATATCTGGAGAAGCAACAAAACTGTATGTTGCCTTTATGGATTTGGAGAAGGCCTATGACAGAGTGCTTAGAGAAGGTATGAGGAAAGTACTGAAAATATACAGAGTTGATGGCAAGTTGCTGAAAGCAGTGCAGACCATGAATGATGGTGCAAAGGCGTCAGTACATGTGGAGAATGAGCAGAGTGAGTTCTTTGATCTGAATGTTGGGTTGAAACAGGGATGTGTGATGTCCCCGTGGTTGTTTAATGTATACAGGTATATGGATGGAGTCATGAGAGAAATACAAGGAAGAGCAATGGATGTTGGTGTACTGCTGATAAGGGAGGGAAATGAGTGGAAGCTACCTGTACTGCTGATGCTAATGATACAGTTCTGATATTGAATGGGAGTTGCAGGGTATGGTAAATATGTTTGGAATAGTGTGTGAAAAACGTAATCTGAAGGTAAATGCGGGGAAGAACAAGGTTATGGTCTTTGAAAGGAGTGCAGCCAGAGTGAGGTTAGGTTGAACGGTCATGCCAGCTCATTTATGTATCTGGACAGTGTGCTGAGCAAAGATGGGAGTATGGATGAAGACGTGCGGGAGAGGGTGCAACAGGGGAAGTGGGCTGTAGGAACGATGAAAGCAGCAACAAGAAATAGAGTGGTCAGCAAGGAAGTAAAGAAGTCCTTCAAATGACAGTGTGGTAATCCCGACATTGACTTACGGAAGCGAAGCATGGACGTTGGTGAAGAGACTCAGACCAAGAGTGAGAGGGGTGGAAATGTGTTACTTGGGAAGTGCGTATGGAGTTACATGGAGGGATATACAGACGAATGAGGAAATAAGAGAGAGGTGTGGTGTGGATGTAGATGTGCTGGAAAGTGTGAAAAGGAACACCTCGAAAAGATTCAGCCATAGGGAACCTATGGGAAGCGAGAGAATGACTAAGAGGGTGTACGAGAGTGAGGTGGAAGGACAGAGAGGGAGAGGTAAACCGAGAGAGAGGTGGAAAGATGGAGTGAAGAAGTATATGAGTGAAGGCGGTGCTGGATGGGAGGGGCGTCGACTGACCGGGGACTGAGGTGCATGGGGGCGTTTCGTTCGTGCATACCCCTTCAGGGATCACTGCGTCCGGCAATAGATAGATAGATAGATAGTGTTTTACAGCCGACTAAATAAACCCTGAGCATTGTGCACCAGTACACAAATATGAGAGAATGTATTACAACTGGTGCGTTACTGGATGCTACTGCTTTGTTTATTTCTCATATCCAGCTATTCATACATTCATCTGATGAAATTAGCATATATATAATTGATTTGAGATACATATAATCCAGAAATATTTGTCAGTTCTATCGAGAAAATTTACTATATTAGTTAGGGTTTGCAAAAATCCTATGTCTAACCAATTAATACCAACATAAAATAAAAATTTGTCAGAGAACGAAATGTTTAAGAAGAATATTCGTCACCTGTCACTAAAAGCATATCCTTTAACACTTACACTGCGGGCATATTTCCGCCTGTGTCTGCTATATTAGGGCTCATTCAGGCACTCCTGAATTATTAAACTAGTGTCTGAATGAATTGAAATGTATTCAGCCAAAAACTAGAAGAAAATAGCTTCAAAATGACGCCAGAACAAGCTTCGTAGCGCGCAGGATTCACCTGCAGCGCTACCATAGACATCGGCAAATATTCGCTAATTATGAGCAATGTGACGCTACATTTACCTTTGGCAGCACTGCATTGTCAAGCGAGATTTGAGGCCCGAGTCTCAGTGCCCCGGCAGCCGTGCTGAAGACCGGAGGGGAGCCTCCCGCACCCCGGCAATTACACTCGTCCCCACAGGCTTTAACCCATGGGCTGCGAGTGACGTTCCTGAATGTTCTGGCAATTTACAGCAATTTCCAGGGTTTAAAAGCCTGTAAAAGCCGTAGAAATCGAGTGTCAGTGGGCGGGAGCGTGAGGGACCCACCACCGACCCTCAGAGCAGCGAGCGGCTCACTGAGGGAGACGGTATCTCGCGTGGGTGTCTCACAACAGTGTTGCCGAGTGAGCGAGGGCTAATATTTAGCGGTTTTCCTACATGTTTATGGCAACGCTGCGGGTGAACCCTGCCACCTACGAATCTCGTTCTGGTCTCATTTTGAAGCTATTTTCACCTAGTTTTCGCCAGAATACAGTTCATTTAATGCAAATGCTTGATTAATCATTCAGGAGTGCCTGAATATGCCCTAAATAACGCAAATATAGCTGCAGCCAAGGTGTTAAGAGGCTTTAAGAGCATGTAAATTGCCTCATATTGCCAGGATGATCCAGAACGTCTCCTACAGGCAATGGGTTATAAATTGAGTAAAAGATTTGTATGTAGCGTATCGAGAGACTTCAGCACTACTAGCTTCAGGATTATTTCCAGAAATAATGTTTGAAGGGTCTAACATGCATGAAAAACACTAATAAAGTACTCATTAACCCATGGACGGTACTCAAATATTCTCAAATACCATGCCAGAAAGGCTAGATTTGAAGCACTTTTTTCGTAAATATATTACTTAAACCTATTTTTTCACACACACACACACACACACACACCGAGAAACGAAATGTGGCAAATATATTTGCCGTCCTTCCCCATGCATTACTCTCATTAATTTTACCAAACGACTTTGAAGGAAAAGGGGTTAGGGTTGAAGAGGAGAGAGACTACGGATGCTCAGGGTGTATTATTGTTTATTTTTGTATTATTGTCACTAGTATCATTATTATTATTTTCTTAATTATTTATTTATTTTATTTATTTATTTATTTTATTTATTATTTTGTGTTGTGTTTACGAATCTTGCAAACGTTATGAGGCACACGCTAAACTGAGCTTGACCAAGGCACTTATCTCCTAAACATTGCCCGTTGGAAGTTAGAGTAGATAACTCGGCCCCGGGTGAGTTATGCAACCTGGTAGATAGAAAGTACAGCCATTTTGAGATACGAATGTTGACTAACCTGCCTGAAGGAGAAACATGAGGGTCGCCAACACTGAGATGGAGATGCTACACCAGAGGAAGATGATAAACAGAGTTCTCTTTCGTCCAACTTTGTTCACAGCCACCAGCAAGATTAAATAGGCAAAGACTTCTATTAATCCACCAAGGAACGTGTAGATGTAGATGTTGGTGCTGGGGTATTGAACAATGAAATAGTACCATACACAAATGTAATCATTATGATTATATATAAATTATATATATATATATATATATATATATATATATATATATATATATATATATATATATATATATATATATACACACAATATATTACATCTACTATGCGTTTCCAATAGAGGAAGAAGGACCAACGTTGGTGTTTCTGATTCATTAGTCAACTCGGCTACTAATAAGCTGTGTAATATGTATATGGGGTCTTCTTTGATGAGATTCGAACCTGCATATTTCTATATAGTACATTGATTGGCATCATTATAATTCAGTCAAGTTATGATACATACATATTACTCTGAATATTAAGTAATAGTATAAGTAGGGAAGGTGTGATGGAATGGTGGTGCTAAAGTATTGGTAATCTTAAGGTCCCGGGTTCAAATCCCAATGTGGTTAATGGGAATACATTATTGGGATGGAATTTGTGCTGTACTTAATCTGGTGCATCACCACAAAGCCCCACCGACACCACGCCATAACAATATCAAATAAATTAGCATTGTATGAATATTCCTATATTAAAATTATGCTATTGGGACAGTGCCTAGTGGGCAAACATCTAAATAATAGGTGACATTTGAGATAGGTATCAGTGGTCGTGAGATGAGAGAGTGAGACAGTGGCGATGCAGATTAGAGAAGTCAGAGATACAATGGGCCATGAGGAGACAACAAGGCGTCGTAAGTCTACAAAGTTAGTAAGACCAGGAACGAGCCGGTTGAAATACTCAAACTGTCTTGATGTCTCACTTGCTATCTAGAATAAGATATCCTGTCTACACCATGTTGAGCAGTTGAATCTGTACAGAGGTAGAGTTGAAATATTGGATAGTTTAAAAACAAAATTTTATCTGAACCCTGATGATCGGATACTCGTGAACGAGTAACAAGATTGGCTGCGGGAATCAGGCAACCACAGTTCACCAATAATCTGTTTCCTTTAACACAGTGTCTCCCAACATGGAACTTCAGGGAATGGCTTAATTTTGTTGTTAATACTGTATAAACATATCTGAAATAAAGACTTTATAGATATTGACAAAAATGGCAAAGAAACGTGCTGTTAGATCAAATGAGATGCTTAAATGTTAGCTTTATAATGCAGCCTCCACAAAAATATTGTTAACGTTGAAAAAAAGAAACTGCAATTTGTATACAGGATTTTGTTTCTTTGTATATGAAAAGGCAAATCTGCCTAACATCTTGAATCAGTTTAAGTCATATGATGAGGGAGAGAGTTCCAAGCTTACTTGATGAGTAGAAGAAAGACTGGAAAATTGGCTTCGTCTTGGATTACATAATTGGATAGAATAAGGGTGGGAATGGGTTGAAAGGCGGGTGACCTCTATTTGCAGTAAGGGAGGATGTATACACTTCGAAAGCTCTGAAGACCAATTATTATTGTAATAGCAATAGAAGAGCATGAGAGATGCAACAATGTGGCGTGTAGAGAGAGATTGTTGGGAATTAGAAAAGAGGTGAATTGAGGAGACAAAATGCTTATGACTCACCCTTTTGAGAAGTGAGGTATGGGTGGAACCTCACCACACATGCGAACAATACCCGATACATGGGCGCACTGTGCCTCTGTACAGAGCAAAAAGCTGAGCGGAGGTATAGAATCCACTGAGACGGTTGAGCACACCTAATTTCTGGGAAGCTGTTTTAGCAAGAGTGATAATATTATGATCTTTCCAATATAGTTCAGAAGAAAAAGATACACCAAAAATATTGAAATAGAATATTTATTAATTTGTTAATTGTTGAAGAGTAAGAGAAAGTTATGTGGTAGATTGTGACGCGTACATAGATGGAGAAATTTGGCTTTGGAAAGTAACAAGATTCTCTCTGCCCTAATCGGAAATAGTTAATAGATCAGAAGATAGGTATGCAATGGCCTCATCATGTGAGTTTTGGAGTAATTGCGTGGTTGGTCTTTGTGGCATTGTAGTTGAAAATTGTCGGGTAGAATCTTTTGCATATGAGTGGATAGAACTAGAGGTACAGTTAAGAAGCTTATTCTTATGAGGGGATATCATACTTGAGGTTGTAGGAGTTGAGACTGAGGCCGAAGTAGACTGTATTGTAAGCGATCCATATGTAGAATATGATGAACACCCGCTGTCGCACCTCAGGAGTCAGTACCAACAGGAACACATACTTAAGCTTCCTCATCACTATGTTCTCTGTATTTAGTCTGGTCAATTCTGTTTTTCTCTTGCTGGTGCTTTCCTAATGGAACATGTTACATTAGTTACAGGAAACTGTTTCAGATAAAAAGAAACTGATAACTTTGTATTTTGTTCTCTCACAAAACGTGCTCTGTTACTCATAAAAGGCAAGTGCACGATTATTGTTGGCCGACATAGAGCCCAAAAACTGAAGTTTCTGGCTGTTATTACTTCGCAAAGAAAATATATGGCATAACATAAAACAGCATGAAGCAGTGGGATAGTTGATTTACATATTAATTTCAAATGCATCTCGATAGGTGTCCGGGTATCCAAGCACAAAAATAGAAAAAAAAATAGTTCAACAGCTGAGCCTAATGTTGGTGGATTGTAACATTAACTCTCTCATGTCTGAGTAAGGTTTTCAAGTTTCCATGGACAGGCGACACACGGTCTGGGGCTGCTAACGTCTTTTTCATTGTTCCCGTTCACACGGCTATGATATTTTGCCAGATACCTTCAAATATGGAATAGCAGATCAGATCAAGTCCTAAATGGACGCGATCGCGTCTTTCGTGTGGTTTGACCAAATTTCGTGCAGGGCTTAAGGACACGATCACGTCCATACGTTATCGACAGGGTTAATAAATTTTAAGATATTTGAATTATTGCCAAAAGTTTGTTATTAGCTTACAAAGTTATTTATGGCAAACATTGATTAACAATTGAGGTTTTCGAATTATTTACCATAACATATATTTCTATACTGAACAATATTTAGACTGAAAACAAAAATACATACATAAATATATATATCTCACTTCGCTGCAATGTTGCATCTCTCGCTATTCTATAGCTACTACACTAATCAGTGTTCTCAGAGGTCTCCTAGTGAATACTACCTCTATGTAGGGTACGTAGTACCCATTCTGCAACACAATCCCACCCATACTCTGTGCAACTCTCCAACTCAAAGATTGAAACGATACTCCCAATCTGATTTAACAGCTGAGCGCTGGAACTCTCTCCCTGAATCCATCTTTCCATCATCCTATGAAATAAATTGCTTCAAACTATGTGTCCAGGCATTTTGGCTCGACGGTTTCTTGATTTTAGCCCTGTCACTCTTTCAACTCTGATGGAGGCACTCGTCACAGGCAGTGTTGCCTTTTGTCTAACTCATTCACAGAAAAAAAGAAAAAATAATTATATACATATATAGTATAATATATATATATATACCTGTATATACTGTATATAGACAGGGTGTCCCAGGAGGAAAGGGCATAACTTTGGGAAATGTCAGAACACGGTATTCTAAGCATAAAATGTTCAATAACAAAAAGTCCAAATCTCAACCATTAAAGAGATATTGAAGGTTTAATGTAGTGTCCTCCCCTGCATCACTGTAATGGACTCGTCCATGTCAAATAGTTTCCAACTGGTCCAACGTGAGCTAATATGTCTATAATAATTTTGCAACTTACAGAAATATAATATCTTTATATTAACATGGTAAAATAATTGCAGAAAGATGGAAGTGTCATAGGCACTATTACAGCTAGGCCAGCCTTATGGGGAAATACTGAAAAAATACAATTTTCAACATTCAATATCTCTATACCAGTCGAGATTTGGAATATTTCTTTTAGACTATTTTAGGCTTAGAATACCTTGTTCTATCATTTCCCAAAGTTATGCCCTTTCCTCCTGGGACACCCTGTATATATATATATTAATTGAGTTTAGATGTGAAGTTGGTTGGTGTAAAAAACATAATATATATATATATATATATATATATATATATATATATATATATTGGTATTTTGTCTTGCCTGTTGTCTGATGTTGCCCATGGCAGTAAGAATATCGTCGTCTGAAGGCAAGGTTCTGCGGTTCATGGCAGCGGCTTGCTTCAGTATCATAAGTGCTTCAGTGTGTCGTCCTTGGAGGATGAGCCAACGAGGCGATTCAGGCAAGAACCTGGAGCCAGAAACACAAACAAAAAGTAAGTTAAAGCTGTTAAAAAAATATATAACTTTTCTAATTCAATAGTTATGTTAATTTACATCATGTTAAGCTGTAACAAACTTTACCCAAAGGTTGTCAATCTGGTGTTTAGGCCATTTTCTGGAGAGCTACTCGTATGTAATATATGTTTTAGTAGTTCTATAGTATAAAGTAAAAGCAATTGATACATTTTTTAATCATATTTCAACATTTTCATATTCGTTGTCACAATCAATATTTACTATCCAAGAGATCGTATATACAAAAATAAGGAGGAAGACAAAGTTAGAAAGAGGTGCATAACCTCCCTCCATCAAGCCTGAATTGATACTGAATGCAATCTAATTTTCTCTCCAGGTGAGTAAGAGAAAGGGAAGGGGAGTAGAGAGGTAAGGAAGGGGAGCTAGGGCGGTTCTGAGGGACAAATTTGCAAAACTACAATTACTGTATGTTTTTGTTGGCGTTATTAAATGCTTGTATTAACAGCATAGTACCTCTGTGGGACTGATCTATCCCAATCCTCCCTTACGAATGACCTCGTAAAATGCGTCGGGGGCCTATTTCTCCCAAGTGGGAAGTTTTGGGTAACATTATGAACTAAATTGTTATATCTCCCATATGAATTAATATTATGGATCCACATGTGCATAGTTTTCAAGGAAAGGCACGTGAAGAATTGACAATCAGAAAATATGTATAAACAACGACATTCAAATGAACAAATCCGTTTATTGCACAGGAAAGGCGGGAGCGGTCAGTCAGCTAGAGCTTTGCACCTCTGCTCTCAGTGCTTTCACGCAGGTGACTCGCTGTTTCTCTCACTTCACACTCTCTTTATGTGTGTGAGTGAGAGAGGTACAGGGAGGAGATGGAAGGTTTCTCAGGGGGAAGGAAGTAGTGGAGGTCTTGTTGCAATCTTCAATCAAAGACTCAAGTGTGGCTTTCTGCAATCCTCTGGTAAATATAAATAACTGCTGCATTTACACCAATATTATTCATTGCCTACAACTCGACTGCCCCATTATAATTATATACTTACCAGAAGAAGACGAAATTGTACAGGAGAGGAAGTGAGAAGACGACCTGCATCCACCTCCAGGGGCGTATCAGATACGCTAAACCAGGCACCAACATGTAGCCCAGCGCCCAAGGTAAAGTGTACAAAGGTCCCACATAGTTCCGCTGGGATGGTGAACACACTTCCATAGCTGCCACCAGAGAAAATTATATATACTGTATTCATGTTTATAGAGGGGAGAGTTCACTAGTGATAATTTGGTTAATGATATATATATATATATATATATATATATATATATATATATATATATAGAAACAGTAAACATATATATATATATATATATATATATATATATATATATATATATATATATATATATATATTCTCTTTTAAACAGACGAGGTTAAAGGCAATGGCAGTTTCAGCATTAAGGATTTTATTGTTACAGCTTTCAATAGTTCTAACAATTTTCCTCTGGGGTTCAGAGATGAGGTACAACAGGTTAGCAAAATTCATGGTGGATCCAACGTTTCACAAGTAAACATCTTGCATCTTCAGGGAAAGGAGAGGTAATGAATAGAATAGGGACAAGGTATCATATTTATATAAAATTCGAGGATCAAGAATAGGAAGGTGGGCGGAGCTACTGGGTGTGAGGTGGCTGTGGTGACATATATATATATATATATATATATATATATATATATATATGTATATATATATATATATATATATATATATATATATATATATATATATACAGTATATATATATATATATCATTTCATGTTGAGAGTATCAAGATCAAACAAATTTTAGTTAACCCACTGAGCCCCAGCGACGCAACGTTTGCGTCCGCAATGTATGTAACGCTAAACCCCAGCGACGCATACGTTGCGTCCGCCACTAAAACCTCTATTATTCGGCTCGTATGGTAGGAAATGGCTTGAGAATGGTAGGGGATATACCGTAGAGTGTTGCTGAACAGGGACGGTACCCAGGAACCGGCCAGCCAGGCCGCGCGGGTGGTGGTGGTGGGATTAGTGGCGCCACTTTACCCACTTATTTCACCGCGACTTTGGACCTTATTTACTCCTTTCGTATGGTAGCTATAGGCTTGAAATTTGTGTGAGACACCCCTTAGGATGTACGCATGACAATGCCATACTCAGCTGTCCCCCAAGTGCTGCCGGGCGGGTGGTCATGCGGGGGAGGCGATGAAAAACACTGTACCCACCTATCTCCCAACGACTTTCGACCTTATTTACTCCTTTCGTATGGGAGCTAAAGGCTGTGTGAGGTACACTTTAGGATGTAGGCATTACTTGACCATACTCAGCTATCCCTCAAGTCCTGCCGGGCGGGTGGTCAGGCGGGGGAGGTGATGAAAAACACTGTACCCGCTTATCTCCCCACGACTTTCGCCTTATTTACTCTTGTCCTATGGTAGCTATAGGCTTGATAATTGTATGGGATATTCCTTAGGATGTAGGCAATGTATGGCAATACACAAATCTAGGTTTGTTGGGACAAGGGACGTGCGTGACAAAGGAAAGTCAGTTTACCCATACATCTCGCGAGTGCAACACCATGTCGGATTTACCACGCCGTTACCCACGCAGGGGAATATCCCTGGCCGATGCCATGGCCATACTTGACGAGAGTGATGTGCCTGATAGTGACACTGGATCATCGAATGACGATTCAGAGGACGAATATAGTCCCACTTTGGCCGAGATAGATGAAATGCATGAGGAGGAACCCTATCTCCCCATCTCTGAACGATACGCCATGTTACAAGAAAGGGAGGAGAGTAGCTACCGTTCCCCCGCTCCCCGTGACATAGTGGAGTCCCCAGCAAGTGGGGAAGAGCAAGAAGAGGATGAGGAAGATGACCCAGACCCCATGGCCTTCCTCAACATTCCACCTTCTTATCGTAGGGCTGAGAAGAGAAGAGGTGAGGGTGTGGAGGGGGAGGAGGAGGAGGAGGATGAGGTGTGTCAAGATCCGACACCACATGTGCCTCGCCGTGGTGCTCCCCCACCGCGTTTGCCTTCCCCACCACCCCGCATTGCCTCTCCACTAAAAGCGCCAACCCCTAACACTTTCTATGGGTTGCGCAGGGGTGGAGCCATCTTTGCAGCGCAGCCATGACTTCTTCTTCAGAAGCAACAGATGAGGATATGCCTGCCCTAGAATCATCTTCCCCACGCCACTCACGCCGCCCCGCACGTCGCCTGTTTCCCTCATCACCCCGGATTGACTCGCCCCCACCATCACCTCCCGGACCACTACCATACTCACCTGTACCTTCTCCTCAGCCTGAGACCTCCCACAGACACGACACTCAGACACCATCACCGCCTGCGTCGCCACAACACCCTGATCGTGCGCAACGCCCTATCAACATACGTGGGCATGGGTGTGGCTGAAGGGTGTCTAAGGTGACCCTAATACGCCCCACCCCTGGCGGTGCGAGAGCAAGGGCTGGGCCGGCTCGACCAAGGCCGAGGTTGAGGGCAGGGGCAAGAGGGGTGTTACGACCGGCACTACGAATAAAACAAGGGCACTCAATGATTGGACTAGTAATAGGGCACTATGCAACAACGGTACGCTAGATCCAAACCCTCGAACTTATATGCCGGCGAACAAAACACCTATACCCTCCAGGGTTAATCTGCGATAGCGGGGTATCCTTAACTGGGCATAAATGTACTCTACTTCAGGCTAACCTGCACTGGTATAGCCTGATAAAAAACAAGATGCAAGTTACGTTAAAATGCATAAAAAAGGAATCTATGGAAAGATCAATTAAATCACTGCAAGATTTAATACAATAAAAAGATGCTTCAATACAGTTACTCTAAACACAATAAACTCTTCACTCCTATCTGAAAGAAAGTGAAGTATAGTTCTACAGCATAGACCTGGAAACTTCTGAAGAAAGTCTAATGCTCATAAGATGCTCGTTACCGCCAGACGCTGCAGACGCTCTGTCAACGCTCTCACGATATCGATCATAATTTGAGTATTAACTACTCATCCTCTTCATTCTTGTGCATGAAAGGTGGTTAAGAGCACGTTTAACCATCCTGTAGTTTAGTAAGTAACACTGCACGATATTTCGCTGTATATTGACTGATAAACTTTGTGTTTATCACAAGACTCCTGCTCGGACAGGGCGCCACTAGCGCCATCTGTTGTTTTGTTTTGTTTGTAAACAAACGCTCTCTTCTTAGTTGATATAAAATCGTAGCCCCTAATTTTACCCATTACCTACTGTAGTAAGTATCAATTTAACTGCCTTGTATGTAAGTAAAGCTTTGCATATTAATTTGCTAATAAACAATATTGTGTACTAACTAACCTGCCTACAGGAACGAACGCCGACGCCATTTTGTAAACAAACTTTTTTTGGGGATTATACATATTAAATTCCAGCCAATTTTGTAGTAAATTTAAGTGCATTCATTTATCTTTTCCCCCTAGATATATTCTTGACTTTTTCTCCTCAGAGTGATTTTACTTTAAGCTAAGGGTGGTATTTGTACAAACTAACCTAGCCTAACCCAACCTGCCAAGCTTTTAACCTAATCCAAACCTAGCCTAGCCTATAGCCAGCCAATCTGTTGTTCTTATTAACTCTAGTAGATATTGTATTTAGTATCCTACTGTAGCTATATATATCTGTAATTTTAGTTGTTGCTTGCACGATCTTGTAGTAACCTTTGACTAATACATTTTGTTTTGTTTTATCTAAAAAGAGTAGGCTACTGCTTTACTAGGCTACAGTGACACCAGGGCCATCTGTTGATACTGTATATTAACCCCTTGTGTGCGGTCACACTTTATTTTTATATAATCTCTATTTGGTGAATTGTATATTTAGTTACATATTCTGTTATATATATATATTTGTGTAAAGTTAGGTTATCACACCTGGTAGCCTATTTCTGCGTATTTCAATTTTATTATTTTCGGTTAGGCTATTCAACGCTGGTAGCCTATTGGTGCGTATTTAAAATTTTTTTAAACTTTTGGTTAGGCTATCGCCCCTGGAAGCCTAATTCTGCGTATCTCAAATTTTTTGTTTTCGGTTAGGCTATCACCCCTGATAACCTATTGTTGTGTATTTCAACATTGTTTTCGGTTGAAGTGATTGAAGTGTTTCTAAAGTGAGTGAAGTGTTTTAAAGTGAGTTAAGTGTTTTAACCCTTTATTAGCGGCTCACCACTTAAGTCGTATTTTATAAAGCTGGACTATGTGGCGGCGCTCGACATAACTCGAGTGGCAATTTCAGCACGTAATGTGGCTGAGAGAGAGACAAGTGGTGGCAGGAGACTAGCGAGCGTATGACTGCTCCAGACCACCGCGGCGAACCTACTGACACAAATCTCAGCTCCCTCCTCCCTCTCTCACTCGCTACATACTCAATTATGTACCGAAAGTACCGAATTACCTGCTTTTTGCACTCGCGTTGCACGGTTATTGCAAGAAAACTATCCATCATACAAGGATCGTTATGGTGTCATTCGAAAGCTCTGTTTATGCCTTTCAGGGATAGATACTTGTTTTACGTTCTGGGTCTTATTTAGGCATGAAAATGATCACGTAAACAGCCCTATTTTGGCTAAAAACACCCCGCTGGGCGGTACACATAAATAAACCGCATAGGCCGCTCATAAGGTGTTAAAGTGAGTTAAGTGTTTTAAAGTGAGTGAAGTGATCTGAAGAAACTGACTGTTACCATGCCTCGCACTTGTACGAACTGCGCCAGTAGGTTTGGTGAGTCCATGTTTGTTACTGTCGATCTTCAAGTCTGCCGTCTCTGCCAGCAACAAGAGAATTTGACAGTCAAATTAGATGAAGCCTACAACAAGATCAACGTCCTCACTGGAATCACTCCAAGAGTTTGTAACACTCAACGTTGGAGTACCACAAACTTCAATTGTCACCGCAACTCCAGCAGCCACCAACGCCCCAACGTCAACTGCCAACAATTCAACGCCTGCAGTAGCCATTTCATCTGATGGTTCCGATACTCAAGAAACAAATTGTAACTCTCTTCCCCCTCAAGACAACTTCCGTGTTGTGAGGAACAACGTTTGCCCCAAGACCAGGAAACCCATACCGATTACCGAGTGTCAAAACCGCTTCCAGATACTCGCAGACTCAGATGACGAAGCGGAAATAGAAGAAGTCCGTCTCGTGGGAGACTCGATGATACGTGGTCAGCTCACAGAGTTTTGCGCCAGAGCACCTAAGACCAGGAAGCGTTTTTGTATCCCTGGTGGTGGTGTGGACGACGTAGTTGCTGCAGTTGACGAAGTATCTAAGCTGGCCCCTGCTAATACAATGTACGTCATCCACGTTGGATCCAACGATGTACAGCGAACCCGGTCGGAAGATTTGCTTTTAAAGTACCAGCAGCTGATCAAGTCGTTTAAGGAGAAGTCATCAAGGATCATCGTCTCAGGAATCGTCCCCCGGCTTGGTGTAGAGAGCCGATTTTACAACATAGCCACCAGCACAAATCGTTGTCTAGCAAACCTCTGCAGGAAGGAAAACGTGGGATTCGTCGACACCTGGGACAATTTCTACTACGATGACTATTTGTTTTCGGACGATGGAGTTCATCTGAACCAGGTGGGAGCAGCACGTTTTGGGCGTCTTCTCAACGATGCGGTGAAGGATTTTCGGAGAAGAAATCGACTCAGCACAGGACAACCAGGAAGGAGGACCGAAGACAGCGAGGGCAGCAACCTGCGAAGGAATTAAATGCTAATCTGTCAAGAACCGCGAATTTGGATAAAGCTCCACCAACACGACCCAAATTCAAAACCGCCAGGGATAACGACCGAGGACCGATGTCAGCCATGAATGTAAATGTAGATCCGATCAGAACCCAAAATTTGATTAAAGAACGTTCTGTGAGTTCTAAAACCGCAACTTTAAAGGTTTTCTATGCAAACGCTCGTAGCATACGCAATAAATTTTCAGATTTAGAGGAACTAGTGTTTACTGAAAATTATGATGTGATTGGTATAACAGAATCTTGGCTCAATACAGTAGATAGAACCTTTTTAGCAGAGTATTCACTTCCCGGTTATGTAATGTTTGAGAAAAGCCGAATAAATAAAAATGGAGGTGGCGTTTTATTTTATATCAAAGAAAGTCTTAACCCGACCCTCTTGTCAAAACCTCAAATTGTGAACGTCGACACTTCTTTTGTGCTAATAAAGAATAATAAAGGTACAAAAATTATACTTGCATTAATATACAGACCTCCAGCTCAATCAGTGCAAACTGACCGAGAAATTTATGAACAAATTGCAGATGTAAGTAACTCACAAGATACCGTATTTTTTGGCGACTTTAATTTACCTGTGACCAAGTGGGGCGATACTCTTACTTCACACTCCGGACATGACTTGTATACGAACTTGCAAGAGAGTTCGCTTTATCAATTTGTTCGAACACCGACCCGTGGTAATAACGTTCTTGACATTGTACTTGCAACAAAAGAAGAATTAATAGAGAATTTGAATGTTGGTGATGAATTCAGTAACAGCGACCACCGTACGATAACTTTCACTTTAAACTTTACTAGTAGCGAACCAAATAGTAGCATCGAAAAAGTCCCTAATTTCAAGAAAGCAAACTTTCATAAACTTAGATCTATGTTTAACACCTTACGAGCGGCCTATGCGGTTTATTTATGTGTACCGCCCAGCGGGGTGTTTTTAGCCAAAATAGGGCTGTTTACGTGATCATTTTCATGCCTAAATAAGACCCAGAACGTAAAACAAGTATCTATCCCTAAAAGGGCATAAACAGAGCTTTCGAATGACACCATAACGATCCTTGTATGATGGATAGTTTTCTTGCAATAACCGTGCAACGCGAGTGCAAAAAGCAGGTAATTCGGTACTTTCGGTACATAATTGAGTATGTAGCGAGTGAGAGAGGGAGGAGGGAGCTGAGATTTGTGTCAGTAGGTTCGCCGCGGTGGTCTGGAGCAGTCATACGCTCGCTAGTCTCCTGCCACCACTTGTCTCTCTCTCTCAGCCACATTACGTGCTGAAATTGCCACTCGACCTATGTCGAGCGCCGCCACATAGTCCAGCTTTATTTAACTCGACTTAAGTGGTGATCCGCTTTTTAAGGGTTAAAGAAACTGACTGGAGCTTTTTAATTAACAATAACGACATAAATACATCTTGGAAGTTATTCGAAACCACTTACCTAAAAGCAGTGCAAGACTGCATACCATCGAAAATACGGCATCCAGGCCATAATAATAAGCCCAAATGGTGGAATAAAGATATTTCAAACTGCCTACTTGCTAAAAAAATTGCTAATGATAGATTAAAATCCTCACAAAATGACGAAGAACGGGTGAAATTTGTAGAGCTACGACGCAAAGCCAAACAGTTAATTAAGCAAAGTAAAAAGACCCTAGAGATACATATTGCGAATCAAAGTAAAACAAACCCGAAAGAATTCTATAGTTATATCAGAAAGAAAAAAGTAGTTACTTCAACTATTGGACCGTTAGTCGATGAAAATGGAGAATACACCAAAGACGAAGTACAAATGAGTAATGCCCTCAATACCTTCTTTGCATCAGTTTTTACAACAGAAGACCTCAGTGATATCCCTACACCATCGCCGATTCAGATTGATAATTCAGATGTTCTAAGCAATATCACCGTTACAGAGAGAGAAGTATTGAATTGTTTAGATAAACTCAAGGTAAATAAAACGCCTGGACCTGGTACAATCTCGCCTAGAGTTCTATAGGAAGCTAAGGATGAGCTCTCCAAACCACTGACATTACTATTCAATAAATCCTTGCAGTCTGGAACTATGCCTGATCAGTGGAAGATAGCCAACGTAACACCGATATTAAAAAAAGGCAGCAAATCCCTACCCAGTAACTATCGTCCAAATAGCTTAACCTCAGTTGTATGTAAAATGCTAGAAACGGTCATAAGAGACAGACTCGTAAATCACTTAGAGGAAAATAACATACATAAAGATACTCAACACGGCTTTCGTAAAAAACGTTCCTGTTTAACAAACCTCTTAGACTTCTTCCACGATATCCTCAACCTCTACGATGAGAGTAAAGCTGTAGATATTATATACCTTGATTTTCAAAAGGCCTTTGACAAAGTTCCCCACAAACGTTTACTGCTAAAACTAAAAGCGCATGGAATACAAGACGGTGTGTTGAAATGGATAGAAAATTGGCTCAGCGACAGAAAGCAAAGAGTAGTCATAAACGGTAAGGCATCTAAATGGACCAATGTAAGTAGCGGGGTACCCCAGGGATCGGTACTAGGACCAATTCTCTTTCTAATTACATCAACAACATAGATGAGGGTCTCACCTGTACAATCTCAAAATTTGCTGACGATACAAAATTGCAAATAGCGTACTCTCAAAAGATCAAGTTGACGATATGCAACACAATCTAGATAAATTGTCACATTGGGCCCAAATTTGGCAAATGAGTTTCAATGCGGATAAATGTAAAGTACTACATATCGGATACCTAAATGAGAAAGCAAACTATTCGATGAATGGCACTCAGCTTAAGAATGTAAACAGAGAAACCGATCTGGGAGTAACAATATCAAGTAACCTAAAACCGAGTCAACAATGTTCAGAAGTTGTTAAGAAGGCAAACAAAATAATTGGCTTTATAGGCAGATCATTTGAGCATAAATCCAAAGACGTAATCCTAACCCTTTACAATTCCTTAGTCCGCCCTCTTCTGGAATACTGCGTTCATTGCTGGTGCCCTTATTACCAAAAAGACATAAACAAGCTAGAACGAGTTCAACGTAGAGTTACCAAAATGATACCTAGCCTAAAGAACAAACCATACGAAGAGCGTCTTAGAGAATTAAATCTATTTCCTTTAACCCAGCGCAGATTAAGAGGTGACTTAATTCAAGTGTTCAAAATCATCAAAGGCATCGACAATATGAACTGTAGTATGTACTTCACTATCGACCAATCTAATTACACGCGGGGAAACGGTTGCAAAATTATTGGTAAATCTTTTAACTCACACGAATCTAAGAATTTCTTCTTCAATCGAGTTGTCAACTTGTGGAATGGGCTTCCCCGAGACGTTATAGACTGCAGCACCGTTGATTCATTTAAATTCCGCCTAGACAAATATCTCGCATCAAACTGACTGCGTTTGTAAATGAATAACTTTATTTTATCCTCCCCTCAGTTACTAACCCATATGTCCCCTACTAACTTCCTAGTCCTGCCACGTTAGTGGCAGGGCAGTAGTTCCCTTTCCAATGTTCCCTTACCCACTCTAAACCACTGTTTGGACACTTGATTCTCAGTGTTTTGGAGGACAAGCAGCCTAGAAGGGTCACTAGATCTATTGTTGCTTGATTTCCTTTGTACTCCTTTGTACTCCTTTGTACTCCTTTGTACTCCTTTGTACTGATTTAGAACTATATAAAGGCAGGAGGCAGGACACCACACGTGTAAATCGAATACACTAAAAGATAGGACATATAATGTTAACTGACACGAGAATACTATAAATGCGCAACGGTAGCAATGCTCGACACTAAAAGAATTACTTCCTCATCAACGAAACAGTCTGCTATGGTTGTGCGGCTCAGCAACAACCTAGACTAATAAATGCTGTGAATAATAATGCGCACATATCAAAGAGCTTATATTAAATACTAACAAGTGTCTACGCGAGATTAATAATGTCTAGCTGGGATACTCTAGGTAAGGAACTGGGGTTGAGCAAGACAGGCTCGTAGCCTAGCGATGTCCTTAAGACTGCATCCTTTAAGTTACGTTAATTGACTAGGGGGCTCTCTCGATAGATCCAGATCACAAGTATCTGGTTCTATCCTAGCGACCCTCTAAAGACAAGCAAAGAGACAGCAAAGTGTGGAACTGGTACAGGTCAAAACCCTCAGTCAACACAATGCTGCACTCGCAAAGGACGCAACCGAAAAGACAACCCAGGCTACCACAGGACCGGTTGAAATCGTGTAGGTATAAGCAAACCGTACACACATCGGAGACAACGACTACAGTTACCTTATCCCAGTCTAGCATTAAATAAAAGAGCAGAAACACTAAATCAATAATGGAGACACACAAAGTTCTTAACCTATACTAACTAAGAACCCTCAAACCTATTCTAAGTACATGTAAATATCTCTGAAACGGCGCATGCAATACAATGGGCCGGCTATGAAAACCGTATGCAGAACCCAAGGGGAGTGTTGTGCAGTTAATAAAGGTTAGAGTATGGAAAGAGAGAATCGAGTGAGAGAAACAGTGATAAAGGTGGTGATCGGGAGAGAGTATGCAAAGGGATGTTAGAAGCACGCGCGCCAAGCCTGTCCTGACGAGGACAACTCCTGGGGACCCTTATGGAGGAGGTAAGTTACACAGGAGAACGCAAAGGCGCGATGGTCGGCCAATCACGGGCCGAGACGTCACAAGACAGCAGGCGTCATATGACACAGAAAGACACGCCGTCCAATGGCGAGCGAGAGGCAGGAATGTACCCGTACATACAGACACTTACTACCTCCTCGCTCTGAAAGTCTTTCTCATTCACACGTTGATACTATTATCACTACTGTTGATATAAAATATAACCCGTTGTCACAGACGAAAACAAAGACCACCACTGGACTGTCTGTGACAATGCGATTACTAGGAAAGAAAGAACAACATTCTCTGATAACTGTAGCCCATTTCGATGTCCCTGGCGAGCGCTAGTGGCTAACGAGAGGCAATTCTGCCAACGCTGGCAGACGTCACACCCCGCCCAAGATATGGGACGCTCAACTTTAGGCGAGCACCATATATGACAAGGCAGAATGCCGACAAGACCCGCCACACCTAGCCACTCCACCAGAAATGAAATGCAAAGCTCAATCTTAAATAAAACAACATATTAGCATAAAGAAAATCTTACAACCCCTCCCAAAAACAATAGTATAATTTAGCCTGCTATACTCCCTGAGCGAGCTTCACAGAGCCCAGCCTACAAAGTGAAAGACAGGTTCAACTTAGGACTTTAGCTATAACATTGGCAACTTACAATTAACTATCAAAAAGAAAGAGTTTTAGGTGATTTTTTATTTAATTTTAATGTTGTTTTTGACGGCTGCTCTACATGGGAAAGCCTGGTTTTTCTCCACTTAAACCCACACACCTGTGGTGATCTACGCCGGATCCTCCACCCTCGACAAACAGTCTGCAATCACATTCTCACAACCGGCAATATGGCGAATGTCTAGATTGTATTCTTGCAACATGAGTGAACAACGTGTCAGCCTCATATTCCGGTTGTGGAATTGGTTCAGAAATTTAAGAGGGTGGTGGTCGGTGTAAATCACCACGACTGGCCCGTAGGCAGGAACATATACTTCAAAGTGCCTGAGCGCCAACACTATTGCCAGCAGTTCTTTCTCCACCACAGAGTTGTTTTTCTGAGCGGAATTAAACTTCTTGGAAAAGAAACTGACTGGATGCTCCAAACCTTCCTCGTCTGTTTGCATTAAGATGGCACCAGCCCCTACACCGCTGGCATCTGTTGCCAGCTGGAACGGTCTTTCAAAGTCAGGGGCCTTGAGGATTGGGTGAGTGCATAGTAGGTGCTTGACCAGCGAAAAAGCCTTTTCACACTCAGGTGCCCACTTGAACTTTTTCTCTTTTGCTAGCAAATCTGTCAGGGGAGCTAATACAGTAGAATAACCCCGAATGAAGCGGCAATAGTAACCGATCATGCCCAAAATTCTCATGATCTGCCGCTTGGTGGACGGCCTGGGGAACTGGTTAATAGCCTGTATCTTGTTTTGGGGGGGGCACACCTGGCCTAACCCGACCACAAACCCAAGATACTGCACAGTTGCCCGGACAAAGTCGCACTTGCCCAGATTGACCACCAAGCTGGCCTCACTGAGCTTCCGAAACAAGGCTTCTATGTGCTCACAGTGACTCTCAAAGTTGTCATCGTAGATTATAACGTCATCTAGGTAGACAGTGCAGTTAGGGATGTCAGCTACTAACTCATTCATAAGACTCTGGAAGGTTGCTGGGGCATTTTTAAGGCTATACGGCATCACATTGCAACGGTAGGTGTTCCCATCAACCACAAACCCGCATACCCCCTTCGCCCGCTCAGACAAGGGCACCTGCCAGTAGCCTTTCACTAGGTCTACCTTAGTTAGAAACTGTGCCTTACCGATCTTGTCTACACTATCGTCAACACGGGGAAGGGGATAAGCATTGGTGGGAGTCAACCCGTTCAATCTCCGAAAGTCAATGCAGAAGCGAACCTTCCCGTCAGGCTTGGGCTGCAGAGTGACAGGAGATGTCCACTTAACTGCCCCCTTCTCAATCAGCCCCCGTTCCAACATATACTCTAACTCCGCTCTGAGGGCTGGGAGTTTAATGGGTGGAATTCTGTAGGGTACTGATTTAAAGGGGGGGTGATCTCCCACGTCCACGTCATGCACCACTCGAGTTGTGAGGCCTGGATGGGGTATGAGTGGGGTATGAAGCAAACAGGCGCTGCACGGCTGCACGCTGTTGCTCAGGCAGGTGCACTAGAGCATCGTCAGCCACCTGTCTGGAGTTCCCCGCCCACTGGTCAGCAGAGACATGACACTCCCAGTTATCCTCCACCTGGGCTTCACTGTCCCTCACTTCTTCTCCTCCATGACCACTGCAGGTCAACACAGGGACAGCGAGAGGCTCAGAGGGGCGCCTCACAAACTCTTTCACCAGATTCACATGGCACAGCTGATTCTTTTTACGCCTATCTGGAGTAGCCACAAGATAGTCTAGGTCAGAGATCTTTTTTACCACCTTATAAGGACCAGCATACTTGGCAGACAACGGATGACCTGGCAGAGGTAACAGAATCAACACCTCCTGCCCCACCTTAAACTCCCAGAGTTTTGTCTTCTCATTTTTGTTTTTATAAAAAGACCTCCGTCTACGTATTGTGAAAAACCTGTTATCCTCTGGCAAATTGTGGGGTTGAGTGAGTGAAGGGGGGGACAGTGAATGAAGGAGGATACATGTTTTTCATAATACGTGTTGCTAGCCCCAAACGCGCGAGCAACTGTGGCTTTCAACCAATCGACACATCCTCTTTTATTTATGTGCATCACACATGTTACATACAAATAAAGTTTATGTTATGTTTACCCTACTGTGGAAAGACTACGGATACACCACTCCTGCCCGGGCCTCACACAGTGGCATGACCCAGTCCAGTCGAACTGAGCTCATGACGCTGGTGGCATTGCCCCGGAGGATAGCCATCCCTAGTCTTTGCTTGAGCCAGAGGGTTTCCCGGGGTTCTCCTGAAACTTCTCTGAATTTACGGCCTATTTCATTCACCATCTTAAGCGAGGTAGGGCCGAAGACTCCTGAAGTTTCGAATGCCAGGGGCTCGAACTGATGATTTCTGGCAATGGCTTGATATTTTTCTCGCTTTTTATTTTCTGCTATCCGGGCGGCTTCACCTGCTTCGTCGGCGTTTCTGGCGATGTTGGTTGTGGAAAAAAGTGTCAACACATGTGGCATCCCACACGAGGCACCGGCCATTCTTGTAAGGGAAAGTGGTCATCCCATCTGGCCGTTTGCCGTCTTCTCTGTGAAGTCCATGTGGTTCGAGGATTGATGCACGGTTAGCACTCTGCAGGGCCCGTTTTATGACATAATTTAGTGCAGAGTGTCTTGGCAGGCGGCCTGCGTTGAAATTTCATGACAAGGCATGGTGACCTTGAGCATCCATCCCCCCACCACACTTGCAAGCGTGTGGGTGACAAACTGCCGCACCCACTCTGAGCGCGATGGCAACCCGGAGCGCTTCAGCATCCAAGTGAGTTCCAAGAGGTGGGATGGGGATGGCGTGTAACCACAAGCCACTCTCCGAACGGGCGGCTGCCTGGAGGCGTGCTTTTGCAACCTGTCGTACCTGTCCTTCATAAGTGCTTGCGACCCTTCCAAATTTCTACCTGCCAACTCTAGGCTTCTCAGCATTCTCTCTCTACTCTCGAGGACATACTTTAACATGGAACATGGTTTTGCTGTGCCCTCCCAGATTTCTCTAACCATGTTGAGGGGGCCTCTGACCTGATGTCCGAAAACTAACTCATTGGAACTGAACCCTAGGCTTTCACCAGGTACCTCCCGAGCAGCAAATAATACATAGGGCAACCCAAGATCCCAATCCTTGCCATTCTCAACACAGTAACAACGCAGCATGCTTTTCAGAGTCGAGTGCCACCTCTCCAACACCCCTTGACTCTCTGGGTGATAGGCTGAAGAGACAACTGTACTGATACCGTGCTGCTGCATGGTCTGTTTGAAATGGTTAGAAGTAAAGTTGGACCCTTGGTCTGACTGCAATTCCTGCGGGTACCCATACCTAGAACAGTACAATAGCAAGTTACGAACAACAGTCTTAGCAGTTCCATTTTGCATGGGGTATGCATCTGGATAACGAGTGGCAACATCCATGATTGTGAGGAGGAACTTGTTGCCTGCACTAGTAGGGGGTAGAGGGCCAACCATGTCGATTATAACCTTACTGAATGGTGGCCCGATTACAGGAATAGGGTGTAACAGAGCCTTGGGAATACACTGGTTTGGTTTACCTACTGTCTGGCAGGTACTGCACATTGCCACCCATGACGCCACATGTGCCTTCATACCTGGCCACCAAAACAATTTCGCCAATGCTGCTACCGTCTTACGTACACCCAAATGCCCTGCCCACGGTACATCATGCGCCAACCTCAGTAGGCTATCACGGCACACATTAGGCACTACCAACTGGTCAACCACTCTCGACCCACCCTCCCAACTCCGTCTGGGATCTAGAAAACGCCTGTACAATATGCCCTCCACACAAAAGAAGTCCCCAGGCTTTGCATCCCCGTCCTCATCAAGTTCAATCGCACCGTTACTACACTTCTGAAGCTCAGGATCATCTGTCTGCAGCCGACAGATATCCGAAGGAGCCAATCTATCTAAGTGCTCCCGGAGCAACTTATGGCCTCACCCGATACTGGACTGTTCGATCCTATCTTGCTTAAGTGTGTAACGTTGCTGTCTCGGAGTTTTCTCACGCCCTACCTCCTCACCAAGTGTGACAGGTTCTGGGGCCACATTGGTGCTAATACTGAGTCGCCAAAAAGAGCCGCTGTATCAAAACTCACAAAACTTCTCCCAACTTTAGTTTTCTCCTTCCGACCAATCCTCCGCTGGTCTAGAGACTGAGGAATAGGCTGTGACACCTTAGATGCACGAGATCGGGTGACAAGACACGCCATCTGCTGTAATTGATACCTCTCGACCAACTCCTGCCCCTCCCTACTCACGTCGGCCGCCCTCTCGGCAACGACTAAGGGTGGAACCTCAGAAGTAGGCACCGCAAAGTCGTTGCCGAGAAGAAGGTCGACGCCCTCTACTGGCAGTTTCTCTACGATTCCAACATCTATCTCTCCTGTCACACCATCAACCTCCAGCTCCACTCGAACCAACGGGTATGACCATGTAGCATTAATACCCTGCACCACAACTACCCGTGCCGCGTTTATAGGTTGGCCTGTAAAGTTTTTCATCAGAGTCTGGGATGCACCTGTATCACGCAACAACTCCAACCCATGCTTGCAACCAGCCCAACTCACGCAGCCACACCCTCTATGGTCTCAAAAAGCATCGCGGACAGGTTTCGAGCCTTCCGGACACTCCTTCACTGGCTGTGCCCCCGCATCTGACATATCACCCCGGGTAAACGCAGAAGACCTCAGAGACACCCCAATGTTGCTAGCCAAAGACACGACTGCTGCAGGTTGGTTACTAGGGCAGGAACGTGCAAAATGCCCCTTTTCATGACACTTAAAACACTCTACTTCACCCTTGGACATCCCCTGGGGTGGGGAAGGGCCCTGACCTTTCTTAAACGGGACGGTTTGTGGTTTGTGATCAAAAATAGTATCATTGCTCTTACTTTTGTTATTAAATGTTGCATCACTGACTCGGGGGGGGGGGGGGGGGGGGGTGGAGTGTTGCGCCCCTTGTTAACTGCATCGGTCCGTTGTGCAGACCCGCACC
The DNA here is from genome assembly GCA_032716605.1 of Paralithodes platypus. Taxonomy (NCBI): domain Eukaryota; kingdom Metazoa; phylum Arthropoda; class Malacostraca; order Decapoda; family Lithodidae; genus Paralithodes; species Paralithodes platypus. The sequence continues at coordinate 40,388,361 of CM064531.1, read as the reverse complement.
CACGAATCAGCGATAATCTCAGGTCAGCCAACTCAGCTGCCTCTTGTAGAGTTTTAGGATGTTTCTCTTTGAGGTTCAAAGTCAGGTCGCCGTCTGTGCATTTAAAAAATTGCTCTAGAAGGAATAACTGCTCAAGTTCTTCGAACGTCGTCACCTTCTCTGACCTCAGCCAATTTCTCAAAGCATCAGACAGTTCCCGGGCATGTTCTAGAAAAGTGCACTCACGACCCTTCGTAACGCCCCGAAACTTCAACCTATATGTCTCTGGTTGTAACTCGTACGCCCGCAGAACAGCTTCCTTCAATACCTCATAATCAATGCAAGACTCCAAGGGCAACGCATCATATGCCTTGAGTCCTTTGCCAACCAACCTAGAGGAAACAAGGGCTGCCCACTTAACCTCGGGCCATTGGTGCTCCCGGCACTTCTTCTCAAAACGTAGGAAAAACTCGGTGACACCCGACTCGTCAAATGCAGGGACTAACTTAAGAAGGTGCGATAAAGACTGATCAAGAGCTCGATTCCCAGAACCGAGACGCTGCCCTGTCGACTCCACCCGAGACTTCTCAAGCTCTCTGTCTGCACAGTACTTCGTAGCCTCAACCTGAAGCTCAGCCTCACGTATGGCCTTTCTCTCCTCAGCCTGAATCCTAAGCTCAGATTCCCGCTGCTGCTGCTGAATCTTAGCCATCTCAAGCTCAGATTCCAGCTGCTGCTTAGCCATCTCAAGCTGGAAGAGCATATCTGGAGTTAAACCTTGAGGAGGAGGAGATGCAACAATTGGAGACCCACCCAAGGGCAAACCACGCTGCCAGTGACTATCGGCCTGAGGGAACGTACTCGGATCTGGTGTTCTAGAGAGCATGATGGGAGTAGAGTGGAGGGGGGGCTTGGCCGAAGGTGCCAAAGCACCCACTCCACCCTGTGCACCACGCACCCCGCCCAGCACACATGCCACCAGGTCACTTCTCGTCATGCTGCTAGTGCCAACATGTCCCATGACCGTGGCCAAACACTGGAGACCATACCGATCAATCCCCGACACCCGGTCAACAGTAATAGGCATCTCCTGAAACTTCCTTGCATCCTCCTCACTAGTTACTACTCTAATGCCATCTAACAAAACCAGCTTCTGCACCTCAGAGCCTCATTCCCGTACTGTGTCCTCACTGTGCACTGATCCGTCGTTCGACATAGTGTCCACCGGAAATCCTCAACGTTTATAAAAAAAAAAAAAAAAAAAACTCTCATGTAGCACTATTCACTCAAAAAATGATTGAAGACAACTCAAGTGCTATACTACGTTGCCCAAAAAAAATCCGTGTCCAAAATATTTCTCAAAAACAAATGTCCACTGCCAAACTGTGAGAAATAACAATCGACCCCCAAACGGTGATTAAAAAAAAATATCTCCACAAAAAAAATCCTACAATTATTTCTTAGTTCACTAAATCCTAGACTAAGGTCGCCATTTGTTATGACTACTAAGATAAAATACTAGGCAAGGTCGCCATTTGTTACGACCGGGACTACGAATAAAACAAGGGCACTCAATGATTGGACTAGTAATAGGGCACTATGCAACAACGGTACGCTAGATCCAAACCCTCGAACTTATATGCCGGCGAACAAAACACCTATACCCTCCAGGGTTAATCTGCGATAGCGGGGTATCCTTAATTGGGCATAAATGTACTCTACTTCAGGCTAACCTTCACTGGCATAGCCTGATAACAAACAAGATGCAAGTTACGTTAAAATGCATAAAAAGGAATCTATGGAAAGATCAATTAAATCACTGCAAGATTTAATACAATAAAAAGATGCTTCAATACAGTTACTCTAAACAACAATAAACTCTTCACTCCTATCTGAAAGAAAGTGAAGTATAGTCCTACAGCATAGACCTGGAAACTTCTGAAGAAAGTCTGATGCTCATAAGATGCTCGTACTGATTTAGAACTATATAAAGGCAGGAGGCAGGACACCACACGTGTAAATCGAATACACTAAAAGATAGGACATATAATGTTAACTGACACGAGAATACTATAAATGCGCAACGGTAGCAATGCTCGACACTAAAAGAAGTACTTCCGCATCAACGAAACAGTCTGCTATGGTTGTGCGGCTCAGCAACAACCTAGACTAATAAATGCTGTGAATAATAATGCACACATATCAAAGAGCTTATATTAAATACTAACAAGTGTCTACTCGATTAATAATGTCTAGCTGGGATACTCTAGGTAAGGAACTGGGGTTGAGCAAGACAGGCTCGTAGCCTAGCGATGTCCTTAAGACTGCATCCTTTAAGTTACGTTAATTGACTAGGGGGCTCTCTCGATAGATCCAGATCACAAGTATCTGGTTCTATCTTGGCGACCCTCTAAAGACAAGCAAAGAGGCAGCAAAGTGTGGAACTGGTACAGGCAAAAACCCTCAGTCAACACAATGCTGCACTCGCAAAGGACGCAACCGAAAAGACAACCCAGGCTACCACAGGACCGGTCGAAGTCGTGTAGGTATAAGCAAACCGTACACACATTGGAGACAACGACTACAGTTACCTTATCCCAGTCTAGCATTAAATAAAAGAGCAGAAACACTAAATCAATAATGGAGACACACAAAGTTCTTAACCTATACTAACTAAGAACCCTCAAACCTATTCTAAGTACATGTAAATATCTCTGAGGACGGCGCATGCAATACAATGGGCCGGCTATGAAAACCGTATGCAGAACCCAAGGGGAGTGTTGTGCAGTTAATAAAGGTTAGAGTATGGAAAGAGAGAATCGAGTGATAGAAACAGTGATAAAGGTGGTGATCGGGAGAGAGTATGCAAAGGGATGTTAGAAGCACGCGCACCAAGCCTGTCCTGACGAGGACAGCTCCTGGGGACCCTCATGGAGGAGGTAAGTTACACAGGAGACCGCAAAGGCGCGATGGTCGGCCAATCACGGGCCGAGACGTCACAAGACAGCAGGCGTCATATGACACAGCAAGACACGCCGTCCAATGGCGAGCGAGAGGCAGGAATGCACCCGTACATACAGACACTTACTACCTCCTCGCTCTGAAAGTCTTTCTCATTCACACGCTGGTACTATTATCACTACTGTTGATATAAAACATAACCCGTTGTCACAGACAAAAACAAAGACCACCACTGGACTGTCTGTGACAATGCGATTACTAGGAAAGAAAGAACAACATTCTCTGATAACTGTAGCCCATTTCGATGTCCCTGGCGAGCGCTAGTGGCTAATGAGAGGCGATTCTGCCAACGCTGGTAGACGTCACAAGGGCAAGAGGCAGGCCAAGAGGCAGGGCAAGGCCCTCCCGCCGCCCTAATGGTGACTCCCCTCCTGACGACTCTGGCGACGAAGGTGCCGCTCAACCCGACGTGTGGGATAGGGTTGATGGAGACAACTTTGTGCCCACCGACTAGAACTTTGTGGGCGCTGGGATTGCCGGCCCTACGCTCCCAAACCAGGGGCGGCAGACCACGAGACTTGAAATCTTCATGCAGTTTTTTACTACAAATCTCGTGGTTCTAATTGTTGACCAGACCAACTGGTACAATTATTATTTCATGGCTGGGAAGGTGCAGTCCAAATACTCTGCAAGGCTGTCATGGTCTGCCCTAGATGTCCCAGAGTTTTACACATTCTTGGGCATTGTCATCCTGATGGGGGTCAAAAGGAAATCCTCCATAAAAAAGTACTGGTCCTAGGATCCCCTCGTCCGAGACCCTATTTTTGGCCAAACACTGAGCAGAAATAGGTTCACGGCCATAATGGGGAACCTACATTTCATTGACAGCCTGGCAGCCCACACCAGAAATCAAAGTCAACCAAGAGCAATGAAGGACCCCATGGAGAGGATAAGACTAATCTTCGAGTACCTGAAGGTGAAGCTTGCTGCCGCCTTCAAACCCCATCAGAAGCTCATTGTTGATGAGAGTTTGCTGCTGTGGAGGGGGAATATTGGCATCCGGCAGTACATGCCCAGCAAACGACATCGATATGGCCTGAAGACCTTCGTGATGTGTGACTGTCAAACCGGTTACATCCAGGACCTAATTCTGTATATGGGCAAGAAAACAGAATTGGTGGAAACAAGGCCATACGGAATTTCTGGGGCCGACGTCATCACCTTGATGGAGGGCTACTTGGACAGGGGCCACATACTGTACCTGGACAACTGGTACACCAGCCACTCCCTTGCCAAGTTCCTGCATAGCCGCACTACAGGAGTCTGTGGCACCGTCAGGAGGAATCGGATCTTCATGCCCGAACTACCACCCAGGCGGGAAAAGGGCTCCATCATCCACAAGCAGGCTAACAATGTCCTCATGTTGTCCTGGATGGATAACCGGGATGTGAACGTCCTCACAACAGTCCACCGTCCCATCTTCCGAGACAGCAGACGTCGTGACAGAGCAACTGGCGAAATTATCAAGAAACCTTTGGCCATCTGTGATTATAACATCAACATGCGGCTGGTGGACAAATCAGATGCTGTCATCTCGTCATGTGAGTGTGCAAGGAAGACAATGAGGTGGTATAAGAAGTTATTCTTCCACCTCCTCGATATCACCCTCTATAACAGCCACATCCTCCACAAAACAGTCACCGGCAAGCAGGAAACGATGGAGAACTTCTGCATCGAGTTGTCCAGGGAGCTGTTGAGGGAATACATGACTGCCCCCCACTTCCAGTAACCCCCCGCCCATCGACGGCCAGCAGCAGAAGGGATTGCCAGGCTGACACAACGCCACTTCCCTGAATATGTGCCGCCCACAGAACACAATGACAAACCCCGAAGACGGTGTCATTTGTGCCGCAACACGACACAGAGGGAGTCTGAGAGATCAGATACCAGCAGTGAGGACATACTGGCTATTTGTTGGCACGACACAAAGCCAGTCAATGTCCTCTCCACCTACCACAAGTCCGCATTGCGAGATAGCGGGAAGAGGAGATACCAGCAGGACCCTGTCACAGGCAACAGGACTCTAGTTGTTGTCTCCAAACCTGACGCTGTTCTGGAGTATAATGTGAACATGCGGTTGGTGGACAAGAGTGATATGCAAATCACTTCTGTTGACTGCCTTAGGAAGACCTGTAAGTGGTACAAGAAGATCATACTCCATCTTCTTGATGTCACTATCCTGAACGCGTATAACCTGTGGATGCCGCGGACAGGAATGAGGAGCTCTCTAAGGCTGTTCGCCAAGGACATCATCGAGGCCATCCTACGTAATCACGGAACCACACGTGCGGCACCATTTCCGAGGGCGATCGTCGATTTGCCCAGCCGCCTTGAGTGCCGGGACTACCTCGCGACCCACAGGCTTGTGCATGTAACCCGCACAGCTGCACAAGTTGAAGCTGGCTAGCAGGCCGGAAAGAAGGTGTGCCACGTCTGCAGTCACACGACAAGGAGACCCCGAAGAAGGAGGGAAGTCGCGTCCAAGTGTAGTCAGTGTGATGTGGGACTCTGTCCTATTCCTTGCTACACAAAGTACCACACACTGGAACACTTCTAGACCTCCTCCCTTCTTGCCAATCATTCATAACTTCATTCAATCATTCATTCATCTATTTCATAGTACCTCAGGAATTCATTTCATTCAATCATTCATTCAATCATTCATTCATCTATTTCAAAGTACCTCAGGAATTCATGTCATTCAATCATTCATATGGTGGAATAAGCACACTACCCAAACACAAGTGCATTCATCATCATCAGCAACATCACCCATTGCATGCATAAGTTTTGAATCTCATCTATCCATCTGGTTCTTGGTCCACCACAAACATCCATGTCATTCATTCATACATACATTCATACACTCGCTATAGGCAGTTCTGCCTTTTGCCTACCTCTATCACATAACTGCCTTTTTCCTACCTCAATCACATAACTGCCTTTTGCCTACCTCAATCACATAACTGCCCTTTGCCTACCTCAATCACATAACTGCCTTTTGCCTACCTCAATCACATAAAACAAAAATGTGGATTACACCTCCTGGGAACACCACAAACAAAAAAATTAGTCGTCAACACTACCCCTTTGGGTGATTTGGAAATGTGTTGAAATAATATTATATATACACAAAAAATATTTCCTGCAAATAAGGCGAGCAAGAGAGAGAGAGAGAGAGAGAGAGAGAGAATACAGAAACTGAAGTGAAGAAAGGGAGGGAAAAAGATATAATACAGAAATATTACAAGCAAATAAAGATAATAGAGGGATAAGAGAAAATAAAGAGAATTACATATACGGTTGAGGAAGAGAGAGAGAGAGAGACAGACAGACAGGAGGAGTGAGAGAGAGCGAGAAAGAGAGAGAGAATACAGAAATAAGGAGAAATAAGAGAAAAATAACTGATAACCGAAGGAATAGTCGACGCGTGGGAGGCCCAAGTCAGGGCTAGGCGAACACATCCGAACGCGCGCGGGAAATAGACCAAAAAGTACACCCTCTTCCTTACTTCCTCCCTCCCTCCACACTTGCTCCAACATCCCGACTAGACTTCTATGGGGAGACAAAGAGTTGCTCGTTCCAAAAATGACAGTTTCGTTCGCATTTGAGCCATAGTTACAGCGCTAGGGCGAGTGAAAGTGAGCAAATATTCTGGGATTATGCCCGCTGGGCGGCTCGGTGTAAAAAACCTTACCACCCGCTCTTAGGGTGTTAATAAGTTATTCCCGAGAAACTATGTCACACGGCCTCTGAAACCCATAGTAACTATACTTTCAGTTACTTCTATTCGGTTTATGCGTTTATTAGTCAGAGATTAGAGGAATATAATCACGTTCTCAATTTACCTGTTAACAATATAATTAATTAAAAACGTGTACTAGCAGTACATTTCTACTGGCTCTAAGGAAAAACAATGTGTTGGCAGTATTGTAGGACATACTATGTATACAATTCATGTAGTGACTGTAGGGTATGCTAAGTATTCTAATGAAGCTAATGACATCGAAGTTCCCCAGTGTGTGTGTGATTTATATATTATTTATTTTTATTTTATTTGTTTTTGGTTTGGGGGGTGGGTGCGTAATCTGAAGTTCGTCATGCTACATTATAACAATCCTATCCTCATCCTCTCCGCAAAAGCCATGCACATCACATTACCCGAGAAATGTCCGCCAGTGCCTGAACTGAAAACTAATGCTGCTGTTTGTATGACTAATAGAAGCCTCTGTTGCTCTCTATCAGCAAATGAGTACCGGTATGCACTAAAAAATGTATTGATTATAAAGACTTCCTTTTCTATTTAGCATAACCCTTTAAACATATTCTGCAATGAAATGGCTCCAGTTATTATAAAGTGGCAACCCTTTACTAGACTATTTGGTCGTTTGCCCTCCCCACACTATCACCACCAACTCCACCACCACTACAATCATGGTTGTGTGAAAGGACGAACTAGAAGTTGATAAAATTGCCATTGCAAAAGACTGAAATTTCTGAAGTGTTTTAAGCATTCGAGAGAAAAGGTATTTCGAATTAGGAGGTGGGACAATCAATTAAACATATACATATAATTATATATATATATATATATATATATATATATATATATATATATATATATATATATAAGCCATCGTACACACTCAACCACTATGCAAACATGTTACAATAGCAACTAGAGTTGATATTACTCTGCAAAATGCACATGAACTAAAACAAAAACAATTCTGACATTCAACCGTTATTTTTCTAATAAGTTGTGTCTGTTAATTTTGTTCTTAACTGTTAATACATTGACGCACTGCATATATTATTGTAGTATGGCAAACATTAGGCGACTTTTTTCAGATTTAGAAACGCCTCTCATAGTTAGAAGGTTAAACATAATAAGTCAACCCTTTTGAAACCGATGATCACTTTGTAATTCCAGCTACAACCAAAGTATTGTATTTACCTTTACCCCTTCAAACAGACGACGACTTCTGTATTGTTCTTAAAATGCTACTGCTACGTATCCTTGCTAAGATTATACAAAAACTCTAAGGATCAAGGAGTTAATTCAATTTTGAGTTAATCATTTAACTGACTGGTCCTAGATAAGTTGAACAAATCGTCTGAAGATTGCTTAGATATACACAAATATTTACGTGATCTATTTGAACAGTTTATGAAGGATGTCTCACACTCTAAAGAGAAAGCCATTCATTACCAGGGCACTTTTGGAGTCTTGCTTTCCAAGAGAATCAGAACACGGTAATTTATAGCCACCAGATAACTCTTAAAGCGCAATTTCCATACAAGAGCAAGTTCATACACTTACACTACAAACTTCATGTTACACGTCATGCTATGACAAATATTTAATTTTACTGTCCATAAAAGATATAAGCCAAACATTTAATATGCAGGCATCCTTAATACAACCATCCAGCTGTGAGTCATTAAAACCTGCCGTGCCGTCTCGATTAAACTGAAACGAAGCCCCATCGACCTACCACCGACACACTCACATGTTCTGCCTTGCCTAATCATTTGAGTAAGGATAGGTTATGTATTAATAATTCCTGTAAGTGTCTTTATTTCATATCCCTATATTACCTAACATCATTCTGGAATTTCTACTAACCCTCAAGTAATGCAAATAAAGGAGAAAATTGAGTTTCCCGATATTTCTCGTCACAACCAATCACGTCCCGTCTTTCACACGCAATAGGGTTTGAGGAATTAATTCATAAAACCACGTTGTTTACTACAGATGAAATGCCACACACCTCCATACACCACATTTTGTTGCAGGACTAAGTTGGCCAATTGTACTTAATTGACAAAGAAATATCAAAGAATGTCTCGACCAGGCTCACTGATTCACCAACCCTCGAAGATTCACCCACCAAACGCCAAATATTCTACTGTAACCAAATGACCCAATCATACCTCACCGATGAATGTGTACTGAGGGGTAGGCCTATAGTACAACGTAACGTAATATGTAACAATTCTCAAGATCAACTTAACTTAGTCATATATTACATGAACAAAAAAAGGTCAATATACAGGACGCGCGACAATATTAGTAAAAAATGAATCTCAATAGCATGTGATTAAGCGATTTATTTTCCAAATTATTGATGTAGATGTCAGTCCCAGGAAACTATCATAATACATATTATATGGATATTTACCTTTTAATGATTTGTTTACAATGGGAGAGCTCTTTTCCATGCCTGTCAGTCAACAACCGAGACATCTGGTGGCGAATGCAATGAACCACTGGTGGCGGAAGCAATGCACTCTACCTAATTCTTGCCAAAAGTAATCAACTTCACTGACACGTGATGTCTATCGACCAATCAGGTGATGCCATGATTTGGAACACAGGTGGTCCGGGATATAACCCATTAGTTTGACTATGGCCAGCTTGTGTAGAGGGTGTGGGTAGCCGATCAAAGCTTTTTCCACCGTCTTTAAAAACAATGAGGCTGCTTTAGACATTTTCACCTCCCATGGTTGCCTTCCAATAAGTTTAAACTGTCCAAAGTGCAATAACCAGTGTTGCAAATACAGCCGAGAGGACAGCTGGTTTTGAAATGCACATACAGATTTTTGCCATGGGAGAAATCGAAACAAAAATCCACCACCTGTTGACCAGGATGAGTGGTGAGCCTCGAGCCAGGCAGCCACTCAAGCCGAGGACCCTCAACCTGGTACCTCCCCTGTTCATTAAGGTTAGTTGGTTGATTGGGACAATATAAAGGAGCCAGACCACAGCTAGCTCGGGAATCTTAATGGGTGATAACAAAGTAACATAAAGTAAAAGATTTTTTCGCATAGGTTTAAACTTCCGGAAATTAATGGGTAATAAATACGATAATGGATTATAACTTCCGTCCGCTGCCGCACGTACTGGGTAGCATGAACCCGTAGTAGCTGGCATGCAAGGGCTTGTTTTGTATCCCACATACTGGGTACTATGCACACACAGTAGCTGGCATGCAAGGGCTACTTTTGTATCCCGCGTACTGGGCACTATGAACCCGCAGTAGCTGGGCTGCAAGGGCTAGTTTTGTATCCCACGTACTGGGTAGTATAAACCCACAGTAACTGGCATGCAAGGGCTAGTTTTGTATCCCACGTACTGGGTAGTATAAACCCACAGTAGCTGGCATGCAAGGGCTAGTTTTGTATCCCACGTACCGAGTACTATGAATCCGCAGTAGCTGGCATGCAAGGGCTAGTTTTGTATCCCACATACTAGGTCTAGGTTAGGTTAGGTTGGGTTGTTAGGTTAGACTAATGTTAACCCCATTCTTACTAAGTTAGGTTGTTAGGTTAGGCTAATGTTAACCCCATTCTTACTACGTTAGGTTAGGCTAATGTTAACCCTATGAAAACCCAAACAAACTTTTTATTAGGGTTACTGTGTAATTTTAACATGAAAATTAGTAAAATCCGAGCCAAGTTTCGTCAAAACTTGGCTCGGGTTTTCAAAAAGTCGGGTTATATGGGTCTGGAAATTTACAAAACCCGAACCAACATTTTAATAAGGTAACTGTGTTATTTTAATTTTTAAATTAGTTAAATCCGAGCCAAGTTTCGTCAAAACTTGGCTTGGGTTTTCAAAAAGTCGGGTTTTATGGGTCTGTAAATTGACAAAACCCGAGCAAATTTTGGTTACAAATGTGTATTATCGTGTTCTATACGCTTTTTACCCCTAAATTTCCCTGATCTTCATAGCCCTCCCCACTATCAGGGGGGGGGGGGGGGCGTGTCTTTAGATTGATGGATAATGAGTAAATGCCTAATTCCCATTCAACTTTATCAGTAGATTCGACTAAAACACAAAAAATAAAAACAAACAAAATACCTGAAAAACACGTTGTTGCGTCACCTGCATATTTACCCCAAAAAACAAGTAATTTACTATTGAAAAATAACTATTTACATATATATGAACAAACACAACAAAGGAATGTAGTTCACGAATTTATTTGTCCACACGAGGATTACAAGCCTCGCAAAGTAAGCTACATCGGTATGACAACAACCCTCAGTAGACGTCTCACCACGCACTTACAGAACGAAAACACCAAAACCCATTATAAACAATCAAATAACAGGACAAGAAAGAATATTAACGTTATTTTCATACACAGAAGTCGTCCATGAACCAACATACAGGCTTGTGAACCAGACAACCAGAGACGAAGCAGCGACCCAGCCACCAAGACCACCGTGTGACGTACCACCACAGACAGCTCCTCACCATGGCCCCACGTCCAGAGCTCATAATAATAACAATAGAGGGCACCACAACAACAACAACAGCAACATAGGATAGAATAGAATAGAATAGAATATTTTATTTAGCCAAAACATGTACACTGAGAGCAATCCAGCTAGCTCTCACCTTCTCCTCCTATCCACTTCACTACACTAAACATGCACACCACACTTCATTCCTCCACACCAAAAATTTTGTTTGTTTTGGATTCTAGCCCAGCCTCGGAGTCCCCAGGGATGGGACCATAATTGCCCCCACACCCGACCGACCATCCCCTGACGACCCAACAAAATTACCTGGACCTCGGCCTGTTACTCTTGCTATTAATTTCTGCAACATTCGCGGACTTTCCTATAACTTTCACTCTGTTGAACACCATCTCTCCTCCTACAAACCTGATCTTCTCTTCCTCACTGAAACTCAGGTGTCTGTAGCAACATCCAGCAGCCCCTTCTCTGTATCCTCCTACTTTCTCTATCCTAGTTTCAAAGCCAAAGGCGGATGTTGTGCATATGTGCACAACAAACTAACTTGCTCTCGTGTTCCCGATCTCGACTCCTCTGAATTCTCAACTTTATGGCTCAAACTTTCCTGTCATTCTCTTACTAAATATTTCTGTGCTGTCTATCTTTCCCCTAACTCTACCAACTTTCCCAAATTCTTTGACTATCTAAACTCTACAGTGGAACACATTCTATCCATTTCTACTTTCTCAGAAATCTCCATCTTAGGAGATTTTAACGTTCACCACCGCCAATGGCTCTCCTCTCACACTACTGACCCTCCTGGTGAACAAGCCTACGACTTTTCTCTCCTAAATGACCTAGAGCAGTTAGTTCAGCAACCCACCCGTATCCCGGATCGCCTCGGATATCGGCCCAACATTCGTGGCTTATTTCTAACTTCTAACCCTTCTTCTTATACTGTCGATCTTTTCTCTCCTTTGGGCTCCTCCGACCATAATCTTATCTCTGTCACCTGTCCTATCTCTCGAGTACGGCCACCCGATCCTCCTAGCCGGCGGCGCTTGTGGCACTTTGGCGCTGCCGACTGGGAGGCTCTCCGGCAGTACTTCTTTGATTTCCCTTGGAATGATTACTTCTTCCGTGGCCGGGGACCCTCGGAGAATGCTAAATGCATTACCGAGGTAATCCTATCGGGCATGGAAGCATACATTCCATTCTCTTTCTCTCAGACTAATGCTAAAAAATCTTGGTTTACTCACGCCTGTTCTACTGCTGTCCGCAATAAGGAGGAAGCATTCAAACGGTACCGACGCCTTAAAACTCAAGACTCTCATTCTTCCTATGTTTCTGCCCGGAATCAAGCCAAATCTGTTCTTCGACTTGCCAAACACTCTTTCATCAATAATAAATGCACTGAACTACCGAACTCTAGCTCTTCCCAAGCATTCTGGCATCTAGCCAAAAACCTCTCCAACAATTTCTCTTCCTCGTCTTTCCCTCCCCTTTCCCACTCTGATGGCACAACCATCACTTCTTCCTCTGACAAAGCTAAACTCTTCGCTCAAACTTTTGCTAGAAACCCCACCTTGGATGATTCCGGTGCTATTCCTCCCTCTCCGCCCTCCTCTCTCTTACTTATGCCTAATATCCTAATCTCTTCTAAAGCTGTACTTTCTACCCTCTCTGGGCTTAATACTAATAAGGCGTACGATCCGGACGGTGTTCCTCCTGTTGTTCTCAAAAACTGTGCTTCCGTGCTGACTCCCTGCCTAGGCAAACTCTTTCGTCTCTGTCTATCCTCTAACATCTTCCCTTCATGCTGGAAGTTTGCTCACATTCAACCTGTCCCAAAGAAGGGTGACCGCTCTCAACCCTCCAACTATCGTCCAATTGCTCTCATCTCTTGTCTTTCTAAAGTTTTTGAAACTATTCTTGCTTCCAAATTTCTTAAGCATTTCTCTTCTCATAATCTGCTCTCAGATCGCCAGTATGGCTTCCTTAAGGGTCGCTCTACTGGTGATTTTCTTTCATATCTTACTAACTCTTGGGCATCCTCCTTTCAGGACTTCGGTGAGACTTTTTCTATTGCACTAGACATATCGAAAGCCTTCGATAGAGTCTTGCACAAGTCTTTAATTTCTAAACAACCCTCCTTCTGTTTCTATCCGTTCATCTGTGCCTTATCTCTAATTTCCTTTCCGGCCTTTCCATAGCCGCGTTGTGGATGGCCATCGTTCACTTCCTCACCCTATAAACTCCGGTGTTCCTCAGGGCTCTGTCCTATCTCCTATTCTCTTTCCAATTTTTATAAATTATCTTCTCAACTGTACCTAAATTCCCATCCATTCATACACAGACGACTCAACCTTACACTACTCCATTAGTTTTTCAGAACGCCCCAGCCAGAAATCCCTTAACGACCAACATAATGAAGCCATAGAACTCTTAAATTCTGATCTAAATACTATCTCCAATTGGGGCAGAAAACCTTGCTACCTTTAACCCGGGAACTGCGGGAAGACTCTTAAGAGTTCCCCCGGCGGACTGCGGGGAGACTCTTATGAGTGAGTGAAAAAAAAAATCAACTTTTGACATAAAAAAAAAAAAAAAAAAAAAAAAAAAAAATGTGTTGGCCCCTGGGCCATGCAAAATCTCAGTCCTCTCTTCACTCTCCTTCAGTTATCACCTAGTTTCCCTGTTATTCCCTTATTCTGAGGTATATTTTCGTGCTAACATTAGCGAGTTGCAAGCAGGGTTTTGTCATCACTGATGGCAAGCGAGTGCAAGAGAGAGAGAGTATCGATCGACTGTGTCTCAGTGGCCTTGGGGGAAATTGGCGGGAAAGCAGGTTGCCTCACCCATACATTATACACCTCGCGGGCTATATCTCCGATTTTGACCATCCAAACGCTGTTTTCACTCGTTTTATTGTTGTTTCAGGTTAATACCTTTATAATCAACCCATAATAGGCGCACATGGATAAGTATTAATGCTATTAATGGCACAATGAATATTTTAGTGACGGAAACACCTCAAATACGTCAGCACAGGGGGACGTTTCCAATTACCCCCATGCGCACTTCAGAGGTTAATGCATCCAAAACCCAATTTCTCCATCTATCTACCCGTCCGGAACTCCTAGTGGACTATCCCTTATTCTTCAACAATACAAAAATCAATCCTTCATCTTCTCTCAATATTCTTGGTGTCTCTTTTTCTTCTGCTCTCATTTGGAAGGACCATATTACTAGTCTCTCTTAAGAGGCACCTGCTGTATATGTTACACACTTAAGTACTTCTCTGATGGAGGCTACTATATATATCAAGTAACAGTTGTAAACATATCAGCCGACAAGCAGAGCATTCATTCACATTCATACAGCGATTGTTCATACACATACACAAATACAATTTCACACACTCACATAGTTATGTTTTTAGCAAACTCTAAGCAATATACAAATATCTTACAGGATAATATCATAAGTTTACCATATACACACATGCGCGCACAAAATCACATTCACAAACACATCCGCATATACCTTGAAAAACACCTATGCAAATTATAGCTATAATTATAGCCTCACATACACATGACTACACACCCACACCCATGACTATACACACACATTAACGTACACAAATGTATTTATATGCACCTCCACACACTTATACCGTATACACTCGTATAGAAACATGCACGTACACAAATAATGATGCATATACAAACATTTACAGTACAGTATATTGTTCATGAAATTATTGGTTTGATCGTACAGTATTGCTAATTAATGCATGTATATCAATGCTAGTACTTATTCAACAGGACATTCTTTAGCGATCTCTTAAAACAAAATAATGTAAATTTATCTCTGATCTCTGACAGCAATTCATTCCAGACCTTCACTCCATAATACACGATTGATGTCTGTGATTGTGTCGACTTCATATATGGGATATCTAATACATTCTTTCCTCTTTAAATTATATCCATCATTTTCACGGAACCGGTTTAGTGATTTATAAACGAAAAGAGCACTACAATATGTATTAATATCACAAAATTTACGTAACCCAAGATTTAAAAACAAGTTATGTGTTAACATAAGTTAACCCCCTGGGAATAGAATATGCCCCACGTGCCTTCTGCGTGTCGTAAGAGGCGTCTAAAGAGGTTGGGTCGATGGGCTTGCGACCCCCACCCGGAAAAAATATATAAGCAAAGAAAAACGAACGAACAGCCTCGGATGCGGACGGAACCAACGTTGACGAACCACGACTGACTAAGGACATGCCTTCGGACATTCTGAGAATGGCTACGTGGAATGTTAGTGGCATGAATTATGGCACAAAAGAGAGAGAGGTTCTGGAAGTGTTAGTGAATGCCAGGCTGGATGTATGTGGAATGACAGAGACCAAATGGAAAGGTTCAGATGTGAGAGAGTGGGAGTGTGGAATGGGTGTGTGTACCTGGAGTGAGTGAAGGAACAGCGAGAGAAGGTGCATGTTTGTTTGTAAGTAGCAAATGGAAGGAATGTGTAAGAGAGTATGGGTCTGTGGGTTCAAGGATTGTGTGGGTGAGAATGAAAGTAGGAATACAAACGTGGGTGATTGTATGCGTGTATGCCCCGACAGAGGATATACTTGAAAGAAAGAAAGAGGAGTTCTGGATGAATGTGGAGGCGTGCCTGGAGAAGTTTGACAAGAACGAAAGAATATTTCTGATTGGGGATATGAATGGTAAGGTGGGTGATAGGAAAGTTGAGGGAGTGGTGGGAGGGTGGGGGGTACCATCAGAGATGAATGGGAATGGTAGTACACTTGTGGACGTATGTGTGGGGAGGAGGCTGTGGATAGCGAACACCATCTTCCGACACAGAATGATCCACAGGTACACGTAGAAACGGATGTTGACGATGAAGGATAAGACAGTGGTGGAACAAAAGTCATTGATTGATTATGTATGTGTGGATGAACGAATGAAGAAATCTGTGATGGATGCTAGGGTGTATAGGGGTATTGGAGGGGGTCTGTCTGATCATTATGTAGTGGTAGCTAAGGTTAGGATACAAAAGAAGTGGGTGAGGAGAGCTGGAGGGAGGCGAGAGGAGGGTGGAGAGGTTGCAGGAGGAGGAAGTCAGGGAGGAGTACAGGAGAGCAGTGGAAAGACGACTAGGTGGGTTCGACTTGGAAGTTATGGAGGAATTGGAGGAGATGAGCAAGGTGTTTAAAGATGAGATCTGTGCAGCATGTGAGGAGGTGTGTGGAGTGAGGAGAAGAGGGAGGGGAGTGAAAGGTACAGCATGGTGGACAGAAGAGGTAAGAATAGCTGTGGAAGAAAAGAAGAAAGCATATAGAGAGTGGTTGGGTAGTATAGGGAATGAAGATTCCGAGAGACAGAAACGAGCGAGGTACGTAGAGAGTAAGAGGGTGGTAAAGAGAGTAGTGAAGGTAAGAGAAGAGTAGATGGGGAATTTGGAAGGAATCTGAGTGTAAAATGGAGGGAGAGTAAGAAACTGTTCTGGAAAGAAGTCAAGAAAGTTAGGGAAGGTAGCAAGGGAAACAGTAAGGGTGTGAAAGATAAGAATGGGAGAATGCTAGCCGAGAAGCAAGAGAGAGTCGAAAGATGGAGGGAGTACTTCAGTGAGTTGCTAAATGTAAGGAATGAAGAGCCAGCATACATAGCTGGATATGGTATGGGAGGGAGAAGAAGAGAAGTAGTGGAGGAGGAGGTGGAGGTGGGGATCAGGAGGTCAGAAGTGTGGGAAGCCATGAAAAGAGTGAAGTTGGGGAAAGCACCAGGAACAGATAGAGTGTGTGGGGAAATGTTGAGGTATGGTGGTGAGATAGTGATAGAATGGGTATGGAAAATGTGCAAACTAGCATGGGAGAAGGGGAGTGCACCCAATGACTGGAAGACTGGCATAATAGTCCCCCTATATAAGGGCAAAGGGGAAAGAGGAGTGTGTGGTAACCACCGAGGAATATGTCTTCTAAGCGTAGTAGGGAAGGTATACAGTAGGGTAGTGATTGAGAGTGAGAGAGTGAGAACGGAGAAATGGATAGGCGACGAGCAGGGAGGTTTTAGGAAGGGAAGAGGATGTGTAGATCAGATTTTTACCCTGAATTGTGTTGTGGAGAAGTATCTGGAGAAGAAACAAAAGGTGTATGTGCCTTTATGGACTTGGAGAAGGCCTATGACAGAGTGGATAGAGAAGGTTTGTGGAAAGTACTTAGAATATACGGAGTAGAGGGCAAGTTGCTGAAAGCAGTGAAGAGCATGTATGAGGGTGCAAAGGCGGCAGTACGTGTGGAGAGTGAGCAGAGCGAGTTCTTTGACCTGAATGTTGGTTTGAAACAGGGGTGTGTGATGTCCCCGTGGTTGTTTACTGTATATATGGATGGAGTCATGAAAGAAATCCTATCAAGAGCAGTGGATGTTGGTGTATCGGTGAAAAGGGAGGGAATTGAGTGGAAGCTACCTATACTGATGTTTGCGGATGATACAGTTCTGAAGAGTGATAATGAATGGGAGTTGCAGGGTCTGGTAAATGAGTTTGGAACAGTGTGTGAAAAACGGAATTTGAAGGTAAATACGGGGAAGAGCAAGGTTATGGTCTTCGAAAGGGGTGAAGTCACAGAGTGTGAGGTGAAGCTGAACGGTCAGGCTATGGAGATCGTCAACTCTTTTAAGTATCTGGGCAGTGTGTTGAGTAAAGATGGGACTATGGATGAAGAGGTGCGGGAGAGAGTACAACAGGGGAAGAGGGTTGTAGGAACGCTAAAGCAGTAACAAGAAATAGGGTGGTCAGTATGGAAGTGAAGAGGTCCTTGCATGACAGTGTGGTAATCCCGACACTGACTTACGGAAGCGAAGCATGGACGTTGGTTGAGAGACTCAGACCAAGAGTGAGAGCAGTGGAAATGAATTACTTAAGGAGTGCGTGCGGAGTTACATGGAGGGATAGACAGACTAATGAGGAAGTAAGAAGGAGGTGTGGTGTGGAGGTAGATGTGCTGGAAAGTGTGAAAAGGAACAACTTGAGATGGTTCGGCCATATGGAACGTATGGAAAGCGAGAGAATGACTAAGAGGGTGTACGAGAGCGAGGTGGAGGGACAGAGAGGGAGAGGTAGACCGAATATGAGGTGGATGGATGGAGTGAGGAACTACATGAACGAAGGCGGTGCTGGTTGGGGGGATGGGCGTCAACTGACTGGGGACAGAGGTGCATGGGGGCGGTTCGTTCGTGGCCACCCCTTCGGAGATCACGGCGTCAGGCAATAGATAGATAGATGTGTGTGTTCATACCTTGATGAATAGGTTATAGTTCTTATTACTTTTTTGTTTGCTGTCACAAGTGGTTTTAATTTAGTGATACATACATACACAGTATGGGAATAACACATAATTATTAGGGTATAGCTTACTAATGAATGATGTACAGATTGCAAGGCTTTAGTGTTCAACACATTACGAGTGAGATAAATTATTCCGCATTGCTTGTTTATTTTTGTTCGTACGTTTTAAATATGCAAGGTCCAAGACAGTTGTCTGTCGATAATCACTCCAAGACACTTCGTGATTTTTGTCTTCGTTTAGTATTGTGTTGTAAATTGTTATTTCCCCTGAATTATAAGGTATAGTTTTCCTATGAAAGTTTATGAAGTTTGATTTAGCAATTTTTTTTTTTTTTTTTTTTTTTTATAAGCTCTTTGATATGTGCGCATTATTATTCACAGCATTTATTAGTCTAGGTTGTTGCTGAGCCGCACAACCATAGCAGACTGTTTCGTTGATGAGGAAGTACTTCTTTTAGTGTCGAGCATTGCTACCGTTGCGCATTTATAGTATTCTCGTGTCAGTTAACATTATATGTCCTATCTTTTAGTGTATTCGATTTACACGTGTGGTGTCCTGCCTCCTGCCTTTATATAGTTCTAAATCAGGACGAGCATCTTATGAGCATCAGACTTTCTTCAGAAGTTTCCAGGTCTATGCTGTAGGACTATACTTCACTTTCTTTCAGACAGGAGTGAAGAGTTTATTGTTGTTTAGAGTAACTGTATTGAAGCATCTTTTTATTGTATTAAATCTAGCAGTGATTTAATTGATCTTTCCATAGATTCCTTTTTATGCATTTTAACGTAACTTGCCTCTTGTTTGTTATCAGGCTATACCAGTGCAGGTTAGCCTGAAGTAGAGTACATTTATGCCCAGTTAGGATACCCCGCTATCGCAGATTAACCCTGGAGGATATAGGTGTTTTGTTCGCCGGCATATAAGTTCGAGGGTTTGGATCTAGCGTACCGTTGTTGCATAGTGCCTTATTACTAGTCCAATCATTGAGTGCCCTTGTTTTATTCGTAGTCCCGGTCGTAACAAATGGCGACCTTGCCTAGTATCTTATCTTAGTCGTCATAACAAATGGCGACCTTAGTCTAGGATTTAGTGAACTAAGAAATAATTGCAGGATTTTTTTTGTGGAGATTTTTTTTTTGTAATCACCGTTTGGGGGTCGATTGTTATTTCTCACAGTTTGGCAGTGGACATTTGTTTTTGAGGAATATTTTGGACACGTTAGAATTTTTGTTGGCAACGTAGTATAGCACTTGAGTTGTCTTCAAGCATTTTTTGAGTGAATAGTGCTACATGAGAGTTTAGGTACTTTTTTTTTTTTTATAAACGTTGAGGATTTCCGGTGGGCACTATGTCGTACGGCGGATCAGTGCACAGTGAGGCCACAGTACGGGAAGCAGGCTCTGAGGTGCAGAAGCTGGGTTTGTTAGATGGCATTAGAGTAGTAACTAGTGAGGAGGATGCAAGGAAGTTTCTGGAGATGCCTATTACTGTTGACCGGGTGTCGGGGATTGATCGGTATGGTCTCCAGTGTTTGGCCACGGTCATGGGGCATGTTGGCACTAGCAGCATGACGAGAAGTGACCTGGTGGCATGTGTGCTGGGCGGGGTGCGTGGTGCACAGGGTGGAGCGGGTGCTTTGGCACCTTCGGCCAAGCCCCCCTCCACTCTACTCCCATCATGCTCTCTAGAACACCGGATCCGAGTACGTTCCCGCAGGCCGATAGTCACTGGCAGCGTGGTTTGCCCCTGGGTGGATCACTGGGTGGGTCTCCAATTGTTGCATCTCCTCCTCCTCAAGGTTTAACTCCAGATATGCTCTTCCAGCTTGAGCTGGCTAAGCAGCAGCGGGAATCTGAGCTTGAGATGGCTAAGCAGCAGCGGGAATCTGAGCTTGAGATGGCTAAGCAGCAGCGGGAATCTGAGCTTGAGATGGCTAAGATTCAGCAGCAGCAGCGGGAATCTGAGCTTAGGATTCAGGCTGAGGAGAGAAAGGCCATACGTGAGGCTGAGCTTCAGGTTGAGGCTACGAAGTACTGTGCAGACAGAGAGCTTGAGAAGTCTCGGGTGGAGTTGACAGGGCAGCGTCTCGGTTCTGGGAATCGAGGTCTTGATCAGTCTTTATCGCACCTTCTTAAGTTAGTCCCTGCATTTGACGAGTCGGGTGTCACCGAGTTTTTCCTGCGTTTTGAGAAGAAGTGCCGGGAGCACCAATGGCCCGAGGTTAAGTGGGCAGCCCTTGTTTCCTCTAGGTTGATTGGCAAAGGACTCAAGGCATATGATGTGTTGCCCTTGGAGTCTTGCATCGATTATGAGGTATTGAAGGAAGCTGTTCTGCGGGCGTACGAGTTACAACCAGAGACATATAGGTTGAAGTTTTGGGGTGTTACGAAGGGTCGTGAGTGCACTTTTCTAGAACATGCCCGAGAACTGTCTGATGCTTTGAGAAATTGGCTGAGGTCAGAGAAGGTGACGACGTTCGAAGAGCTTGAGCAGTTATTCCTTCTAGAGCAATTTTTTAAATGCACAGGCGGCGACCTGACTTTGAACCTCAAAGAGAAACATCCTAAAACTCTACAAGAGGCAGCTGAGTTGGCTGACCTGAGATTATCGCTGATTCGTGGGTGCGGGTCTACACAACGGACCGATGCAGTTAACAAGGGGCGCAACACTCCACCCCCCCGAGTCAGTGATGCAACATTTAATAACAAAAGTAAGAGCAATGATACGAATTTTGATCACAAACCAAAAACTGTCCCGTTTAAGAAAGGTCAGGGCCCTTCCCCACCTCAAGGGAAGTCCAAGGGTGAAGTAGAGTGTTTTAAGTGTCATAAAAAGGGGCATTTTGCACGTTCCTGCCCTAGTAACCAACCTGCAGCAGTCGTGTCTTTGGCTAGCAACATTTGGGTGTCTCTGAGGTCTTATGCTTTTACCCGGGGTGATATATCAGGTGCGGGGGCACAGCCAGTCAAGGAGTGTTCGGAAGGCTCGAAACCTGTCCGCGATGCTTTTTGCGACCATAGAGGGCGTGGCTGCGTGAGTTGGGCTGGTTGCAAGCATGGGTTGGAGTTGTTGCGTGATACAGGTGCATCCCAGACTCTGATGAAACACTTTACAGGCCAACCTATAAACGCGGCACGGGTAGTTGTGGTGCAGGGTATTAATGCTGCACGGTCATACCCGTTGGTTCGAGTGGAGCTGGAGGTTGATAGTGTGACACGAGAGATAGATGTTGGAATCGTAGAGAAACTGCCAGTAGAGGGCGTCGACCTTCTTC
Organism: Paralithodes platypus; assembly: GCA_032716605.1. Lineage (NCBI taxonomy): Eukaryota > Metazoa > Arthropoda > Malacostraca > Decapoda > Lithodidae > Paralithodes > Paralithodes platypus. Next base: position 40,366,471 of record CM064531.1, on the reverse strand, counting down.
TCGGCAACGACTTTGCGGTGCCTACTTCTGAGGTTCCACCCTTAGTCGTTGCCGAGAGGGCGGCCGACGTGAGTAGGGAGGGGCAGAAGTTGGTCGAGAGGTGTCAATTACAGCAGATGGCGTGTGTTGTCACCCGATCTCGTGCATCTAAGGTGTCACAGCCTATTCCTCAGTCTCTAGACCAGCGGAGGAACGGTCGGAAGGAGAAAGCTAAAGTTGGGAGAAGTTTTGTGAGTTTTGATCCAGTGGCTCTTCTTGGCGACTCAGTATTAGCACCAATGTTTAGATCCTGAGTGGCCCCAGAATCTGTCACACTTGGTGAGGAGGTAGGGCGTGAGAAAACTCCGAGACAGCAACGTTCCACACTTAAGCAAGATAGGATCGAACAGTTCAGTATCGGGGGAGGCCATAAGTTGCTCCGGGAGCACATAGATAGATTGGCTCCTTCGGATATTTGTCGGCTGCAGATAGATGATCCTGAGCTTCAGAAGTGTAGTAACGGTGCGATTGAACTTGATGAGGACGGGGATGCAAAGCCGGGGGACTTCTTTCGTGTGGAGGGCATATTGTACAGGCGTTTTTTAGATCCCAGACGGAGTTGGGAGGGTGGGTCGAGAGTGGTTGACCAGTTGGTAGTGCCTAGTGTGTGCCGTGATAGAATACTGAGGTTGGCGCATGATGTACCGTTGGCAGGGCATTTGGGTGTACATAAGACGGTAGCAGCATTGGCGAAATTGGTTTGGTGGCCAGGTATGAAGGCACATGTGGCATCATGGGTGGCAATGTGCAGTACCTGCCAGACAGTAGGTAAACCAAACCAGTGTATTCCCAAAGCTCCGTTACACCCTATTCCTGTAATCGGGCCACCATTCAGTAAGGTTATAATCGACATGGTTGGCCCTCTACCCCCTACTAGTGCAGGCAACAAGTTCCTCCTCACAATCATGGATGTTGCCACTCGTTATCCGGATGCATACCCCATGCGAAATGGTACTGCTAAAACTGTTGTTCGTAACTTGCTATTGTACTGTTCTAGGTACGGGTACCCGCAGGAATTGCAGTCAGACCAAGGGTCCAACTTTACTTCTAACCTTTTCAAACAGACCATGCAGCAGCACGGTATCAGTACAGTTGTCTCTTCAGCCTATCACCCAGAGAGTCAAGGGGTGTTGGAGAGGTGGCACTCGACTCTGAAAAGCATGCTGCGTTGTTACTGTGTTGAGAATGGCAAGGATTGGGATCTTGGGTTGCCCTATGTATTATTCGCTGCTCGGGAGGTACCTGGTGAAAGCCTAGGGTTCAGTCCCAATGAGTTAGTTTTCGGACATCAGGTCAGAGATGGTTAGAGAAATCTGGGAAATCATGTAACCTCAACATGGTTAGAGAAATCTGGGAGGGCATAGCAAAACCATGTTCCATGTTAAAGTATGTCCTCGAGAATAGAGAGAGAATGCTGAGAAGTCTAGAGTTGGCAGGTAGGAATTTGGTAGGGTCGCAACCACTTATGAAGGACAGGTACGATGAAAAGACAAAACTCCGGGAGTTTAAGGTGGGGCAGGAGGTGTTGATTCTGTTACCTCTGCCAGGTCATCCGTTGTCTGCCAAGTACGCTGGTCCTTCTAAGGTGGTAAAAAAGATATCTGACCTAGACTATCTTGTGGCTACTCCAGATAGGCGTAAAAAGAATCAGCTGTGCCATGTGAATCTGGTGAAAGAGTTTGTGAGGTGCCCCCCTGAGCCTCTCGCTGTCCCTGTGTTGACCTGCAGCGGTCATGGAGGAGAAGGAGTGAGGGACAGTGAAGCCCAGGTGGAGGATAACTGGGAGTGTCATGTCTCTGCTGACCAGTGGGCGGGGAACTCCAGACAGGTGGCTGACGATGCTCTAGTGCACCTGCCTGAGCATCAGCGTGCAGCCGTGCAGCGCCTGTTTGCTTCATACCCCACTGTGTTTGCAGAGCATCCAGGCCTCACAACTCGAGTGGTGCATGATGTGGACGTGGGAGATCACCCCCCCTTTAAATCAGTACCCTACAGAATTCCACCCATTAAACTCCCAGCCCTCAGAGCGGAGTTAGAGTATATGTTGGAACGGGGGCTGATTGAGAAGGGGGCAGTTAGGTGGACATCTCCTGTCACTCTGCAGCCCAAGCCTGACGGGAAGGTTCGCTTCTGCATTGACTTTCGGAGATTGAACGGGTTGTCTCCCACCAATGCTTATCCCCTTCCCCGTGTTGACGATAGTGTAGACAAGATCGGTAAGGCACAGTTTCTAACTAAGGTAGACCTAGTGAAAGGCTACTGGCAGGTGCCCTTGTCTGAGCGGGCGAATGGGGTATGCGGGTTTGTGGTTTTTGGGAACACCTACCGTTGCAATGTGATGCCGTATGGCCTTAAAAATGCCCCAGCAACCTTCCAGAGTATTATGAATGAGTTAGTAGCTGACATCCCTAACTGCACTGTCTACCTAGATGACGTTTTAATCTACGATGACAACTTTGAGAGTCACTGTGAGCACATAGAAGCCTTGTTTCGGAAGCTCAGTGAGGCCAGCTTGGTGGTCAATCTGGGCAAGTGCGACTTTGTCCGGGCAACTGTGCAGTATCTTGGGTTTGTGGTCGGGTTAGGCCAGGTGTGCCCCCCCAAAAACAAGATACAGGCTATTAACCAGTTCCCCAGGCCGTCCACCAAGCGGCAGATCATGAGATTTTTGGGCATGATCGGTTACTATCGCCGCTTCATTCGGGGTTATTCTACTGTGTTAGCTCCCCTGACAGATTTGCTAGAAACAGAGAAAAAGTTCAGGGGGCACCTGAGTGTGAAAAGGCTTTTTCGCTGGTCAAGCACCTACTATGCACTCACCCAATCCTCAGGGCCCCTGACTTTGAAAGACAGTTCCAGCTGGCAACAGATGCCAGCGGTGTAGGGGCTGGCACCGTCTTAATGCAAACAGACGAGGAAGGTTTGGAGCATCCAGTCAGTTTCTTTTCCAAGAACTTTAATTTCGCTCAGAAAAACTACTCTGTGGTGGAGAAAGAACTGCTGGCAATAGTGTTGGCGCTCATGCACTTTGAAGTATATGTTCCTGCCTATGGCCCAGTCGTTGTGATTTACACCGACCACCACCCTCTTAAATTTCTGAACCAATTCCACAACCGGAATATGAGGCTGACACGTTGGTCACTCATACCCCGCTATCGCAGATTAACCCTGGAGGGTATAGGTGTTTTGTTCGCCGGCATATAAGTTCGAGGGTTTGGATCTAGCGTACCGTTGTTGCATAGTGCCCTATTACTAGTCCAATCATTGAGTGCCCTTGTTTTATTTGTAGTCCCGGTCGTAACAAATGGCGACCTTGCCTAGTATCTTATCTTAGTCGTCATAACAAATGGCGACCTTAGTCTAGGATTTAGTGAACTAAGAAATAATTGCAGGATTTTTTTTGTGGAGAATTTGTTTTTTAATCACCGTTTGGGGATCGATTGTTATTTCTCACAGTTTGGCAGTGGACATTTGTTTTTGAGGAATATTTTGGACATGTTAGATTTTTTTTTGGCAACGTAGTATAGCACTTGAGTTGTCTTCAAGCATTTTTTGAGTGAATAGTGCTACATGAGAGTTTAGGTACTTTTTTTTTTTTTATAAACGTTGAGGATTTCCGGTGGGCACTATGTCGAACGACGGATCAGTGCACAGTGAGGCCACAGTACGGGAAGCAGGCTCTGAGGTGCAGAAGCTGGGTTTGTTAGATGGCATTAGAGTAGTAACTAGTGAGGAGGATGCAAGGAAGTTTCTGGAGATGCCTATTACTGTTGACCGGGTGTCGGGGATTGATCGGTATGGTCTCCAGTGTTTGGCCACGGTCATGGGGCATGTTGGCACTAGCAGCATGACGAGAAGTGACCTGGTGGCATGTGTGCTGGGCGGGGTGCGTGGTGCACAGGGTGGAGCGAGTGCTTTGGCACCTTCGGCCAAGCCCCCCCTCCACTCTACTCCCATCATGCTCTCTAGAACACCGGATCCGAGTACGTTCCCGCAGGCCGATAGTCACTGGCAGCGTGGTTTGCCCCTGGGTGGATCACTGGGTGGGTCTCCAATTGTTGCATCTCCTCCTCCTCAAGGTTTAACTCCAGATATGCTCTTCCAGCTTGAGATGGCTAAGCAGCAGCAGGAATCTGAGCTTGAGATGGCTAAGCAGCAGCGGGAATCTGAGCTTGAGATGGCTAAGCAGCGGGAATCTGAGCTTGAGATGGCTAAGATTCAGCAGCAGCAGCGGGAATCTGAGCTTAGGATTCAGGCTGAGGAGAGAAAGGCCATACGTGAGGCTGAGCTTCAGGTTGAGGCTACGAAGTACTGTGCAGACAGAGAGCTTGAGAAGTCTCTCGGGTGGAGTTGACAGGGCAGCGTCTCGGTTCTGGGAATCGAGGTCTTGATCAGTCTTTATCGCACCTTCTTAAGTTAGTCCCTGCATTTGACGAATCGGGTGTCACCGAGTTTTTCCTGCGTTTTGAGAAGAAGTGCCGGGAGCACCAATGGCCCGAGGGTAAGTGGGCAGCCCTTGTTTCCTCTAGGTTGGTTGGCAAAGGACTCAAGGCATATGATGTGTTGCCCTTGGAGTCTTGCATCGATTATGAGGTATTGAAGGAAGCTGTTCTGCGGGCGTACGAGTTACAACCAGAGACATATAGGTTGAAGTTTTTGGGTGTTACGAAGGGTCGTGAGTGCACTTTTCTAGAACATGCCCGGGAACTGTCTGATGCTTTGAGAAATTGGCTGAGGTCAGAGAAGGTGACGACGTTCGAAGAGCTTGAGCAGTTATTCCTTCTAGAGCAATTTTTTAAATGCACAGGCGGCGACCTGACTTTGAACCTCAAAGAGAAACATCCTAAAACTCTACAAGAGGCAGCTGAGTTGGCTGACCTGAGATTATCGCTGATTCGTGGGTGCGGGTCTGCACAACGGACCGATGCAGTTAACAAGGTGCGCAACACTCCACCCCCCCGAGTCAGTGATGCAACATTTAATAACAAAAGTAAGAGCAATGATACTAATTTTGATCACAAACCAAAAACCGTCCCGTTTAAGAAAGGTCAGGGCCCTTCCCCACCTCAGGGGAAGTCCAAGGGTGAAGTAGAGTGTTTTAAGTGTCATAAAAAGGGGCATTTTGCACGTTCCTGCCCTAGTAACCAACCTGCAGCAGTCGTGTCTTTGGCTAGCAACATTTGGGTGTCTCTGAGGTCTTCTGCGTTTATCCGGGGTGATATGTCAGATGCGGGGGCACAGCCAGTGAAGGAGTGTCCGGAAGGCTCGAAACCTGTCCGCGATGCTTTTTGCGACCATAGAGGGCGTGGCTGCGTGAGTTGGGCTGGTTGCAAGCATGGGTTGGAGTTGTTGCGTGATACAGGTGCATCCCAGACTCTGATGAAACACTTTACAGGCCAACCTATAAACGCGGCACGGGTAGTTGTGGTGCAGGGTATTAATGCTGCACGGTCATACCCGTTGGTTCGAGTGGAGCTGGAGGTTGATGGTGTTACACGAGAGATAGATGTTGGAATCGTAGAGAAACTGCCAGTAGAGGGCGTCGACCTTCTTCTCGGCAACGACTTTGCGGTGCCTACTTCTGAGGTTCCACCCTTAGTCGTTGCCGAGAGGGCGGCCGACGTGAATAGGGAGGGGCAGGAGTTGGTCGAGAGGTGTCAATTACAGCAGATGGCGTGTGTTGTCACCCGATCTCGTGCATCTAAGGTGTCACAGCCTATTCCTCAGTCTCTAGACCAGCGGAGGAACGGTCGGAAGGAGAAAGCTAAAGTTGGGAGAAGTTTTGTGAGTTTTGATCCAGCGGCTCTTCTTGGCGGCTCAGTATTAGCACCAATGTTTAGGTCCGGAGTGGCCCCAGAACCTGTCACACTTGGTGAGGAGGTAGGGCGTGAGAAAACTCCGAGACAGCAACGTTACACATTTAAGCAAGATAGGATCGAACAGTCCAGTATCGGGGGAGGCCATAAGTTGCTCCGTGACCACTTAGATAGATTGGCTCCTTTGGATATTTGTCGGCTGCAGATAGATGATCCTGAGCTTCAGAAGTGTAGTAACGGTGCGATTGAACTTGATGAGGACGGGGATGCAAAGCCGGGGGACTTCTTTTGTGTGGAGGGCATATTGTACAGGCGTTTTTTAGATCCCAGACAGAGTTGGGAGGCTGGGTCGAGAGTGGTTGACCAGTTGGTAGTGCCTAGTGTGTGCCATGATAGCCTACTGAGGTTGGCGCATTATGTACCGTTGGCAGGGCAGTTGGATGTACGTAAGACGGTAGCAGCATTGGCGAAATTGTTTTGGTGGCCAGGTATGAAGGCACATGTGGCATCATGGGTGGCAATGTGCAGTACCTGCCACACAGTAGGTAAACCAAACCAGTGTATTCCCAAAGCTCCGTTACACCCTATTCCTGTAATCGGGCCACCATTCAGTAAGGTTATAATCAACATGGTTGGCCCTCTACCCCCTACTAGTGCAGGCAACAAGTTCCTCCTCACAATCATGGATGTTGCCACTCGTTATCCGGATGCATACCCCATGCGAAATGGTACTGCTAAAACTGTTGTTCGTAACTTGCTATTGTACTGTTCTAGGTACGGGTACCCGCAGGAATTGCAGTCAGACCAAGGGTCCAACTTTACTTCTAACCTTTTCAAACAGACCATGCAGCAGCACGGTATCAGTACAGTTGTCTCTTCAGCCTATCACCCAGAGAGTCAAGGGGTGTTGGAGAGGTGGCACTCGACTCTGAAAAGCATACTGCGTTGTTACTGTGTTTAGAATGGCAAGGATTGGGATCTTGGGTTGCCCTATGTATTATTCGCTGCTCGGAAGGTACCTGGTGAAAGCCTAGGGTTCAGTCCCAATGAGTTAGTTTTCGGACATCAGGTCAGAGGCCCCCTCAACATGGTTAGAGAAATCTGGGAGGGCATAGCAAAACCGTGTTCCATGTTAAAGTATGTCCTCGAGAGGAGAGAGAGAATGCTGAGAAGTCTAGAGTTGGCAGGTAGGAATTTGGTAGGGTCGCAGGCACTTATGAAGGACAGGTACGATGAGAAGACAAAACTCCGGGAGTTTAAGGTGGGGCAGGAGGTGTTGATTCTGTTACCTCTGCCAGGTCATCCGTTGTCTGCCAAGTACGCTGGTCCTTCTAAGGTGGTAAAAAAGATCTCTGACCTAGACTATCTTGTGGCTACTCCAGATAGGCGTAAAAAGAATCAGCTGTGCCATGTGAATCTGGTGAAAGAGTTTGTGAGGCGCCCTTCTGAGCCTCTCGCTGTCCCTGTGTTGACCTGCAGCGGTCATGGAGGAGAAGGAGTGAGGGACAGTGAAGCCCAGGTGGAGGATAACTGGGAGTGTCATGTCTCTGCTGACCAGTGGGCGGGGAACTCCAGACAGGTGGCTGACGATGCTCTAGTGCATCTGCCTGAGCAACAGCGTGCAGCCGTGCAGCGCCTGTTTGCTTCATATCCCACTGTGTTTGCAGAGCATCCAGGCCTCACAACTCGACTGGTGCATGACGTGGACGTGGGAGATCACCCCCTCTTTAAATCAGTACCCTACAGAATTCCACCCATTAAACTCCCAGCCCTCAGAGCGGAGTTAGAGTATATGTTGGAACGGGGGCTGATTGAGAAGGGGGCAGTTAGGTGGACATCTACTGTCACTCTGCAGCCCAAGCCTGACGGGAAGGTTCGCTTCTTCATTGACTTTCGGAGATTGAATGGGTTGTCTCCCACCAATGCTTATCCCCTTCCCCGTGTTGACGATAGTGTAGACAAGATCGGTAAGGCACAGTTTCTAACTAAGGTAGAATTCAGGTTAGCCTGAAGTAGAGTACATTTATGCCCAGTTAAGGATACCCCGCTATCGCAGATTAACCCTGGAGGGTATAGGTGTTTTGTTCGCCGGCATATAAGTTCGAGGGTTTGGATCTAGCGTACCGTTGTTGCATAGTGCCCTATTACTAGTCCAATCATTGATTGCCCTTGTTTTATTCGTAGTCCCAGTCGTAACAAAGTCCACATACGGGGATCAAGAGCAGTTGAAGATGGCCCATGTCGTTGCCTTGTTAAGGCTCGCAGAACCACAGTATAAGGTTGAGGAGTTAACAAATTTTAGGGCAAATATGGAGTGCCATACTCGATCACTAGACACCCTAGGGCTCACCACACAGGAAATTATAGTCATTATCTTGCGTCAGAAGCTTCTTATGGCAATACTTGACAAGGTTAGATCGTTTGACCTGGGGGAGTTCAAAACTCAGTTTAGTAAGGAAATCAATAATCTACAGTTGAACAAAGGGAGAATGTATGTGTCGGGAGGGAGTGAGAATGTGGAGAAGAGGGGAACAGTAAGCATGACAGTGGGGACTAAAGAAAAGAAAGAGGGTACGTATAAGAAACCTGCTCAGATTCTATGTATGCTATGTAATAACAAACATAAATGGAGTTTCTGCGTAAAATACCCAACAAATGAGACAAAACTAGCACAGGCGAAAAGATTGAAGCTATGTGTAGGTTGTCTAAGTAAGGAACATGGTAAGCAGGGACAATGTACTGCTACATACTTAAGGCCCTGTCGCCACTGCAAAGGACATCACTTTGATAAGTTGTGTCCTACAGCAGATAAAGTCAAAGACGTCAAAACAGAGGGTACTACAACTATGGCACTAGGTAGCACGCAAGACACCACTATATTGCCCACAATACAGATTCCCATGGAAGGTAATGACAGTAACAAAGTTTGTCAGGTACTTCTAGATCAAGGGTCTCAACGTTCCTTTATAAAGAGGTCCGTACTAGTGGGACTGAAGCACCGAATCGTAGGGGCTGAGACTCTTCGATTACAGGGCTTCACAGGGGTTACTGATAAACAAGACTACGAGATAGCGGAGATTTCATATTTCTACCGTAAAAACCGGTACTTTATGACTTGTATCGTAGTAGACACCCTACCAGAATATGTATCTGTAGGAGTGAAGAAGGTGGAACACGCATTACGTAGCAAGGGGTTTAACTTGTCAGATCCCATGGGAAATCAGAGTGAGGTGCATGTTCTACTTGGTGTGGATCATTATTATGAAGTAGTATACCCTGGATTTAAAAAGATGTGTGGTGTAATTTTAATCCCCACTAAATTTGGATATTGCATGAGCGGAAAGGTGCATACTACACAGTCAAAGGTCCTGGTCGACACGGTCTCGATATATAGAGTCAATGTAACCGCGGCAGAGGAGTTGGGAAGGGAGGATTCCCAACCTAGTGACCCTAAGATGGCTGCCGAGTTCGACCTGGAACGACTGTGGAGATTGGATCACATAGGCATTAATCCTATGGAGACTGATTATGACTCGGAAGTTGCGCTACAAAGGTTTGACGAGTCTGTGAGCTACTGTGCCTCAGACAAGCAATATAAAGTTAGTTTACCCTGGAAGAACAGTGAGATAAGCCTGCCTACCAACTATGGTTTGGCATTAGGTCGCTTGCGCGCATTGCAGCGGAAATTGTCTAACGAACCGAGCACGCGCCAGGCGTATGACGATGTATTTCGGAGTTATGAAGATAGGGGCTTTATTGAGAGAGTCGATGTCAAGGAACCGATTAAGAAGGGTAGGGTTCACTATCTGGCCCATCATGGGGTAAGGATAGACAGCGTCACCACACCAATACGGGTGGTGTATGACTGCTCTGCCCATCAAGGTCAACAACCCAGTCTAAATGACTGCCTGTTGACAGGTCCGTCCATGGTGTCGGACCTGTCCCAACATCTATTGCGGTTTAGGCTGGGGAAGTACGCCTATACCCAGTGACATTAAGAAAGCATTCTTGATGGTCAAGCTAAGGGAGGAAGATAGCGATGTTACCCGCTTTCTTTGGTTCAGCAACATTAGCGACTCTGAAAGTCCGGTCATAATATACCGTTTTCGGGTTGTACTCTTTGGGGCCACGTGTTCACAGTTTTTGTTAAATGCCACAATAAAAAAACATCTAGCTGATACTCATGAGGACACAAGTAAACTATCTCGCGGATTATATATAGACAATTTGCAGGGTTCTAGCGATAGTCAGGATGACTTGTTATATACATACTGGCAAGCACGCAGATTGTTTGCGGATGCACATCTATTTCTCCGCGAGTGGGTTACTAATAGTGAAGATCTTCAGAGTTTGATACAGGTGGACGGTACGGCATCTCTTAACCAGGAAAAGTCCAAAAACTTGGGGATGATCTGGCAACCTAAATATGACATACTAACTTTTCAAACAAGGTCTTTTGCTCAGCAGACAGGAGCGCACAAAAAAAAAAGTCTGTTGAGCAAAGTTGCGCAATTTTTTTATCCTTTGGGTCTAGCATTACCCATTACCATAAGAGCTAGGATTCTAATGCAGGAAGTTTGGAGACGTAAAATAGGATGGGATAACAGTTTGCCCGAGGACCTGAATGACCAAGGGACATTGTTGTTGAATGAGTATGCCATCCTATGTACTAAACTTATACCTCGTAAAGTGGCGGCGTTCAGTGACGTTACGTTACACACGTTTTGCGATGCTAGCGCCACGGCATACGGGGTAGCCATATATGTCGTTACTTCATTTGGGGCACATTTAGTTACAGCCCGGGCCAAGGTAGCCCCGGTTAAAAAGGTAACTATCCCTAAAATGGAATTGACTGCCATGATGCTATTAGCACGTCTGGTGCATCATGTACGCGCAGCATACGAGAGCGAATTAAATATTGAAATCGTTCACGTTTGGTGCGATAGTCAGGTCGCACTCAACTGGATACATAGCAAGAAGTCTCTGCCAGTTTATGTGCGGAATAGGGTAGATGAGATTAGAGCCCTTTTACCAGACGTTGCTTATCATTATGTAAATGCAAAAGAAAACCCTAGTGATCTCATAACTAGGGGTATAACGGCTAGCCAGTTAGTGAAGTCCGAATTGTGGTGGCATGGCCCAAAGTGGCTGCTCCATGAAAGTGAATGGACGATTTGGCATGCTGTTGGTGAGGGACTACTGCCACTGGAAACAGTGGCAGTTACAGCCCAACCAAATGAGCCACCGGGTCAGAGTTGTCGCTTGGGTATTGCGATATGTATCCAATATCAAGCTTAAAGTAACGGGCCAACTCTGCAACAAAGGTCACAACATTGATGCTCGTGAATTTAAAGCAGCTGAAGTAACTTTGATCAAATGGGTCCAAGTAGAAACCTTTTCCAATGAATTAGAATCCTTGAAAAGCTCGAATAAGACATTAATGCCTAATATAGTGCATCAACTAAGGTTGCACCTAGACAATGGCCTCATCAGGTGTGAGGGTCGCCTGAAGTGGTCAGGTGTACCAGACGGCACAAACCGCCCTATACTTATGCCAACAAGACATCACGTTACTGATCAATTGATCATACGTGCACATAGGGAAGTAAAACACTATGGGGTATGTCATATTATATCAAATTTACGTCTCACATGGTGGATACCCAGAGTTCGACAAGTAGCTCGACGCGTAGTATGAAAGTGTGTAATATGCCAGAGACTAAAAGGTAAACCATATGCAACTGGACCAGCTCCACCTCTTCCTGAATGCCGTGTAAAGCACGTAGAACCTTTCCAAGCTGTAGGGTTAGATTACACAGGGGCATTGAAGACGAGAGAGCATGAGAAGGTTTATATATTGTTGTTTACCTGTGCAACGTCTCGAGCGGTACACCTAGAACTATGTGATAATATGTCTAGCGAAGAATTATATGCTGGCGTTTAGACGGTTTTGTGTCCGTCGTTCATTCCTTCAACTCATTCTTAGCGACAATGCTCCCACTTATGTCCAAGCATCAAAATATCTAAAGGATATGTGTAGTGATCCTACTGTCATCACTTTTTTAGGAGAGAAGAAGTGCGAATGGAGGTTCATTCCAGTTAAGGCACCTTGGTTTGGTGGAATGTGGGAACGGTGTGTCGGCATATTGAAGTCATGACTTAGAGCGGTAGTAGGACGTGCTCTATTAAAGAAGAGCGAGTTGACGACGGTCCTCACAGAGATAGAGGCAGTCGTGAATGATCGCCCGCTTACATATGTGTACACCGACCTGCAAGAACCACTACCATTAACGCCAGCTCACTTGCTATATGGAAAACCATTGACTGCGTTTCCATCTGATTTCCAATCCATAGTAGAGTTAGAGGATCCCTTGTTGTACTCTGAGGTAGTGGTGTCTAAGAGATACCAGTATATATCAAGGATAATCGAGGATTTTAGGAAACAGTGGATTAGTGAATATCTACTAGCATTGAGGGAAAGGAGTGTTACTCCCTCTGGTAGACCAACGGCACCTACAGTTGGTGAAGTTGTTTTAATTAAAGTAGATAGTCCTTGTTTATACTAGAAATTGGGGCGCTTGTTGAAGGTATACAAAGGGGCAGACTCTGTAGAGCGGGTGGCGCTATTGAAGACAGCCACTGGAACTACTGTTCGTCCTATCGCATGTTTGTACGCTTTGGAGCTCGATTCCGCATTGCAATCTGATGCTCCACCTGTTATTGCTGGGTCCGAGGATTCTCAAAGGAACGACTCACCTCTTACTGATGGTGATCATTCTCGGACCGGGACGCGTCCCAGACGGGCTGCTGCTGGCGCCGTCAACTTGTGGCATCAGAAGATAGCCTCTGGGCAACTTTAAGTTTAAGGTGGGGTTCAGGTCTTTTTTTGTGTGGGGAGTGAATCGTAAATACGATAGGCTATGACTCTTTTGTGATCCCGTATGTCTCTGTGACGTCACGGTCGCTCCTGCAGCACGACGTAGGACGAGTAGATCGTATATTATAAGATTGTAAATAAGTTAAGTTATAAAAGGCCTAATATTCCATTAAGCAATATTGCCATGGTCTTATGTAGTATATATGAATTTATCGTATATATTAATATAATTTATCGTATAGAGCAACCTAGATGCAGTACGATAATTTGGGCTCCTGGCGTTTGCCAAGGCAGCAAGGTGTGCCTTTGAGGAAGACCAGAGCCTTCACGAACACCAACCAGTTAAGGGGAGATCTCCACTTGAGGGATTTTTTTCTTGACCCCTTTCTCCCTCATGTTTAGCCCCATTGCTTTTGATATTATAAAACGTTTGCCCCATTAGTTTAGCGATTTTAAGAAAACTTTCACCCCATATTAAGACCTTTCGTGCAATTCAGGTGTCTATTTTATCCTGGCGAGCGATAGCGAGCCTGTAATTTAAGAGGAACCGACATTTTTCTACCGAAAAATGTACAAATTTATTGTGACGCATGTCCACGTGTGAGCATGCTGTACAGAACGCCTAGTCATGCCCCACTCTCGCTAGGATCGTCAGGGCAGGAACTTTGGCTGTAGTCTATGTAGAGTTTCCTAACTTAGTTCATGTGAGCCGTTGTACTATAAGTATTATGAATATGTATTTTGTTTTCATCTGAGTCAACGAGTTCTATTTTATATCATTAGTTATAAGTATTGTGTGTAAAACTTATTTGTAATGATGGGAAGAGAAACAGCCATAGTTAGGGGTCAGTGGGTACGCCAGGCAGGAGGTAGGCCTAACTCACTCGCATTCCTCCCTCCCTCAGTGCTAGGGGAGCCTTTGTGTATCCCAGAGGAGAGAGAGAAATTATGTAATGGTTGTCAGTGGGCGGTCCTTAGTAGTTCACGTTGGGCTCACTAGAGGGCCGGGTATAAAAGGGAAGTCTAGCCATTTTTTCATCAGAACTCATTAGGCAGAGCGACTTCTCATTTCCCTTGCTAACTATTTATATTCTTCTGACTGATGGGAACTTTCTCTACTACCTTACATTCTTATTTCCTCTTTTCCCTGCCCTGTTTAACTTCCATGGTCCCGTTGGTGCAGAGCTAGTCAGCCAACGTATTATCGCTTGAGTTCTCACGAGATACTTGCCTATTAGATAGCCTATTTTGGAAGGGTTGACTTAGAATAGGATTGATTTATGTTTGTTGCACTTGTATATGCATTTCTGTGTGTATTATTATTATTCCTGTTTTCTGCTAGTCTAGGTAATGCTAGACTGGGGTAAGGCTTTTCTGTGTTACGAGTTGTTGTTTGATGCAGTGGTTAAGCGATAAACCTGCATACTCGTTTCGGTTCAGTGAAGCCTAGGTTGTCTTCGCGGCTGACTGTGTTGAGTTAATAATTTACAGTGCGTGAGGGCAAGAGCCTAACCACCCTGTATTTTATTAACAGTTTGTTTTTACTTTGTCAAGGAGCCGGGAGAAAACCAGATACAAGGGATCTGGATTTCTCAAAGTGCACTTGTTAGTTTTAACGTAATACTTTAAACAGTCGTGAGGACTTCGCTAGGCTACGAGCCGTTTTTGCTCAGTCACTGCTACCTTTTTGCCTACAGTACCCCAGCTAGACTTTACTCGATTAGTAGATACAGAATAGTATTGAAGCTTTCGTTATGTATGATACTGTTTATGCACTATTGATTTCATGTGTTGCAAGCTTGGCTACTTTAGTGATTAGTGGCCCACGAGCACAATCCGAGTAGGCTATTGCCGTTGCATTTGCGGAGTACTTCCTTTTAATGTTTGCCATTTACTATTGCATATTCTTTTAATTATTCTTATGCCAATTTAAGCCTTTAATAGTATTTAATTGCCAGTGTTTTTGCTTATTGAATTACTGTTCAAAATCCGATACGTACTTCTTACGAGCATCCGAGAAGCATCTAACTTTTTTCAGAAGATTCCTTGCTCGATGCTTAAGGACTATTAATTAACGTAACGTAATAGTGCCGATCCGAAGTAGAGGGTGGTGGACTTCTTAAGTTCATAGTCAAGGGTGGATTACTTCGGCTTCGGCCAACACTATTCTTTGGTGTTGTTGTTTCTTGCTTCATTGTTGGATTGTTGACCAGACTAGATAATTCCTGTCTCTTTATTAGTCTGTTGTTAAACACTAGTACCGAGTTCTTGTATACCCCGTTATAGCAGATTGAACTCTGGAGGGTATTGGTGTTTTTTGTTCGGCTGGCAGTACTCAGGGGTTGGGATCGTGTGTTTCCGTTGTGGCAGCGAGCCGTATTCGAGTCCTGATTGAGAGCCCTTGTGTACCCGAGTGCCAGTTCGTAACAAATGGCGACCTTGCTTAGGATTTTGTGAACAGTATAAATTTTTGCACAGTTGTACAACATTTGTTTGTTTGTATTTTAGCGTGCATATTGAAGAATATTTGTTTTGTATGGCAATTAGTAAAGCATTTAAGAGACTCCAGTTAATTTAGTAATTAGTGCTTGCATAGGAAGTTTAACACTTTTGTCTCGAGAATTTTTTTGTGGACTTCAGTATGTCGTGCATTAGCACTGACGATGAGCGAGAGATGTCATTTGAAGGTGTGCCGTTAGTAACCAGTGAGGAGGATGCTAGAGTTTTTGTGAGTAAGCGGTACCACGTGACGGAGGAGAGGCTGACTGGGGTGGATGTTTGTGGCTTGCACCTGATAGCCAAGGTTTTGGGCATTTCCAATGTAGCAGGGATGTCCAAGGGGGAGCTGATTTCCTGGGTGTTGCGTGGGCGACATGGGGTTTCGGAGGAGAGGGCGTTTGGGGGGGTTCCTCCCCAGATCCCCTCTCACTCGACTCCCACAGTGCCGTCCACTCAGTTACCGGAGGTTAGCACTCTCCCACAGAGGGATGAGAATTGGCAGATTGGAGTGCCCTCGGGTGGTGCACGTGGTGGTTCCCCAGTTTTTGCCCCCCTCCTTCAGTAGTGGCAGCTCCCTCTTCCTGCCTGTCTCCAGATATGGTATTTAGACTTGAGCTTGCTAAGATTGAGGCTAGGAAGCAGGAGATGAGGCTAGGAAGCAGGAGGATGAGACCAGGAGGCAGGAGGATGAGACGAGGAGGCATGAGATTGAGGTTAGGAGGCAGGAGGATGAGACCAGGAGGCATGAGGCTGAGCTTAGGTACGACTCAGAGAAATATTGTGCTAAATTAGATTTAGATAAGACTCGTGCAGAGTCGACAGGGACTCGGATGGGCCGTGAGGGCCAAGTAAGAGAACAGTCCTTAGCCCACTTAGTCAAATTGGTGCCGGTATTTAGTGAAACTGAAGTCACAGAATTTTTTAATCGTTTTGAGAAGAAGTGTAGGGAGCATAATTGGCCTGAAGAGAAGTGGGCAGCTCTAGTCTCCTCAAGACTTACGGGTAAGGGTCTGAAGGCTTATTTTGCACTGCCTTTAGAGTCTTGCATTGACTACCAAGAATTGAAGAGAGCTGTCCTACGGGCATACGAGTTGCAGCCGGAAACATATCGATTGAAGTTTCGGGGTGTTACAAAGACTAGGGAGGCGACCTTTCTTGAACATGCCCGGGACTTAAAAGATGCACTTAAAAACTGGACACGTTCTGAGAAAGCTGAGACGGCAGACCAGTTGACTGAGCTGTTTCTGCTCGAGCAGTTTTATAAGTGTACTGGTGCAGAAATGACTTTAACTATTAAAGAAAAGAACCCAAGAACTCTTCAAGAGGCAGCTGAGATGGCTGACTTCAGGTTGTCGCTAATCAGGGGATGTGAATCTGTAAAGCGTGTTGATGCAGTTCCCAAGGGGTGCGATACTCCAAACCCTCGAGCTCAGGACAATCACTATAGATATAAACCTCAGTTTAAAAGCCAAGATACCAGGACTGAACCAAAGACTACAGCCGTCCCATTACAGAAGGGTCAGAACTCCGCCCCTTATCAGAAGAGACCGATAGGGGAAGTGGAATGTTTTCATTGTAGAAAGAAGGGGCATTATGCAAAATCTTGTCCTAGTAAGCCGCCAACTGCAGCCGTGTCTTTGGAGCGCAGCATAGGTGTGGCTGAAATGTCGTCTGGATTTACCCAGGGTAGTTTGCCAGCGGCAGGGTCACAGGCTATGTATAAGACTCAGGAAGGCTCGTCCCCTGTCCGTGATGTCTTTTGCGCCCATAGAGGGACCGGTAGGGTAAGTTGGGCGGGTTGCCAGCATAAGGTGGAAGTTTTGCGTGATACTGGAGCTTCACAGACACTTTTGAAGAATTTCACGGGGTGACCAATTAATGCGGCACGGGTGGTTGTTGTTCAGGGTATTAATGGCGACCAGGTCATACCCGTTGGTTCGTGTGGAGCTGGAAGTTGATAGTGTGATTAAGGACTTAGACGTTGGGATCGTTGAGAAATTGCCAGTGGAGGGTGTCGACCTTCTTCTCGGCAACGACTTTGCTGTGCCTACTTTAGAAGTTCCATCCTTAGTCGTTGCCGAGAGGCCGGCCGACGTGAGTAGGGAGGAACAAGAGTGGGTGGCGAGTTGTCGATGCCAACAGATGGCGTGTGTGGTAACTCGTTCCCAAGCATTTAAGGTATCACAGCCTATTTCACAGGCCACAGAACAGCGGAGGAAGGGAATTAAGGAGAAGCGGAAGGCTGGGAAAAGTTTGAAGAGTTTAGAACCAGTGGCTCTCCCAAAAGACCCAATAGCAGGACCTTTGACCGAGTCTGTTGTAACTCCAGTGCCTAAGACAGTTGATTAGGTAGTGGAGGAGGCAGAGACTCAGAGACAGCACCGTTATCTGCAACGAGAAAACCGGATGTCTAAGTTGGATGTTGGGGGAGGGCATGAGTTGTTGACCAAGCAGTTAGACATGTTCGCTCCCACAGACATTCGAAAGTTGCAATTAGAGGATCCAGAGCTTTTGCAGTGTACCAATGGGGCTGTGGAGTTAGAAGAAGATAGGGATGCAAAGGCAGGGGATTTTTTCTTTAATGGAATTTTATACCACCGATATCAAGATCCTAAAAGGAACTGGGAGGGCGGATCAGGTACAGTTGACCAGCTGGTCGTGCCAGAGGGCTGCAGGGAAAGTTTGCTTAGGTTGGCTCATGATTCTCCATTATCAGGACATTTGGGTGCCAAGAAAACGGTGGCGGCTTTGGGGAAATTGTTTTGGTGGCCGGGGATGAAGTCTCATGTGCAGTCATGGATAAACTCATGTGATATTTGTCAACGTGTCGGGAAACCGAACCAAGTTATTCCTAAGGCTCCGTTACACCCTATTCCTGTGATTGGGCCACCCTTTAGTAAAATTATTGTTGACATGGTTGGTCCACTCCCTCCCACTAAGGCTGGAAATAAATTGTTGTTAACCATAATAGATGTTGCCACTAGATACCCCGATGCATACCCTATGAAAAATGGAATGGCTAAGACGGTAGTCAGTAACTTGTTGTGGTACTTCTCAAGGTACGGGTACCCGGAGGAGATTCAGTCTGATCAGGGATCTAATTTCACCTCCAACATGTTCAAGCAAACAATGCAACAGCATGGGATACGAGCAGTAGTATCGTCAGCGTATCACCCTGAGAGTCAAGGGGTGCTTGAGCGGTGGCATGCTACACTTAAAAGCATGCTCAGGTGTTATTGTGCTGACAACGGTATGGATTGGGATCTTGGATTGCCTTATGTGCTGTTTGCTGCTCGGGAGGTACCTGGTGAGAGCCTGGGATTTAGTCCAAACGAGCTGATTTTTGGACACCGTGTCAGGGGCCCCCTTAACATGCTGAAAGAAATTTGGGAGGGGACTGTGCAGCCTTGTCCATTATTAAAGTATGTGCTTGAAAGCCGTGAGCGCATGCTTAAGAGTCTGGAGATGGCAGGTAGAAATTTGACAGAATCACAAGCTTTGATGAAGGACAGGTATGATCGCAAAGTGAGGCTCCGGAAGTTCACTGTAGGACAAGATGTATTAATTTTGTTGCCTTTGGTTGGTAACCCCCTCTCTGCGAAGTACATTGGACCTTATAAAATTGTAGAAAAAATTTCAGACTTAGATTACCTTGTTGCCACTCCAGACAGGAGGAAAAAGAACCAGTTATGTCACGTGAACCTTATTAAAGAGTATGTGAGGCGCCCCTCTGAGCCTCTCACTGTCCCTGTGTTGGCTTGTTGCGGCCGTGGTGGAGAAGGAGAGGGGGACAGTCAAGCTTCGGAGGAGGATAGCTGGGATCAACATGTTTCAGCGGATCAGAGGGCGGGGAACTCGAGCCTAAGGGCTGACGAGGCTATAGCTCATTTGCCTGAGCCGCAGTTTGATGCTATCCGTCAGTTGTTCGGTTCATACCCCACTGTATTTGCTGAACACCCAGGCCTCACTACTCAGGCTATGCATGATGTTGATGGGGGGGACCATATACCCTTTAAGTCAATCCCGTACCGTGTGCCCCCCATAAAACTACCAGCTCTGAGGGATGAGTTGGAGTATATGCTCGGTAGAGGGTTGATAGAGAAAGGCACAATTAAGTGGACTTCCCCCGTAACACTGCAGCCTAAGCCAGATGGCAAGGTACGCTTTTGTATTGATTTCCGTAGGTTAAACGGTTTGACTCCAACTAACCCATATCCTCTTCCTCGGGTTGATGATAGTGTTGACAAAATTGGTAATGCTCGTTTTTGTCTAAAGTAGATTTAGTAAAAGGTTACTGGCAAGTACCTTTGTCCGAGCGTGCTAAAGAGGTATGTGGTTTTGTTGTGGACGGGAGTACCTACCGGTGCAATGTTATGCCTTACGGACTTAAGAATGCACCAGCAACGTTTCAGAACCTGATGAATGAAATTGTAAAGGACATTCCAAATTGCACCGTATATTTGGACGATGTAATCATTTATGATGACGACTTTGAGAGCCATTGTGAGCACCTTGAGACCTTGTTCCGGAAACTTAGTGAAGCAGGTCTGGTAGTAAATTTGGCAAAGTGTGACTTCGTAAAAGCCACTGTGCAGTACCTTGGGTTTGTAGTGGGAAGGGGACAGGTGTGCCCTCCTCAGAACAAGGTACAGGCTATCAATAAATTTCCGCACCCAACAACCAAGAAGCAGATTATGAGATTCTTGGGTATGATAGGCTACTACAGACGCTTCATAAAAGGTTACTCAACGGTGTTGGCACCTCTCACAGATTTGTTATCTAAAGACAAAAAGTTTTTGTGGGCACCTGAGTGTGAAAAGGCTTTCACTTTGGTGAAACATTTGCTATGTACTCACCCGATACTCAGGGCCCCAGACTTTAACAGGCCTTTTCAGCTGGCAACAGATGCTAGTGGTGTAGGGGCTGGTGCCGTCTTGCTACAGACAGACAATGAAGGTGTGGAACACCCAGTAAGTTTCTTTTCTAAGAAGTTCAATGCTGCACAAAAGAACTATTCTACAATAGAAAAGGAATTACTGGCGATTGTGCTGTCGCTCAGGCACTTCGAGGTGTATGTTCCAGC
Source organism: Paralithodes platypus (assembly GCA_032716605.1). Taxonomy (NCBI): domain Eukaryota; kingdom Metazoa; phylum Arthropoda; class Malacostraca; order Decapoda; family Lithodidae; genus Paralithodes; species Paralithodes platypus. The sequence continues at coordinate 40,346,157 of CM064531.1, read as the reverse complement.
CTATGGCCCAGTCGTGGTTATCTACACTGATCATCACCCTTTGAGATTCCTGAATCAATTTCACAATCGCAATATGAGACTGACCAGGTGGTCTTTGATGTTGCAGGAGTATAACCTGGACATCCGTCATATTGCTGGATGTGACAATGTGATCGCGGATTGTTTATCAGGGGTGGATGATACGTCGTAGGCTATCACAGGTGTGTGGGTTTGAGTGGAGGAAAATAGGCTGCCCTTATAGTGCAGCCGGGAAAAACATATTAAAATATAAAAATCATATAAAAACTCTTTCTTTTGATATAGGTAATCATATAAGTTTGTCATAGCCTATAGAGTTTGAGTAGTCCATGAACTATCAAACGGCTGAGCTGCTGTAAGCTCGCTCTGGGAGCATGATATTGTGTCTTTTTGCTATTGTTGGGAGGATTTATAAAATGTGATTTTTTTTTTTAATAATAAGATGTGTTTTGGTGATAAACTCAGCTTTGTTTTAGTGCCATGCGGTCGCTGGGTGTGAGGAGCTTGATGGGGTTCTGTGTTTGTCAGATTTTAGCTCAGGGTTGAGCGAGTAAAATCTTGGGGGAGGTGTGACGCATGTCCACATGTGAGCATGCTGTACAGAACGCCTAGTCATGCCCCACTCTCGCTAGGATCGTCAGGGCAGGAACTTTGGCTGTAGTCTATGTAGAGTTTCCTAACTTAGTTCATGTGAGCCGTTGTACTATAAGTATTATGAATATGTATTTTGTTTTCATCTGAGTCAACGAGTTCTATTTTATATCATTAGTTATAAGTATTGTGTGTAAAACTTATTTGTAATGATGGGAAGAGAAACAGCCACAGTTAGGGGTCAGTGGGTACGCTAGGCAGGAGGTAGGGCTAACTCACTCGCATTCCTCCCTCCCTCAGTGCTAGGGGAGCCTTTGTGTATCCCAGAGGAGAGAGAGAAATTATGTAATGGTTGTCAGTGGGCGGTCCTTAGTAGTTCACGTTGGGCTCACTAGAGGGCCGGGTATAAAAAGGGAAGTCTAGCCATTTTTTCATCAGAACTCATTAGGCAGAGCGACTTCTCATTTCCCTTGCTAACAATTTATATTCTTCTGACTGATGGGAACTTTCTCTACTACCTTACATTCTTATTTCCTCTTTTCCCTGCCCTGTTTAACTTCCATGGTCCCGTTGGTGCAGAGCTAGTCAGCCAACGTATTATCGCTTGAGTTCTCACGAGATACTTGCCTATTAGATAGCCTATTTTGGAAGGGTTGACTTAGAATAGGATTGATTTATGTTTGTTGCACTTGTATATGCATTTCCCTGTGTGTTATTATTATTATTCCTGTTTTCTGCTAGTCTAGGTAATGCTAGACTGGGGTAAGGCTTTTCTGTGTTACGAGTTGTTGTTTGATGCAGTGGTTAAGCAATAAACCTGCATACTCGTTTCGGTTCAGTGAAGCCTAGGTTGTCTTCGCGGCTGACTGTGTTGAGTTAATAATTTACAGTGCGTGAGGGCAAGAGCCTAACCACCCTGTATTTTATTAGCAGTTTGTTTTTACTTTGTCAAGGAGCCGGGAGAAAACCAGATACAAGGGATCTGGATTTCTCAAAGTGCACTTGTTAGTTTTAACGTAATACTTTAAACAGTCGTGAGGACTTCGCTAGGCTACGAGCCGTTTTTGCTCAGTCACTGCTACCTTTTTGCCTACAGTACCCCAGCTAGACTTTACTCGATTAGTAGATACAGAATAGTATTGAAGCTTTCCTTATGTATGATATTGTTTATGCACTATTGATTTCATGTGTTGCAAGCTTGGCTACTTTAGTGATTAGTGGCCCACGAGCACAATCCGAGTAGGCTATTGCCGTTGCATTTGCGGAGTACTTCCTTTTAATGTTTGCCATTTACTATTGCATATTCTTTTAATTATTCTTATGCCAATTTAAGCCTTTAATAGTATTTAATTGCCAGTGTTTTTGCTTATTGAATTACTGTTCAAAATCCGATACGTACTTCTTACGAGCATCCGAGAAGCATCTAACTTTTTTCAGAAGATTCCTTGCTCGATGCTTAAGGACTATTAATTAACATAACGTAATAGTGCCGATCCGAAGTAGAGGTGGACTTCTTAAGTTCATAGTCAAGGGTGGATTACTTCGGCTTCGGCCAACACTATTCTTTGGTGTTGTTGTTTCTTACTTCATTGTTGGATTGTTGACCAGACTAGATAATTCCTGTCTCTTTATTAGTCTGTTGTTGAACACTAGTACCGAGTTCTTGTATACCCCGTTATAGCAGATTGAACTCTGGAGGGTATTGGTGTTTTTTGTTCGGCTGGCAGTACTCAGGGGTTGGGATCGTGTGTTTCCGTTGTGGCAGCGAGCCGTATTCGAGTCCTGATTGAGAGCCCTTGTGTACTCGAGTGCCAGTTCGTAACATTATCTTGAAAGGGACTCAAGGGGGTGTAATTTTAAGCTTGAAGGAGGTCTAGGGAACAAACTAAATACCTCCTCTTAACATCTATTTTCCGCCCTCAGTTGATTGCGCTTTTGAGCCTCTAATCACAATACACTGACAGCAATACAAACAGCTACACCATCACGACGCTATCATCGACGCCATGACTGACTGACAGATAAGCATAATATTCATGTCCATTCCCATGTAATCATTTATTCTTTCTTTAACTTGACTCGTGTCTCGGGACCGAAGTCTCGTTCCCCATTGTCCACCGCCATATTGGGTAAAACGTTTTCCCTTGCCTCATTGCCACGTGGAACTATTGGTGAGTTAATTCCTGGCTAGTATATTAACCCTTATAACCTTACCCTATATATAAATTTATTATGTGAGACCTTTGGATATAAATTAGCTTGTTTCAGATTGAATTCAATTTAGATATGGAGTCGTTTTCATTTAGATTGATTTTATTTTATGCATTAGAGCCTAGTAATATTTAACTTCCATTGATAGTTTACCACAGAGGGGTTGACTCTGCTGAGCCCTATGGGAGGCTCCGCACAACCTGCTGAGCCGTCCACCAATCTAGCAGGATCCTTGTGCGGTCTGGCAGCAGTGGCACAAGCCGAGATAGGCAAGGCACAACAGGAGAATGTGGAGTTGGCACCCCTGTTTGCAAAATTGAGAGAGAGCAAAAAGACAACTAGCGGTGTCATCGATACACCTGATCGGCGCAAAGCACAGCAAATTGGTAATTTAAACATGCTCAAACCTTACCACCGTGCACTGTCTCTAGCGTTGGAGGGGCAACCGGGTATGGTAACCTGCGCACAGGCTGAGGGGCTACGGCCGGCCGGGGAAGGTGTTACAAGTTGTGCTGTGGGCGGAGAAGGTGCCACATGGGTGGAGCATGATATAGACATTATACCTGGGCAGAGCTGCACAGCCGAGATCCTATGTTACTGACTGCGTGTCGGGTTACGGAAGCTGGGGTTGAGCCTGGGCCTGGTGGGAGCTGGTTGGTTAACCCGGGTACCAGTGCAAAGGGTTCAAGCAGTTCAGAGAGCAGGTCTGCACCGCTGAAGTACCTCTCAGCCCCTCCCCCAGCTGTCCTCTGTCACCCGGTCCCAGCAACCAGGAGGCCGTTGTTGTTTCTCATGTCCTTGCTGTATGTGCAGAGGTGGAGAAGGAGGAGGAGAGTGAACACTTCCCTGGTGAGGCTGTGCCGGCCGGGACATGGGATCACAAAGGGTACCTGACGTTGCGGGGAAAGCTGTCGCACTTGCCACCAGAGGAGAGGGAGGAGCTGTTCAGCACCCTCTGGGAGTACTCATCTGTGTTTGGCGACGCGCCGGGTCATACCCAATGGGCCGTCTATGACATCGATTTGAAAATGGCGCAACCAATCAAGTTGCCCCCTATAAAGTTAATCCTTTAAAATATGCAGCCTTAGAGAAGAAGCTGGGCTACATGCTGGAGAAAGGCTTAATAAATAAGGGTGGAGTCAATGGTCGAGCCCGGTTACTTTACAAACTAAGCCGGATGGCAAGATACGGTTCTGCATTGACTAACGCAAACTAAATGACATCTCAAAAATAGATACATGCCAAGAATTGACTGTGGATAAGATAGGAGCAGCCACCTTTATTACTAAAGTCGATCAATTAATAGGTTATTGGCAGGTGCTTCTGATGGAGCTATCCTAAATTTTGTGTTATTCACACATATATCCTTGAAGGGTAAAAGGATGGATAGGATAAAGCAAATATGTGAAATAGATTACATAGTAATATATAATAGTAAGTATCATTAAATATTACATACTAAACTTGCTCACGATACGAGTAAATAGCAGTGTCAATCTCGTTGGCCTAGGCTAGCCTAAATACTGCGTACCTGTTAATAATATTGGAGAGCATTCTCTAAGCTATAAACTCATATTTACCATATATGTCATAATTATTTATCCATATGCGGCTATTTTACTTTTATTATGAACATATGAACATTGAAAATCAATAAAACCAGTGGTAACAGCAATTGGCTGGTGAAAATATTTTATATTTTAGCCCCGTGGTCACAATCTGACCCGGACCGGCGAGAGAGACACACCCTCCCTCTCTCATGTCTCGCATGGTACTGAGAGACTAGGAGAGCTCTGAGACTGGCTAGAGGGACGAATAAAGACTCCCCCCATCCTCCCAGCCATACTCATGCGAAAATACTAGATAAATATTGGGAATAATAGGTAGAATACCAGATAATTGAGGGGGAAAGGGGGGTGGGGGGGGACATGTGGTTATTGTGGAGGAGTGATAGGAGGTATGGAGGGGAATTATCTCAATCACATATTGCATTGTTTTGAGTGCCAGTGGGGTGTTTTGAAAGGCTTTTTTTAAGCCTTGACTCTTAAGAGTCCCAGCTCCTTCGCCCAGTAAAACCTCCTAATAATGGGTACTTAGCCTTATGTTCAGATGAAGATGGCCTGGTAAATGTCTGGTAAAGGTAATATGGTTACACTATGGATAAATAACCGGCAGAGAGAGGAGGGAGTGAGGACGGTCTTTACACAGTGGGGGTTGATTAGCAAGTGGAGATATTTTGAACAGCTGACCCTAGTTCGCTACGTTGCCAGTTGTAAATTCTTATCGATCCAGGAACAAAATTACCCTGTTTATATACTGTAAATCAGCTACTATTAAGTAACAATAATTGAAATATACCCTCAAGGATATATTATTATTATCATACATAATTAATATTTACGTAACTACAAAAGTGAATAAACAAGGAAACTATTTGACAGAAATACTGCTCAATCGTGGACCCGGTAATTTCAAACTGTGGGGTTTTCACGATATATTCCGCCGCCCGTCTATACAACTATTTACAACTACTTACAGTTGTCCTGTCCCAATCATGGTTCGCCAAAACTGGAGGACTTCAAAGCAGCCCGATGTGACGGTCTCGTCAGAGCATCATGTCGGTCAGCTCCAGATGTAGGATGACTAGGCTGAGAACCCGATACAGTATCATCAACCATTTCTAAATTAATCCCTGATGGATATAAGTTGACCACTGGTCGAGTGGTTAGTCCGGTTCCAGTCCTGACTTCACATACCCTACATATTTGATCGATCCAGGGTACAGCTTGGTGACCCGACCCAATTTCCACAATAGGCGAGAACCTTCGTCATGTATGAGGAGTATGTCCCCGACCTGAGGAAAGATCTTCCCTTTCTTGTCAGCCATATGACTATGCTGCTCCCTCAATGATAGTAGACAGTCTGTACGCCATCTCTTCCACAGGTCATTTGACAGCTTAATAATATACTGAAGTTACAATTATCTGACTGAACCCAAGATCTGTCCTGGAGGTCTTCATCCCTGACCTCCATCCTTGGAAAACTTCTTAGACGTCTTCCGCTTATTTGCTGGGATGGAGTTACAGACAGTGGGTCATTTAAATCATTGTATGTGTATCCAAGCGGCCGATCATTAACTGTGGCTTCTAATTCTAGCACGACAGTATGAAGCTCCTCTGATGTTATTAATGATCTACCTAGTACCTTCTTCATACCAGCCTTCAACACATCAATGACTCACTCCCATATGGCATCGAACCATGGCACTCTGGTGGGTATGAATCGCCACTCACAGTGAGCGTTCGCTAAGGTAGCCTTTAAACTTTGATCGTTAATCAGGACTTTCAGCAGATTCGAACTGCTAACAAACTTCGAGGCATTGTTGCTGAAAAGTCGATTTGGATATCCTCTCCTGCTACAAAATCTATGAAATGCATTTAGAAATTATTCATAAGAAATTTTATGAACCGTCTCTATATGTATAGCCCTCATTACAGCGCAAGTAAACAGTACATATAATTTACATTATACACATCCCTTATCCTTAATAGATAGGGCCCCTGTCTAATCCACTCCGGTTACTTGAGAGGGATTAAATTGTTGTACCCTAAATTCTGGCAAGGGTAGTTCTTGTGCGGCACGGTAGGACGATCCTTGTAATCTTTCACAGGTGAGGCATCCCCGCAAGACCTTCTTTACTGCTTGCCTTATTCTAGGGAGCCACCATTTCTAACTAATTTAAGATACTACATAGTCCACTCCACTATGGTTACACACTATGTGACAGTGCTTCACTAAAAGGTTCAACTTGGTTTCACCCTCAATGTGGACCTTTGAATCCTAGACTTACACCGCATCAAACCTCCTTCTAGATAGAGACCTAACTGTTATACTAGATTAACAGGGGAACCCATCCCTGAATCTAGGTAGTGGTATTCTTGGCTATAACCGTCTTTGTTGAGATAATGCGATCATTGTTGTCTCCGCTGCCCTCAGTTCAAGTACTGTCAAATAACATGGTCTAATCGTCTTTAACTGTCTTACTTTGTCTCTCAGGATGCTGATATACCTTTACACCCATTCCACTACATGCCTTGACTTTCGATAGGAGTCGTACCGATCACAATTTAAAATGGCAGGTGGTGGTGTCAATACTGGCAATGGCAAAGATGTAACCTGAGTATGTTCACAATCGTCAATGACAACCCCAACCCTATCTACTGTATATCAGGGGGCCACAATTCCTGGTGAGGTAGCCATGTGGGCCCTCCCCACCATTAAGTAGACTTATTGAAGGACCTGGTACTAATCCCTCTGGTGGGTAGATCACTAGGATTGTCTTCGGAACAGACATAGTGAATAGGACTATTAGGGACTAAGGATTTTATCTCATCCTTCCTAAGTTCCTATTCTGGACATAGCCCAGCAATATCTTATAGCTAGACAGCCAATACAGACTAATTTGACTATCAGACCAGAGGTAGATTTGCAGTATTTTTAACTCAGTAGCATAGGCTTCAAGAATTAATTTTACCAAACGAGCAGCAAGCAAGACAGCAGTTAGCTCTAATTTAGGTATTGTGAGTGGCTTGATGGGTGCCTTCACCATAAGTAGTCTACTGGTAACCTCACTAACAATATAGGCAGATACACCATATGCTGCAGTACTAGCATCACTAAAGAATTGCAAGTTAACTTCCTTGGAGCTAGCAACTTGGCGAGGAATTGATATAATTGTACCTGATACCATATCATCATATATATCCTGCCACTCGGCTACAAGGTGATCAGGTAAGGGTTCATCCCAGGGATATAATATTCAAGACGCCACCAGCTCCGTACGAATCTCCTTGTCCCGGATGGTCACCGGGAGGAGAACGCCTAATGGGTCAAATACACTAGCAGTGAGACTCGATGCCACACAGCACATGCTTAGTGATTATGTCAGACTCGCACCCGTAAATCATCATCTTCCGTTAGCCACTCAATGCCTAATACCTTCACCCTCTCCTGAGACTCAGAAGATATTCCCATCAGGTGAAGCAATACCGGCAGCTAAACCCGAAGATTAACTGATGTAAGGAGCAAAATAATAGCAATGGATTATGCATAATGAACACTTAATTTTTTTAGAAACCCACCACACCAATTACTCTATGAAGGACAATGAAAGATTCGGATTTAAAAGAAGATAATATGGTACATATACTTGCACATGATTGAGTGATGGTAACTTACCAATGATAAAACAGCCCACGTAGAAACATTCATCAATAGAATTGAAGAGTATCCTGAGCACGATGAGAGTCTCCACGTTAGGAGACAGAGCGATGAGGAAGGAGAGGACCATTGCCAATAAGGAAGATACCAACACCACCTTCCTCCGACCAAACCTGTTAGATACACTATATTGAACTATCGATCACCAGGGTTAACAATAATTTTATCCATAATAAATGTTGCCTGTGTGTTGTATCTACCTCAATTTGAAGTTGGTTTTGTTAGTTCTTAGTAAATTGATTTGATAATGGGGTAATATACTTGTGAATGAAGCAAGCATAAGCCCAGTAATGTATCTCCCGAATTCCAGTTACCCTGATTTTGTATTACTGTAGCCCATTTTCAGATTTTCCCAGGCTCAGAACAACGTGAAGAACTTAAACATAAATTATTGAAAAGAAAGCCAGGAAGAACAGTTTTAAGTTTGTTTACTAGGCTGCTTGTTGAAGGTTCGTGATTGGGAATTATTCACAATAAGCAGATGGAGTGCGTTAACCCCTTCAGCACGATGACGCCTTTCTCTATTTTATAAAGGCTAACATAAGGCAAATGTATGAAGTTTAAGAAGGACCCATGTTATTCAGAGGGTTTACTGAGATTGTATTTATCCCTTTGAGTCCTAATGGTAGATTGTAAGATAAACAAATTATATAATGGTAACCAGAATATGATAAATAATACGGCATGGTGCTGAAGGGGTTAGCTTAAGAGGTCAAGCACTCGGGTTCGATTCTTGGTACAATATATCTATGGGATAATATTGGGAGGCATTTAACTTTCTTGTGTTTTCGTTTCATTTAGTCTTGGAGTGTTTCTGTCATTATTCTCCTATTCAATATTCTACTGATGTTTTAATATTTCTTATTGGCAATCTCTCTTTTTCTCTAATATCTTTCTGACCATTTTGTTAACATGCTTTGCTTTTATTTGTATGACATAGTATATTCACAATATCTTGTTACGCTCTTTCTGAAATAATATATCTGATTATTACTACTATCTGTACTTCTGATTATGTTATATTATTATCTGTTAATCACAGGTATGATGTGTGTCGATGTATATTATCTGGGTGAGCACTAACCTGTCAAGGGTGTAGCTGCATATAATACCACTGATCAAACATCCAATTTGGGTAGCAGCCTGGGTGGTTGAGAGGAGGACTCGTCGGTCACAAGTAAGATCCCACTGGCAAGATACAAGTTATTTTTATTTACAATTATTACCTATCTCAATGACTTTCTTTTTAGTAGAAATGAACGTTACTCCCTATTAATGAAACACTCATCATTATTCACAATGATGACAGTGAGTAGAATGAGTATCGACTGTGTGTGATGATGCACCAAAGTTGAAGGTGATTGTCTGTTTTTATATTGATCTGGCCTGTCAGAGTGATAGTCATAATATACTTTATAATGCTCGCGAGATGTAATATCATTCGTCCGTCAGTAACACAGACTCTTCACCTCTAAGTTACTTTTTTGTTTTTCTATATTCCATCTACTCACTCTCGGGCATAGACATTCAACCGTTATTGAACGGTGAAGCATGTGAGGTCTCACTCCAGTCTAGGGGGTGAGACATGTGAAGCCTTCTTTTAGCTGCAACCAGCTCCTGCCATCTTGCCTTTGCATGATGCATGGGGCTTAGTTGCTTACTCACGGCTCGAAGCAGCCCCATCTCAGAAGCTGCCTCGCTCCAGTGTTTCACTGTCTCATCTCCTAGACTCGGACCTTTACACTCAGAACGCCACCTATTGAGCGAAGAACTCACTAGGCATCTCACCCCTATAGCATATTATTGATTATAGAAATATACAATGCTATTTAATCAGGAAATAATGAGGGTATTTATTTGGGGTTTCGATGAGCTTTGTGGTAATGCACTAATACTAGGTACAGCACAAACTCCATCCCAATAATATCTTCCCATTGACATATTGGGATTCGAACCCGGGTCCATTAGATTACCAGTCCAGTGGCAAGATCACTCCACCACCCCTCTCCTGATTTTCTGATTTTCATTGTTTTTTTATCATTAACCCATGACCTACTAGGAGAGTTGTGAGCCACATTACAAAACTATGCAAAATAACTCTCAAACTTTCTTCTACTCAACAGCTGAGCTCTGGAACTCTCTCCCAGAATCAGTCTTTCCCTCTTCCTATGACTTAAATTGCTTCAAACTCCGTGTGTCCAGGCATTTTGGCTCGAACGTCCCTTGATTTTGGCCCTGTCACTCTTTCAACTTTGGGGGAGGCACTCTCTATAGGCAGTTCTGCCTTTTGCCTCCCTCAATCACATAGAACAAAAAAATTAGATGAAACGAAGTTTATATGTTTTTGGCAATGGTAATTATAGCTAAACATGTTCTTTGTCTTTCTTCTCAAACTTTTAGAAATTATTATATGAAGTAAGAAGATCTAAGTAACTAAATCAGTTTCTATGTCTTGGGAATTTACCTCCCATACTAATTAACACTAACACTGACGCATTATACAGTACATAATTAGTAATCAATTAAAATGGCTGCGACAATCCTGTCATTCATGGTTTATCAATATCTATAAGGGGCGTCTCCACTCACTGCGGGCTACAAGACATACCCAAGATTAGACTTGACGCATTATGTAAAAAGTAATTTAATTTCTTAAATGTTGCACCCAAAATATACTGTATTATATTAACTTAACTTGTACACATATATCCTAAATACAAAATAAGCACACCGAGCATACCAGTATATTTATTGCTTTTAACTAAACCCATCCTCCGATAGTGTCTTAATTCGAAAGCTTATTGGTGAATTATTTTCGATTTACACATGCGCAAGATATCTCAATCTTTGTAATATATATACAATGTGTATGACCCATACATTATTCCTATATATGTCATTACCTGCGGAAATTAAATGATTTTTTATTAGACTATGGGTTAAATTAGGGAAAAACGGACATCTTGAATAAGTGGAGATCTACTTGTTTACTTGTTGCCGCCGTATTTTTAGTATTAGGTCATCCTCTATATCAATGTTAAGACCAGCGTGGTCTGGAGGCGGCATCCCCCTTTGTTTGGTTAGGGTAATGACATAAATATGGAAATTGTTGGGGCGATCCCGGGGTATGGCCAAAACGGGACATTTCTGCAACAAATGGTTGCTAAAAATCAAATGAATCGCATGAAAAACAGTAGGAAAAAAGCATGTTATGTCTGGAAAACTCGCACATAAGTAAATCGAAAAAGCTTCCCTAATTGGTAACTTTTCAACCTTTAGCTTGGAGACCTTGGTTCAAAACTTGGTCATGGTATACATGTATATATTTAAATTAATTTATTCGTTAAGTATCTATAATAGATTTATTTTTTTATTTTACTAGAAATATTGGTTAAAATATATGTTACACAATGATCGAGTTGATTTATACACATTCTAATTTTGAACTATATTACCATAATATTAGTTAGATATTCATAGGATAGGTTGACATATTATAGGCTTGAGTTCCAAAGGGATGAATGAACACCTAATATGTAGTAGTGGCTCAGGAATCAATGATGCACTACTATTAATCATATTTGACGCGATATGCTGAGGTCAACGATGGTAAGTCCGGAACGTATTTAAATTGTAAACAAATCGTAAATTACATTTCGTCAAAAACGTATTTGGCAACACGTGTGCTGACATCTGACTGACCAGTACTCAAAACATAAGTAACTTCTGACTTGCTAAGCCCATCAACAATCATAACATGAATAGGACACACAAACACTCCTATATAATTAAATTGTAGGTTTGAGTCCCGAAGGGAAGAAGGAAAATCTAATATTTAGTAGTGCCCCCGGAATCATTGACGATGTGCCTTAACGTTGGTAATGGCCAATCTTTGAACTCAAGCTTGTCTTTCAAACTTCCCACCCGGGAGAAAACAAAATACGATTGCCACACATCGTGAGCGAAACGCTCTTAAAAAAACACTCACGGACTCGTCCTATATGATGTGGGTACCACTACTAGAAAAAACTATTAAAAAATAATAAAATAACAAAGTTAAACTTTGATCTTAGCATTGCGCTTCTCATGCGTCTGCTGTTTGAGTATGCTTCGCCTCGCTTATCGAAGCACTATCTCGCCCTTAATCTGATATATCAAGACTCTCAAAACATAGCAGATGAATGGGAAGGGGATGGAAGGGAGGGCCAAAATCGTAAATGATTCCGGGGCCACTACTAAATATTAGGTTTTCCTTCTTCCCTTCGGGACTCAAACCTATAATTTATTAGTGGCCCCTTCATCATTGACGATGCGCCTGATATCTCAAGACTGGAGGGGGACATTCATCATGAACATCAAAAACCACTAATAAATTATGGAGGTCCAAGGATACACCTACTAATAAGATCAGTTTAATAAAAATAATAAAGTATTGTACAGGCGGCGTTCCTTAAAGGTTGCCTTTTTTTGTTTTCTATATTCCAACTTACTTCCTCTCGGGCATAGGCTGAGAGCCTTAACATTCACCGCTTTACAATGAACAGTGAAGCCCGTGAGGTCTTGTTCCAGTCTAGGGAGTGAGACATGTGAAGCACGTAGAGTACAACGAGCACCTGCCATCTTGCCTTCACATGAGGCACGGTGCTCACTCATGGCCCGAAACGACCCCATCTCTGAAGCCACCTCGTTCCCGTGCTTCACTGTCTCACCCCCTACACTCGGACTCTCACACTTACACACACACAACGCCACCTGTTGAGCAGATAACTCACCAGGCATTGCACCCCTGTAGCATATTTTGAATATGGGAATATTCATACAGTGCTATTTAATCAGGGAACAATGAGGGTATTTTATTGACGTTTCGGTGGGCTTGTGGTAATGCACTGATACTAGGTACAGCACAAATTCCATCCCAATAATATCTTCCCATTGATACATCGGGATTTGAACCCGGGACCTTTGGATTACCAGGCCAGTGGCAAGACCACTCCACCACACCTCCCCTGCGGTGTTGTCACCTTTACGTTTGACAGAACAGTTGGTGAAACACAAACTATACAAATAGCTTATAATACATAAATAAAATAAATAATTTATCAATGGTGATAATAAATTGGCCTATATATTTATGGCCCCAGGTACTATATGACAAAATATTTGTACTCTCTCTTTTTAATCCTAATCCTTAAGATTAATGAGTATAATATATCGTGAACTCTATTGCATCCATAAAGTAAACATAACATTTTTCTGACTAGACTTATTTGAGTCTAAGGAATGGGTTATCACATGACCTTTCATTCTCGTCATATCTTGTATCACAAAGGCAGGTCAGAGTCCTTAGTTAGGATACTCTCCCCCCCCCCCCTTTTCTTTACAAAATAGCTTAAAATTAGACTTTCTGCCTTAATGCTACACATGTACGAGAAGGTTTCATGAGATTCATGGATAGGTAACGTGTTAGAAATGTATGATTAGAAGACCACAACTGTGTCTGTTGAATATCATCGAGAGAGTATTTGTGGAGGAATCTGAGTGATGCCGCCCACTTCCGAATATCGTGAGCCCTAGCCAACACGCCCGGATTACTCTCCCGAATCACCTCTACTAATAACGCAGCTAGCCGGCGTTTTTGAATACATTTACCTGTCCGCGAAACCCAGAGGGAGCCCGCCTGTAACGGCCGGGACCCCCGCATAAATGACATAAGGGCTTGGAACGGACAAAGTAAATGGTGCCGATCGCCCTGTTTCAGAGCTGGAGCTTCAAACTCTGTAAAAATATGATTACTATGTTCATTCTTAGCATTAAAGTTAGGAGCAGGGGCAATATGGACACTCATGTTGCGCCTCGTAAACCTTAAGCAGGTCGGCTCTGAACTCATCGCCGCCAACTCAGACACCCTGTCACCTGTTGCAAATAGCATTAGAAAAATGGCCTTTTTTAGTTTTAACTCGAAAGGTGGATCATGGCAATATTTACGTGATTGAAGCATCTCAAGGGCCAGATCAAGTGACCAGGTGGGTGTGAGTTGACGAGGAGGGGGTCGAAGATGGAAGCAAGACCGCATAAAACCCGTTTCCTCCGCCTCCGGCACTGACAGGCCTGTTAAATAAAAAACGGTGTCCGAATTGCTGTGAGGTGATTCCGTAATGTGACAACTGATAACTTTTGAAATTCAAAGAGGTAATTTAAATAATTAAAAACCAGAGCCACCGAGGACTGTTGTTGATCAGTTTCTACTATCCATGTAGTAAATGACTTCCAGTGAGATTGGTACTGTCTTTGAGTTGATTTCGCATATTGATTAATCAATTTGTGAGTCACAGATTCCCCAAACTGGCCTAGCCATTTGGCCTTCTGAATGTCCATAAGGCAAAAGTCAGCGAGGTCTTGAGGTTTCCAATTGTGTAAGTGGAAATACGAGATCGGGAGCGACACTGGGTTCTCGCACCATGTCTTCAATTGAGTGTACCAAACTTGAGCCGGCCACATTGGTAGAAGTATCTAGAAGTACCCCTGAACCAACGCCCTCTACCCCTGAATTGACCTCGCCCTCGAGGCGTCCTGTTATTGGCAGGGGTGGTGAAAGCCTTTGATGACTGATGTGACTGAGCTTGCCCACGAAAAGAACTCTTAGCTTTGAAGTGAGATTTAGCTAACTGCTCACCCTTAGATATAGAAGTGGTAGCAGTCTGTGGAGTCAAGGAAGAACTTTACGGTGCGCCAGGCATCTTCAGAGGCAATAGTTTTGGTGAATACATTTGACAAAATAAGTCTTCTACCAATCTCCGCCAGGAGCCTCCTCACCAAGTAAACCCTCAGATCTTGACGGACCCGTACCGCCTCAAAGAGAGCGGTCCGGGCGTCACCGAGAGACTGAATTGAATTTTGGAGAAGAAGACGTCTGGTCAATGAAAGAGCCTTCTGGGTCCCGGCGTCTGTTGCCGACTCAGTCGTCCTGGCCAGAGAGGCCCCAAGTTGGTGGCTGAGTAGGTATTGAGACGCCAGTCTCCAGGCTTTCTGCCTCATTTTAAAATCTTTATCAATCTGGACCTGTGTGGGGGGACAAAAAGGTTCAGGCAACTGGCATAAAGATAATTTAGGGGCACCTAGAAATTCAAAAATATACGGAGGTATCCCATCCGCCTTGCCTACCGGCATGGAAAACCAATGATCGTCTTCCGACGGGAGCTGATGACTGCTCTTACTTGTAATGGTGCTGGCAAACAGCTGGGCCTCTTGTGCCCACGCAACCCACGGCCCAGATTCCCCTCCCTGAAGATGAACTAAGGATGACGCATGAGAGTCCCTAAAGGGTATAGCATTTAATTCCGGGGTCAAACTCTGTAAAGCTTAAGATCATTGAACCCCTCTGACTTAGTCCAGTCGGAAAAAAGTTTTCCGGCGGATGCGGGAGGCAAGGCAGGGGATTGCATATGCACAAAATAATCAGGATTATAAAATGTGGGAATGGCCTTGACGACAACATCAAGCACCTCACCCACCTGGTTCTTGGCCCGCAACTGTTTAGCCTCACTAGCCTCGATAACCCAATGTCCCGGCACAGGTACCTCCCCTGTAACCGTGGGTTGTGCGACCTCGGGGTGTAGCGGCTTAACAACTGACCAAGATGTATCTGGTCTGTATAAGAGTGGCATAGGGCCCTTCTTACCAGGAATAGACTTGTCAAGGGGGGGGGGGGGGCGGGGGGTAGCAAATCTGAAAGCATTTTCAAATTGGATGGTAACAAAGCGTGGCACCCAAAGCGGGAGCCTGAGTAGTGACAGTAGGGGGAGATAAAGTTACTCTAACTTGAGGTTGCACTGGTACTTGCCCTAGAGGTCACACCACCGGGGCTACTGGTACTGGCACCACTACCTGACGCTTGCTTTTCACCTGTCTCATAAAGTCAAATAACTCTTGCAATTGTTCTTTGTCTACAAAAATCCCACTTTCTTGGTCAGACTGGGACGCAGAACGTGACGTCTCTGACTCCTGCGTTCCAGATTGGCGAGAAGCTTGGCGTTGGCCAGACGCCAGCTCCTCCTCGTATACTCCTTATTGGTAAAGGTTAGGACCCGGTGACCGGGTCGAGGGGGGGGGCGGCTCAGCCTCCAACCGAGACTCGCCGACCCGGGCAGCGGTGTCGTGTGTTTTTGTGTGTGAGTCAAGAACGTCGGTCTCAGAGACGTCTTTCAGGTTCAGATCCGGAATGTCATACAAGAGTGGGTCATGTCCTGAGGGCTGCTGGTCAGAAGAGCTCTCATCGCTCCGCCAGCTAGAACACACGCTGCTACTCCTTTCAATTCCCAAAACTGGCAAGACTTTAGGTTCTGGCTGCGGGTTGTGGGGAATTGTGAACCGGTGGATATGGCCTGAGACATGACTAGATATGTCTCTTGGAGTCTCTCTGTGTCTCGAAGATTTAACCGGCGTGGATGGCGGCTTAGCTGTCTTCTTCGACTTGGAGGACGTCTTAGACTTGCTCTTCCTGGACTTGTCATCGCCGGCATCAAGTGCGGCGTCAAAGTCAGTACGGCGCCTATTAGTCGTCTGTTCATCAAAAGGTGACTTGGGAGCTGGTAGAGGAGAGCGGGACCTGTCACGCCGGCTAGACGAAGCTTTGATGTCCGGCGGATCAGCTGTCCTTGGTCGCTTAAGGTGGCGGGAGGAAGTTTCACGAGAACCCACAGGGGTTGAAGTAACTAAAGCCCCTTTCAAGAAGTCATCTAAAATCTGGTCATCCAGCTGCAGAGATTTATGGGCGACCGTCTTACAGTAAGTTACAAATTCTGACCTAATGTGAAGTAAAATAGTTTTACATTGAGTATCAGCATGGGTCAAATAGGCATTGCAGAAGGCTGAACAATGAGGGCACGCTTGGGAAAGCCAACGGCCACGTGAACGGTCAAGACAAGGAACACACCGTAAACAGAGGGTGTGTCCGATAACTGGTAAATGGTTACAACTTAAAGCCTTGCAAAAAGAGAAAGCACTCTTATCCATATTAACTTCCTCCCGCCAGGGAGATTGCAGAACCCTCCTAGGTGTCCCCCACGTGAACATGGTGTGAGAAAATTACAAGAATCAATGCTCATAAGGACACGCTAGGCTGGCAAAGCTAAGAATAGCAATAAATCTCCACGTTAAAAGAGAAAAAATAATTGAATAATTCCCCTTACGTTAAGTACATTCCCCAAAAATGTAAGTGAGTAGGTAGTAGTCCCATGTTCTACTTAAATGATATAACTTCTTACCCAAGTGACCAACACTGACCGTATCCTATCATGTGATGTAAGAACTATCTCCGGCGACCAGCGCTACTATGGATATTAATTCTTATTCCTGGCGGACCAGTCGCACAAAAAATAAAGCAAAACAGTTCAACTGAAAGCTACAAGATCGAAATGGGTGAGTTCGTTTCTCGGTTCAGCCGTTAATATCCCGGCGGATGTGGCTCCCCACGATGCACCCCCAAGATAAACGTCCGAATGTACCAAGCAACGAACGTTTTTATCTGTTAATTTATTTGCGGCGGAGATTAATTTATGATAAAGGAGAAGGCATAGCCGGACCTCCAGAACACAATTTTAGTTACATGCCGGCTCAGCCAGAATCAAACTATACGCTGTGAACAAAACAGAAAAATTCCATAACAATCCTGTACCAAGCGTGGATGTTTTTAATTTTAACATAACTCTTAGATGTTTCCCTGCGGAAAAGCCACGCGAAACAACTAGAGGCACGTTGTCATTAAGTCTTACTTATATAAATCCCGCCGAAAGGGCCAACCCTCCAATATGTGGCATAAACAACGTGAAACATACATGACATGGTTATACATGAATAGTAATCAATACATCAATAATAACACACCCAAACCATATATAAAATAACCTACATGAGGCCAACTAGATGGGGGCAGATTTCGATGAATTAGTCACTGTAGCACAAACCTGCGATCCACCGAAGACCTCACCAACACATAGAATCACGAAGAGTAGGTTGAAGAGCAGAATGGCTCATTGCAGTACCCCTCTACTAAGTGAGGCAGTCCACGAGCACTAGCCCACGAGGCATACTTGTTGAACACCCAAAATGGACCGAACAACAGGCCCCAGTTCACCCTATAAGAAGCCTCATGACTACACAGTGAAATAATAATAAGCTAGGATAATAAAACAACACGTGGTAGCCTCGCCTTATCACGAGGACTCCACCTAACACGTTTACTATAGACCCTGAAAAACAGTCTCCAGGGCCCGCATTTAACACTTCACAGCCTACACAAGTTGATAAGCTACCTGTCCTCTGCACATAACATGTACAGATGAGCAAAGACTCACCATAAACGAGGGGGGTGACGAACAAGGCAGGACAGGAGCGCCAGGAACACACGTCCGTTCAATGGGGGCCCGGGAGACTTAAGGGCGAGATAGTGCTTCGATAAGCGAGGCGAAGCATACACAAACAGCAGACGCATGAGAAGCGCAACGCTAAGATCAAAGTTTAATTTTGTTATTTTTCATTTTTTACTAGTTTTTTCTAGTAGTGGTACGCACATCATATAGGACGAGTCCGTGAGTGTTTTTTTAAGAGCGTTTCGCTCACCATGTGTGGCAATCGTATTTTGTTCTCTCCCAGGCGTGAAGTTTGAAAGACAAGCTTGAGTTCAAAGATTGGCCATTACCAGCGTTAAGGCGCATCGTCAATGATGAAGGGGCCACTAATAAATATGAGTTTCGGAATAGGTTTATAGGAGTATTTTGAAGGACTAATGAGTGGGAATGGAAACAGAGCAGTTGGCAATGATATAGATCTGTTTGATGTGCCACGTGCGAGACATGTAGAAAGAGGGAAGATATCTAGAGAAAAATAGTGAATACAGTAAAGAAGTTGAAACATGGAAAAGTTGCTGGTGTAAATGAAATACAGTGTGAAAGGGTAAAAAGAGGTGACGTATCAATGGATTGGCTGTGGAAACTATGTTCAAAAGCTTGGACAAATGTAGTGGTGCCAGTAGACTGAAAGCGGGGAATAATAGTCCCATTGTATAAAGGTAAAGATGAACGCAGAGGTACAGAGGTACCAGTCTGCTGAGTGTGGCTGGTAAGGTATATGCAAGAATAGTGATTGACAGATTGAAAAAATACCGATGGAAATGTGAGTGATGAACAGGGTTGATTTCAAAGTGGAAGAGGATCTGTGGATCAGAGGTTTGCAGTTAGACAGATGATAGAGGAGGCATGTGATAAACATAAGAGGGTATACATGGCATTTATGGGTCTTGAGAAACCATATGATAATGTAAATAGAGAAAGATTATGAATAGTTTTAGAGCTGTATATCTTTTTCTTCTGCTCTCTTTTGGAAGGACCATATTACCAGTCTTGCTAAGGTGGCCTCCCAGAAGCTGGGTCTGCTCAACCGCCTCAAGGGATTCTTTTCCCCTGCTCAGCTTCTTGTTCTGTACAGGGGCACAGTGCGTCTTTGTATTGAGTATTGTTCACATGTGTGGGGAGGATCCTCTCACACAGCACTTCTAGACGAAGTAGAAGGAAAGCCTTTTGTATCATTAACTCTCGTCCACTCACCGACTCTCTGCAATCTCTCGCTCTTTGCCGCAATGTTGCATCTCGCTCGCTATTCTATCGCTATTACAATAATCAGTGTTCCTCAGAGCTCTCTCAGTGCATACCACTTCCTCTACATAGGGTACGTAGTACCCTACTTGCAACACAATCCCACCCCTATTCGGTACAACTCTCCAACTCAAGAGTGAAACGTTACTCCCAATCATTCTTCTATTCAACAGCTGAGCTCTGGAACTCTCTCCCTGAATCCATCTTTCCCTCATTGTATGACTTAAGTTGTTTCAAACTCAGTGTGTCCAAACATTTTGGCTCGAACGTTCCTTGATTTTGGCCATATCACTCTTTTAACTCTGGGGGAGGCACTCGTCACAGGCAGTTTTGCTTTTTGTCTCCCTCATCCACAGAGAAAAAAAAAGAAAACAAAAAGGGCAAGCTGTGAAGAGGTTTTATGATGGTAGTGAAGCATGTGTAAGAATTAATGGCGCATTAATTGAGTGGTTTAGTGTGGAGGTCGGGGTGAGACAGGGATGTGTGATGTCTCCCTGGCTTAAAATATCAGAAGGATTGTTCATTTTGTGATAAAAGTATCAAAATTGGCACACACAATCAAATAGTCAATATAATCAAAATTATATATTGGGATATCATAGGTTTACTCTACATTGGCTTTGTCAGTCCCCCTATCAATTACTGTACTTTCCATTAGAGTTCTTAAACCCCGGAACTGCGGGAAGACTCTTAAGAGTTCCCCCGGCGGACTGCGGGAAGACTCTTAAGAGTCAGGGAAAACAAAAAATCAATTTAAAACACAGATTTTTTTTTTATTTTTTTGTTTGCCCCTGGGCCATGCCAAATATCACTCCTCCACCTCCCCTCCTTCCTCAGTTTCCTCCCCTCCTTCAGTTATCACCTATTTTCCCTGTTATTCCCTTTTCCTGTGGTCTATTTTCGTGCTAACATTAGCGAGTTGGTAGCAGGGCGTTGTCATCACTGTTAGCAAGCGAGTGCAAGAGAGAGAGAGAGAGAGAGTATCGATCGACAGTCTCTCTCCAGAGGTGGAGGAAAGAGGTGGGCTGGGAGGTTGCCTCAACCATACATTGTGTAACTCCCGGCCTGTATCGCCGATTTTGACCATCCAAACGCTGTTTCCACTTGTTTTATTGTTGTAACAGGTTAATACCTTTATAATCAACCTATAATAGGCTTATATGGATAAGTATTAATGCTATTTATGGTAAAATAAATATTTTAGTGATGGGAACAGCTCAAATACGTCAGCACAGGAGTGTGGTGTCTCATACCCCCCATGCGCACTTCAGAGGTTAAGCACTGATTTATGCCCCAAACTGTATACCCCGGTAGAGATGTAAAACTAGTATCAAATGACTTATCTGGACATGGGTAACAACTTATATTAAGACAATGTTGGGTAATGTTGACCGTTTTACTTGTAATGGTTCCTGTAGTTCAACAAATTAGTGGCAAATGGCAACATTACTTACCAATTTGTGGCATGATGGTAAACTACAACATACTGTACCTATCAAATGGTCAACATTAACCCTTAAAAAGCGGCTCACCACATAAGTCGTTTTTAATAAAGCTGGACTATGTGGCGGCGCTCGACATAGGTCGAGTGGCAATTTCAGCACGTAATGTTGCTGAGAGAGAGAGACAAGTGGTGGCAGGAGACTAGCGAGCGTATGACTGCTCCAGACCACCGCGGCGAACCTACTAACACGAATCTCAGCTCCCTCCTCCCTCTCTCACTCGCTACATACTGAATTATATGGGGAAAGTACCGAATTACATGCTTTTTGCACTCGCGTTGCACGGTTATTGCAAGAAAACTATCCATCATACAAGGATCGTTATGGTGTCATTCGAAAGCTCTGTTTATGCCCTTTCAGGGATAGATACTTGTTTTACGTTCTGGGTCTTATTTAGGCATGAAAATGATCACGTAAACAGCCCTATTTTGGCTAAAAACACCCCGCTGGGCGGTACATATAAATAAACCGCATAGGCCGCTAAAGAAGGGTTAATTAAACATTGTCTGAATATAAGTTGTTACCCGTGACCAGACAAGTCATTTGAAACTAGTTTGACATCTCTAATATGGCATACAGTTTGGGACAAAAATCAGTGCTTAACCTAAGAAGAACGGAGGTATGGTATTTGAAAAGTCCCGCCAGGCGAAGATAATTTTGTTCATTCCTGCCTAAAATCGTCATTATCTAATAAATATTGTTATTACTTATTCATATGCGCCTATTTTACATTTAGTATGAAGATGATACCATGTAACAACAATAAAACAAGTGGGAATAGTGTTTGGATGGTCAAAAACGCGAATTATTGCCGACCGATTATTCATGAAATGTGGAGCAGAAGCGAGGCACTCCCTCCCTTCGCGAGGCCTAAAGCCAGACTGACTCACTCCCTCACACTCTATGATACACCACACACTCGCTAGTCACATGACCACACGTTAGAACCAGTTTGCAGATATTGGAATGATAAATACACCAATAAATCTGGGAATAAGCGGACATATAGGTGATAATTGAAGGGGCGGGGGGGGAGGGGGGGGAAGGAGGGGGTTTTGACACATGTGTAGGAGGTATGGAGGGGGATTATCTCACTTAAACACCATTTCTTCTTTTTTAAGTGCTACTGGGGCCTCTTAAACGTTTTTTTTTTAGGCCTTGGCTCATATGAGGACGCTCGCCGTCGCCCAGTATGGACTCATATTAGGACGCTCGCCGTCCATGGGTTAAGAACTCTAATGGAAAGTAATTGATAGGAGGCTGCCTTAGCCAATGTAGAGTAAACCTATGATGTCCCAATATCCAAATGTCTTTGAAATATATAAAGCTACTGTACATATATGCCGAATTTGGTGCTTTTATCACAAAATGAACAATAAGTTAGCTATGCAGACCCACTAAAAGTAAAACGTGAATATAAGGGAGGCATGTGGAGTTATGAAGTCGGTAGAGCAAAAGGTTGAAGAAAATGTTCTCAGATGGGATGGTCACGTGACAAGGATGTATAAAAGGAATCTATGTCAGTGAAGTGGAAGGAAGAAGGCGTGGAAAGCCGAGAAGAAGATGGTATGATATGGTGTGAGAATGTGTTTCAAAGCGTGAAAAGGAATGGTTGAAGCAAAAGAATTAGCAAATGACAGGAATGAATGGAGGAAGTTTGTTGGAGTACATGAAGGTCTCTGGACCCTTTTAAATGACAAACCTGGAAGGTCTATATCCCATCTCAGATGTTGACGTGTAGAGACCTTGTCAGAAAGTATGACATCTAAGATGAAGCCGTTGATTTTGGGGGCTGATGAGTGATTGGTGCTTCTGAATGCTTGTATGTTTGGTTATTGTGGGCAAACTGTTATATTTGTTCTTCTCCTGTCACCTCATTTTCCTTTCTTGTGTATCTTGCTGATCCTCCCTACCCCTTTTTGGGAGTAAGGGCTGGCTACTGATTGACTTCTGTAGTTTATATGTATGTTAATTGCATTGGGCAAACAAAATAATAATAATAATAATCTGGAGCTGGCTGAGTTCAAGGGTCTGGCTAATACTATAAAATGGTAGGTTAAGGAAGTTCTACACATACCGTGCTTTTCAGGCCACTGTGTGTCGCCTAACTGACCTCAGTGACAATGATGGAGGGATACTATGACCGATTATTATATCTGGTGTGACAAGTGATGAGAATCTGTCCAGGGTTGGTGACAGCTGACACATTACTGACCTCAGTGACAATGCTGGAGGGATACTGTGACAGGTTATAATCTCTGGTGTGACAAGTGATGAGTCTCTGTCCAGGGATGGTGACAGCCGACACATCACTAATGGTTCTATCAAAGCCCAACAGAGCAGCAGCAGTGTAGTTGTAGTTGTACATCACACACCCCTCAGGTGACCCGCTCTGACTGATACAATACAGAAAGAAACACATTATGAAATTAATCTATACCTTTTATAAGCCGCGGACACACAAAAATTTATGCAGACTGCACAATACATGTAGTCTACATTGTACAGTATTATGACTGTATAGTCTGTATATTGTATAAATAATGACATTCCAAACAACCCTTAATATACCCCTAAGCATATATATTTAATTTTTTTTTTTGCAAATGACCAAATATTTCATTCAGTCGTTTTACATTTACAAAATCGTGAAAGTCTGTACTGGTAAATTCTGATGAATCTGGAAAAAAGAAGCTAATATTATTATTATTATTATTATTATTATTATTAGTAGTAGTAGTAGTATTAGTAGTAACAGTAACTCTGTGATTAACAACATCCTTGTGATCGGCCCATATCCTTGACTTATTTTTAACTTCTAATCTTTCTGCTTATACTGTTAACCTTTTCTCTCCATCACAGCCTGTCCTATCCCTCTAGTACGGCCATCAGATCTTCCCCTGCGGCGGCGCTTGTGGCTTTTTGGCGCCACCGACTGGGAGGGTTTTCTGCAGCACTTCTTCGATTTTCCCTGGAATTATTTTTGCTTCTGTGGCAGGGGACCAACAGAGAGTGCCAAGTGCATTGGTAAGGTTATCCTGTCAGGCATAGAGGCATACATTCCACTATTTTGTTCTCACACTAACCCACAAAAACCTTGCTTTACTCACGTTTGTTTTATGCCGTTCACAATAAGGGGGTAGCATGCAAACCGTTCCGGTGCCTTCAAACTTCAGAATCTAGACCTCTTTATATTTCTTCCCAGAATCGTGCCAAATCTGTTCCTCGACTTGCTAAAAACTCGTTCATCAATAGTAAATGTAATGAACTCTCCAATTTTGGCTCTTCCCAAGCTTTCTGGCACTTACCCAGAATTCTCTCCAAAACCTTTCTTCCTCGTCTTTCCCCCCTCTTTTCTGCTCAGATGGCATCCCCGTCACTTCTTCCTCTGACATAGCCGAGTCGTCAATCTTGGACGACTTATGCCTAATATCGTATATCTCTGCTAAGGATGTACTTTCTGCCCTCACTGGTCTTAATACTAAGAAGGCATACAGACCAGATGGTGTCCCTCCTGTTATAATAAATAAACATGCTTTTGTGCTTACTCCTTGTCTACGTAAACTCTTCCAACTCTTTATTTTTCATCTAACACCTTCCCTTCTTGCTCTTGTTCAACCTGTCCCAAAGGAGATTGACCGCTCTACATCCTCCAACTATCTTCCTAACACCTTGTATATCTAAAGTTTTTTAAAATCTATTCTTAATTCAAAATTTCTTAAGCATCTGACTTCCCATAACATTCTTTCAGAACGCTAGTATGGCTTCTGTAAAGAACGCTTTACAGATGATCTCCTTTCCTACCTTGCTAACTTTTGGTCATCCTCCCTTCAGGACTGCTGTGAGAATGTTTCTTTTGTGCTAGACATATCAAAAGCCTTTGATAGAGTTTGCCACAAATAATTTATTTCCAAACTAACATCTTTTGGTTTCTATCCCTCTAGCTGTGCCTTAATCCTTTCTGGCCATTACATAGCTACAGTTGTGGATGGCCACCATTCACTTCCTCAACCTATCAACTTCGCTGTTCCTCAGAGTTCAGTCATATATTCCCAGTCGTATTTCATATTGTCTGATGATCTTCTCAACTGTACTTCTATTCCTATCCACTCATATGTTGATGTCACTACCTTTCAATATTCCACTGGTTTTCCCCAACCTCCCTCGTCATTCACTCCACCGTACGCCCATGTATCGAGTACTGTTCGCATGTGTCGGGAGGTTCCCCCCATACCGTACAGCTTGAAAGGGTAGATACCAAAGTATTCCATTTTATCAACTCACCACCTCTTACTAGTTCCCTACTATCTCTTTCTGCACGCCGCAATGTTGCATCTATTTCACTCTCCTACCGCTATTACAACAATCAGCTCTCTCAGTGCATGCCCCCTCCCTTAAGGCGAGTAGGTGGCACTCACCTTTCAACACACTTCCACCCCTATTCTGTCCAGCTTTCCAACTCAAGAACTAACAAATAATCTCAGTCTTTATTCTATCCAACAAGTAAGCTCTGGAACTCTCTCCCTCAGTCAATCTTTCATTCATCCTATGACTTAGACTGTTTTAAACTTTGTGTGTCCAAGTATTTTGACTAAATCGTTATTGAATTTTACTCTCTCTCACCTTCTGGCTTTGGGGGAGATACTCGTTACAGGCAGCTCTGCCTTTTTGTCTCCTTCATACACATAGGAAATACAAATGTGGCATCAGACAATCGGTTCAGTTTTGGGTTAGAGAGTTGGACAGAATAGGCGTATACCTCCTCCGTAAAGGAGGAGGTATACACTGAGAGAGCTCTGAAGAACACTGAATATTGCAATTGCGGTGGAAGAGTGAGAGATGCAACATTGAGGCGTGTAGAGAGAGATTAGCAAGAGGAAATGAGTTGAAGAGACGAAATGCTTTTGAGTCAACCCTTTCGATAAGTGCGGTATGGGTAGGGCCTCCCCACATGAGCTTAGGCATGAACTATGGAAGACAAATATTGGGGCAACCTTTTATTAATTATAATTATACCTTGGAATTGCACCAGATACGGATGTGGTGATACATGTAATAGAAACAGTAACTTGCCTTCCTGATTGTGAGCCGAGATCGAATTTGGACATAGGAAACATCTTAGATATATCCGACCTCACAGAATTTGGACATAGGAAACATCTTAGATATATCCGAGCTCACAGGATCGCAGCTAGTTTAGGGCAAGATAAGAGCAAATGATTTATATTCTTTCATGCATTTAGCGGCTGCAACACCACTAGCTGCTATACAAACATTGAGAACATATCTGCATGGGACACAGGGAGAATCTACCCTGATGCGACAGGTTTTCATCAAACTCTCACACACACCAACTGACAAGATATAACTTATAATTTATCTGCAGCTGAGAGGATTAACATTCTCGCGCATGGATACTCAAATTGCATATTAAGGAAGGGTGTCTCTAAATGCAAAGATACACACATCGCAAATTCGATACTTTAGAAATCAATTGAATACAAACTGACATACTCAAATTGTGTATAAAATGGGCTACAATATGTTTTGGTAGTGGCAATGAGCAAGAAAACCTATGCAACACTGGAGTGAGTCAACCTACACCCTCGTGGGAGGTAGACAGAAACTCAGTCTTCAGTTTGTCTCTGGCGCTCAGGTGGGGTCGGCCGTCTCTTTAAACTGGGAAAATTGGGTCTGGACAACAGAGAAGAATATCGATTTTTGTTTATGATAGGGTTGTGTATGATAGAATAGTTTATTTTTACTATATGTATAAAGTGTAAGCTGATATTAGTGTCAAATATCACTCTTTTTCAATGTAGATGGTTACAAGTCTGGCACATATCTTTAATTTCTAAACTACCCTCCTTCGGTTTCTATCCCTCCATCGGTGCCTTTGTCTCTAATTTCCTTTCCGGCCATTCCATAGCTACGGTTGTGAACGGCCATCGCTCACTTCCTCATCCTATCAATTCCGGTGTTCCTCAGGGCTCGGTCCTATCTCCTATTATCTTTCTAATTTTCATAAATGATCTTCTCAACTGTACCTCTAGTCCCATCCATTCATACGCAAACGAGTCTACCTTACACTACTCAATTAGTTTTCTAGAACGCCCCAGCCAGCAATCCCTCAAAAACAAACGTAATGAAGCCATACAACACTTATCTTCCGATCTAACTACTATTTCCAATTAGAAGCGCTACACACAAGCTTCTTGTGGTGACCGCCAGTCGAAAAAATTTCGCATTGTCGAAGGACCCTAGGACAAGTGGTTATTTACTTGGCAACTCAACAATATAATCAGCTTCGTTTAAAAGACACTCCATTCACAAATGGTATTTTTTTGGTAGTAACATATCTATTTGTGAACACGCAATAAATGTATGTATCAACTATAACCCTATAATCATTACACATAGCGAAAAAAATAAATGTATGAGAATTCACAAATTGCTTGCAAAGTATGAATGTTGACTTGCTAAGCACCAAATCCTTATAGAAATAGTATATATAATAAACACATGTTATAGTAAAATTATTTACCTGGAATAAGCTACTCTCAGTAAGTTTAACTATTGTTAAAAATCACTGAAAATATAGACGTGCATTTAAATGAGAATATGGCAAGACCTCATAACTCATCACTGCTGACGTAGGATACACACTCTCCTCCACCCCTCAAACTCGGGAGGGGATGTACGCAGCCGGATACCTTACCCTCTACGCATGCGCGAAAATGTAAGCCTCCCTTGGCCCCGCCCCCCGTTCCCCGTGTTTAAATAAACCCTTCAAACCGTTCCTGCCAGCTCGCTCTGTAGTACAGTCACTAGAGCTCCCGCCTGGCATCCAGAAGTCCAGTGTTCGATCCCACTCGAAGTTAAGTATATTTTATATTTTTATTTTGTTATTTGTGTTATGTTATATTATATTATATTAGGGTTAGGTTAGGTTAGGTTAGGTTAAGTTAGGTTAATCTAATCTAATATAATATAATATTTGTACATTTTCGGCAGTGGGCGGGGCCTGGGGTAAGGTATCCGGCTGCGTACAGACCCTCTCCTCAAACTAACACGCGTGAGCAACCCACTGTCATGTTCGTTTCCAAAAACTATATCGACAGCTTACTAAATTTTCCAGAACTTATGTTGATTTCTTGTAAAAACTTATCTTATTATGTTAATACATACCATCAATTAATAGAGCATACTTATATGAAAATATAATCATGTTTCTCGTGATTTAGTAATAAAGAATAAAGGAATGGCAAAATCCGAGAATGGCGAGAAGACCTGTTTACGTATAGAGGTTTTCGTACTGTAGTGGCAGTAAAATAGGTAAGTCCGAGACCATCCCCAAGACCAATACTTGGTAAAGCCCATCTTATTTTATGGACTATTATAATATTCTACTCTAAGTGAGGTTTAAACGCTATATATGTCAAACACTTCTAAGAAACTTACATTGGATGAATTATTTACTTCATAAACCTCTGCATAAACGAACTGAAACTATAATATATTCTGTAAAAAGATTTGAGACCTTCAGAGAAATATAGTTTTATATATACAAAGGGCGAATATGCTACAAATTAAACAAACGAAAACTGCTTCAAAAATCATACCCATGGCTGCTAATAGTATATAACGCATAATCTTGGTATATTTCTTTTTGTCCTAAAATATATTCTGGTTAGTCCCCAAAGCGACCATTCTCCATCTGGTGGTCACCTCAAGAAGCTTGTGTGTGGAGCGTCTAATTGGGGCAGAGAAAACCTTGTTGCCTTTATTGCTTCCAAAACCCAATTTCTCCATCTTACTACTCGTCCGGAACTCCCAGAGGACAATCCCTTATTCTTCAACAATTCAAAAATCAATCCTTCATCTTCTCTCAATATTCTTGGTGTCTCTTTTTCTTCTGCTCTCACTTGGAAGGACCATATTACCAGTCTTGCTAAGGCAGCCTCCCAGAAGCTGGGTGTGTTCCACCGCCTCAAGGGGTTCTTTACCCCTGCACAGCTTCTTGCTGTGTACAGGGTGACAGTGCGTCCTTATATTGAGTATTGTTCACATATGTGGGGAGGATTCTCTCAAATCGCACTCCCAAACAAAGTAGAGAGGAAGGCCTTTCGTATAATTAATTCCCGTCCACTCACCAACTCTCTACAATCTCTCTCTCTTCGCCGCAATGTTGTATCTCTCTCGTTATTCTATCGCTACTACAATAATCAGTGCTCCTCAGAGCTCTCCCAGTGTATACCACCTCCTCCACATAGGGTACATGGTACCCATCTTGCAACACAATCCCACCCCTACTCTGTGCAACTCTCCAATCCAAAAGTGAAATGTTACTCTGTCTTTCTTCTATTCAACAGCTGAGCTCTGGAACTCTCACCAGAATCAGTCTTTTCCCCCTCCTTTGACTTAAATTACTTCAAACTCTATGTGTCCAGGCTTTTTGGCTCGAATGTCCCTTGATTTTGGCCTTTCACTCTTTCAACTATGGGGAAGGCACTCGCTACAGGCCGTTCTGCCTTTTTTTATCTCCAACACTCACATAGAAATAAACATGTATTAGAAAATATGGCTGAGGAATGTGTATATATGAATATTCGTATAAATTCAAATATTAGGTGTAGGGACTTCGGGTTTGTTGTGTTCTCTTTCTCATACAAGGGTCTCTACATATCACTATAATTGATAGCTCTATAACCTTAGAACACAATAAACCAAACATTATGTACGGTAGAGTAAACAAGCACGAGTGCGAGAATCCGCGAGGGCATTCTCTTGTGTTATTATATCCATATTATACTATTGACGCCACTCAAAATGTTGATTTACGACGGTGCAAATGTTAATCTGATTTTGAATGGGTATTCTATCTATCTATTGCCGACGCCGTGATCCCCGAAGGGATGGCCACGAAAGAAACGCCTCCTTGCACCTGTTCCCAGTCAGTCGACGCCCCTCCTCCCATCCAGCACCAATTTCGCTCATATACTTCTTAACTCCATCCTTCCACCTTTCATTCGGTCTACCACTCCCTCTCTGTCCTTTCACCTCACTCTCATACACTCTCTTAGTCATTCTCTAGCTTCACATAGTTTCACATGGCCGAACCATCTCAAGATGGTCCATTTCACACTTTCCAGCACATCTACATCCACACCACACCTCTCTCGTACTTCCTCATTTGTCTGTCAATCCCTCCATGTAACTCCGCACGCATTTCTCTAGTAACTCATTTCCACCTCTCTCACTCTTGGTTTGAGTCTCTCCATCAACGTCCATGCTTCGCGCTCCCGTAAGTCAATGTTGGGATTACCCCACTGCCATGCAAAGACTTCTTTACTTCCATGCTGACCACCCTATTTTTGTTACTGCTTTCAGCATTCCTACAACCCTCTTCCCTTGTTGCACCCTCTTCCGTACTTCTCCATCAGTACTCAACACACTGCCCAAATACTTAAACGATCTGACATTCTTCATAGCCTGGCCAAACAACCTCACCTCACACTCTATGGCTGCACTCTTTTCAAAGACCATAACCTTGCTCTTCCACACATTTACCTTCAGATTCTGTTTTTCACACACTGTTCCATCATATTTACCAGACCCTGCAACTCCCATTCACTATCGCTCATCAGAACTGTATCATCGCCTAACAGCAGTACAGGTACCTTCCACCCGTTTCCCTCCCTTATCAGCAGTACACCAACATCCATTGCTCTTCCTTATATTTCTTTCATGACTCCATCCATATATACATTAAATAACCACGGGGACATCACACATCCCTGTGTCAACCCAACATTCAGATCAAACAACTCACTCTGCTCATTCTCCACACGTACTGACGCCTTTGCACTCTCATTCATGGTCTTCACTGCTTTCAGCAACTTGCCATCTACTCTGTATATTCTCAGTTGTTGTTGTTGTTGTTTTTCCCTAAGCTGCCTGGCCGAACAGCCCCGAGTCCCTGAGAAAGGCCATGGCCACGATCGGGCTTTCCCACAGAGCTCTCATTGAGTGTAGATTGTGTTGTTGGCGTAAGTGGTTGTGTGAAATGCAGTCTTCTATGATGTGTTTAATGGTATGGGGTGCTGTGTTACATCCCGGGCAGGCGTCGACAACGGAGTCATCCAGTCTCTTCTGATAGCTCAGGAGAGCTGGATGGTGTCCGCATCTCAGCCTGGCCAGGTGGACTCTGTCCTCGCGAGGAAGGGAGGATTCATAAGGATGGATTTCGGGAGGTCGTGCATGCAGCTGCGTGTTGTCTGTGAGTGAGTGGATGGATCGGTGAGAGATATGAGTATGGATGTGCTTCTGGAAGTTGGTTCGGGGTGGGCAGGGAGGGAGAGAGGACAATAATTGTGTGTGATACCGTGTGCTGGGTGTTGTTTTGATATTTCTTGGTGTCTGTGGGTGTGTTGCCATGTAGTTTAGTGGGTGGTCTTGGTTCGTGGAGGCTGCTGCCAGGAATTGAGTGCCTCTCATGTCCAGATGGTCTTTGACTTTGAGGATTTTGGTTTCTTTATGTAGGTGATCTGTGGGTGCAGTAGCTGTGCAGCCTGTAATGATCTTCAGGGCTTTGTTTTGAATAGTCTGTAAGGTCTTATGATGTGTTTCAGCTAGGTTAGAAGCCCAGGCTGGGCTTGCGTATTCCATCACTGATCTTATGTATTGTTTATATACTGTGGTGGTAGTTTCTTTGTTGTGTCCAAATTTTGTGTGAGCAAGTGACCTGAGGGCGTTAAGTCTGGGTGTCAGTTTCTTTTTAATGTTTGTGGTGTGCTGTTTGAATGTCAGATGAGTATCATATGTTACTCCTAGGATTATGGGTGTGTGTGTATGTGTTAGGGGTGTGTTGTTTATGGTGAGTTGAGGGATGTATTCGTGTTCTCCTGTCCAACTTCTGAGCAGGGTTGCGGTGGATTTGGCTGGGGCTAGATTAAGTCTGTTTGTAGTGCACCAGCCATGTAGTGTGTTGAGATAGGGTTGAAGGAGATCTGTTGCTCTTTTTGGGTCATGGTGTGTGCATGTGAGTGTTATGTCATCTGAATAGGACGCTAAGTTTATTTGGGGCGTATTGGGTATAGTTATATCGTACATGTACAGATTGAAGAGTGCGGGCGATAGGACGGATATTCTCAGTACTTACCAAATACCTTCTCTATCAACTCTGCCATAAGCCTTCGCCAAGTCCATGAAGGCAGCATACATCTTTTGTCGCTTCTGCAGATATTTCTTCACAACACATTTCAGGGCAAAAATCTGATCTACACATCCTCTTCCCTTCCTAAACCGGCCATGCTCGTCACCTATCCATTATCGTGTAATACGATAGATAAGGCAATATACTGCTAGCGTACGTCTCTGTGACATGTCTAGATAGATAGTTGTTTAACGGTCGTTCCCACGGTTAAGGTGTAGGATGTTAGATCGTGAATAATAAGATTGCAAGTTGTAAGTGCTATCTATCTATCTATCAATCTATATGCTCAGGCCCAATCCCCACTTTTCCTATTTTTATTTTTATTTTCTATGTTATTCTATTGTATTGTTTTGTTTTGCTTTTTTCTTGGGGGTGGCCGACTCAAGACAGAGCAAGAACAGGGAAAACACAAAAACAATGTAAAACAACGAACAAACATAGACAAAAACACAAATTCACACACATCTAGGTCACCCAGGAACAGACCCAGAGACCAGGGTCACCAAGGTCGCTCCAGAACTCCCCCGGCCCATGACCACCCGGAGAGGTTCCGATCTCGGCAGGCAAACATGCAGCGGAGCCGAAGCCACAAACCCACCCACCACACTTTCAGGCGCACCCTTCATATTAATTGTCTCCCGGGCTAGGCGCCTGATGGACTATTAAGTAAGTAAGTTAAGATTATAAAAGGCCTAATATGCTATTATGCAATATTGATAATAATGGTCTTGTGTAGTATATATGACTTTATCATATATATATATACATATATATATATATATATATATATATATATATATATATATACATATATATATATATATATATATATATATATATATATATATATATATATATTATAAATATATATACAGTATATATATATTAATTTATTGTATGAGAAAACTTAGGTGCAGTACGATATGTTTTCCTGGCTGGCGCTTAAATTTACATCACTTACCATACACCAATTATGCTAGTGTATGGTTATTGCAAGACTGTTAATTCATTCAGATCTCTTAAGAATACTGATATTAGTATTTCTTTAGCATAACTTCGTTGTATGCGCCCCCGTTCTTTTGTTTAATTAATATCTTAGTTAATTATTCTTTGACGCTAGTAAACCTAAGCTTTCACAGAACATTTGTTGACTAACTTCATTTAGTTACTTATATTCTATTCACTTGTGTAAGTAATTAGAGTTAATCTTTAATTAATTCATCATTACACGCCCTTTTTATATCTGAATTCCTCGGCTCGTTTAGTTATTTCTTACATACGATCGTTGACGTGAATATACGATATTCAATGGAAATTACATTAATTATTCTTCCAAGCTAATTTTGTGTACCTTAAATTAAAACGTAGTTTGCCACCACTTTCAGTGATATAATTGATACTACTCTCCTAGTTGCATAAACTTTGAATTTAATTTTCAACACCGCAGTACAGTTATTATGACCCTCTCCCACTGTTTTAATAGGAGGGCCACTTGAGTCGACCGCGACCAACCTGTAATACGACCCTCAGCCGTGTGACTCGCCTAGTCAACCTGGGCATTTTATTTTGTTCTCAATTCCCTCCAGTCATTCAGCTTGAAATTTTAATTGTTTCTTTGTTTGTTATTCAGTCACGTAAGACACTCGACTCATTTTAATTGTTATTATTAATGGTGATTATTACTATGTTCATGTTTAATTGTTATTATTAATGGTGATTATTACTATGTTCATGTTTCACTTTTGTTGCCATTTGATTAACTGAGTTTCTTAACCACATTTGTCTCTGAGCTATTCTCAGTATACAGTATATATTCTCAGTATACAGTATATATGCCATTATTCTGTTTGTGTTATTATTGTTATTATTCCAGATCAGAAGTCATCCCTTACTACGAATCTATATTCGAGAGTTGGGAATATAAATTATTATGTTGAGACGATCTATGACTCCTCAAGATAGACGTTATATGAATTAATATACCATTTACATGTCTATATGTGTTGTCATTGAGTTCTGCATGATCCTGATTGAATACCTATTTTGCGCTAGTAAGACTGTGTTCGGTGTTACCCTGTCGGGCAATTATAATGTCTATAAGTCCATAATTGGATTTTTGTAGAGACTATATCACGAGTTGTAAATATTACAACCCGTCATAACAAATACAAACCCTTTGTTTCCCTATAACCCCTCCTTCTTACCAAACACCCTTAAAGAGCGGCGCGCAACATAAGTCGAGTTGAAAAAACTGGCAAAAAACGGGTGAAAAAAGGGTGGAAATCGAGTGAAAATGGGTGGGATATTAATGATCCATACGTCCGACATCTGTGGCCTCCCGGCCCACACTAACTCCAGTTCCCCCACCGCGCGGGAGGATGACAGTGTAATCAATAGTTCGCTAAAAGTGAGCAATGTAGCAAAATCAGCTAAACTTCCATCTTCGAGGTAACACTGTCAGTGCTCCACGAGTGCTACGTAGCTGTATGTGGCGTCATTGTGTAGCGATTTCCACCTAGTTTTCGGCGCAATACAGTTCCTTTCATACTGATGGTTGATATAGCAGTCAGAACGGCCTGGAAAGGCCCAAAACGGCCACAGAGCACCCGCTAGACAAGGGTTAAAAACTGAAAATTAGTCTGGAACAAAGTCAAAATCAGGTGTGTGGTGCGATGGTGAGTCGTCTTTGTGTTTGTTGATCTGTATATGAGTGATACGAATACGTTTTTGGCAACATTGAGGATATTTCATCTGTGCACATAACATGCTGAAAATAAATAAATATATAAACATTAAATAAATAAATAAATATCAGCTCCCATACCAAGTGCTGACGAGACACCATGGAGACATGGTGGCTAGACAAATTAAATCTACCGAGTCTAAAAGAGAGGAGAGAGAGGGGAGACATGATAATGATGTACAAATGCACCCGAGGGCTGGAGAGGCTGGATAGGGAGGATATATTAATTATGGATACAGGTATAAATAGAGGCCACAGCTACAAAGTAAAAAGACCTACCTGCAAGATCGATATCAGGAAGTTTAGCTTCCCCTATAGATGTATTGACAAATGGAATAGGCTGGAGGAGGAGGTGGTAGGGGCAAGGAACATCCATATTTTCAAGACAAAATTGGATGAAAGTAGACTGAGAGACGGGACAACACGAGCTTAGCTCAACTCCTGTAAACTACAATTAGGTAAAGACAATTAGGTAAATACATGTCGTGTGGTCATCCTCTCCACAGATACCGGTACAGGATTGCCTAAGGAAGTTGAAGATACAGGTAAGGACAAATTATCTAAAGAAACACCAGATGGTATCACTATGGAGAAAAAAGATAATTTCCCTTGCAGTATTCCATAAAGTGCAATGACTGTAAGATATGGACCCACTATAGATGCACTGGTCTACCCCATTATCATATGATCACTCTTACCAAAACCAATAGGAAATACATGTGTGAAGCATGCACCAAAACATGTTTTGCAGACTATCTTGAGAAATGGAAAGAAATTGATGATGATATGAATAGAGAAAAAGCTTTGGATACAACCATCTACATCAATGATAAAATGATGAAACAGGAAATATATAATCCAAGTGAGCATGATGATGACTCTGATGATAGTCAGAGATTATCATTCATCAATGATACACGGAAAAGGAAAACTAAAAATCAAAAGGCTCAGGCTAAAGAAGTTCCCAAACAAGCCCCTGATACCAGGGGAGGCAGGGGAGCAGATCATACAGATGACCCCAGGGCAGCCCATCCATGCAAATAGTACATGAGAAACCAGTGTAGACATGGGATATCAGGCAAGGGCTGCATAAATTCTCACCCGAAAGCCTGTACGAGGTTCATGAAACATGGACTGGAGGAGAAGTATGGGTGTACACTTGGGTGGAAGTGTGGCCACTACCATCCCATTGTGTGCAGAAGCTCCCTCCACAGAAGGGAGTGCAAGAACCCAGACTGCAAGCGCCCACATATAAAGGGGACAAAGCGTCCGGCTAAGGCTCAGGAGCATACCACACAAATTTTAAGAAATTAACTAAGCAACATATTG
Source organism: Paralithodes platypus (assembly GCA_032716605.1). Lineage (NCBI taxonomy): Eukaryota > Metazoa > Arthropoda > Malacostraca > Decapoda > Lithodidae > Paralithodes > Paralithodes platypus. The sequence goes on along the minus strand of CM064531.1, from coordinate 40,309,620 downwards.
TTGGCAAATATCAGGGGACTTTACCCGAAAAGCCGTCAGTCAAAAGTTCCATACATCGATGAACTGGCGAAACAGGATGATTACATCTTTATGGCACTTACCGAGTCGCATTTGACCAAGAGTCATGCAGATTCTGAACTTCAGGTCGACAACTATGCTCTATACAGAGCCTACCACAAACAGCGGAGCCACGGAGGAGTTGCTATGTATGTTAGGCATGACATATCGGCCAGCACCAAGGTTCTGATGTCCTATTCGAATGGTTATATGGAGCTGTTTGTTTTACATATGAAAGCAGTCAAAGTGGTAGCTATCACGGTATATAGACCTCCGGACACAGAGGTCACATACTTCAGCGAGATCATATCAAGGCTACAAGATATTTTAGGGAATTCATCACTGGATGCTGATACAATGATAATGGGGGATTTTAATTTCCCCTATATTGACTGGGCCTCGCTGAAGAATGCAGGCGTCACTGGCGAGAAGAAATTACAGGCCCAAAATCTCTTAAGACTCACTGAAGATCACTCTTTCACACAGATAGTGGTGGATCCCACAAGAGGGAGTAACACACTGGATCTATTCCTGACAAACAACACCAGTATGATACATTCGTACGAAAACCTGGAGACGGCAATGTCAGATCACAACCTTCTGACTGTGAAAACCAAGATAAGAACTGACAAGCAGCCTATTGTTCCCCTACGGAGCAAAATTGAATCGCCTCTGCATGTTTTTAACTACCATGCCCAAGACATATACTGGGAAGACGTACAGAAAAAACTTGGTGAAGTAGAGTGGAATGAGGCCATAAATGGAATGGAGTCTCAAAAAATCTAAGAGACTCTGCATTGCAAAATAAAAAAATTCTGCCAAGAAACAATTCCCAAGAAGGGGACAAAAAAAAAAACAGCGTAAGCAGATATCACACGATAGGAGGATACTCATGAAAAAAATGTCCAACCTCAGAAGAAAGCTGGAAAAGACATCCCATCTACCGGCCAGAGAGAAGATACAGATACAACTGAAAGATCTAGAAGAAGACCTGCTATATTCGCACAACGAACAGAGGCGCCTGGAGGAAAAAAGAGCCATGGAAAATATTAAGACAAATTCAAAGTTTTTCTTCTATTATGCAAAGAAGAAAGCCAAGATCTCCAACTCGATCGGCTCCCTGATCACAGATAGTGGAAAAATGACCGGAGTTCCAGGCGAAATGGCGCAGAAACTACAAAAACAGTGACATTTTGTTATTAATGATGGCGAGTTGTGTGACTGACTATATGTGTAATAATCTTTCTGGGGCACCAGTTAATTAAGCCAAAGTTCACTCAAAGCAATACAGTGAGACCATTTTAATACATTTTGTTTGACTTGTAGCCAGACATATCTTTGCTCTTTCCAGCATGTTTTGAGAAGCATCCTGGAAAGTTATGTTTACTCATATTAGTGCTATACATGAATATCTGAGCATCACACCTGGATGCTAGCTTACACCAACTACCTCTCAAAGCATTCCTTTGTGTTAGGTTAGAACTGGTATTTCTAAACTATAGCTTAACACTAGGCCTAGGCCTAATTACAAACTCCAAATAGTTAACATATGTGGCATATCAAGTTGAATAATCAGGTCTCCCCAAATCCATATAGTAGGCTTTACTACTTGATACATTGCTAATCTAGAAAATTATTCACCATTGGGTATTTATTTTACCCTAATTACATTCTTTAATAACATATTTGCTCATAATGTGTATAGTTCTGGCTTAGTATAAAAATTAGGTTAACAACTATAGCACTATATATTGTAAGCGAGGTTATCCAAGTTAGCTAGAAGGATTAGATTAGCCTAATCTAGCCTAAAGTATCCATAGCTTGCAAAGGATGGTGGCCTCTTTAGGATAACCGACAAATAAAAAGTACCGTAACCCTATGCTAATATTTGGCTGCTTGGAGCATTAGTTTTCCTTTTTATTCCTTTAGGATGCATTTTGCACTATTATTTTGTTAGGCCCAATCGTTTATGCTGTTAATACCAGTACATGAAAATTGTGTAGAATTTTTATTTTATGAATTTAACATTTGACTAGGTTAACATAAATAGGACTAAAGTATTAACCAAACTTAGCTTAACATATTCTACATATACTAACCTATAAGAGGGAATACAAGATACATTGGCCGAATACAAAGATGACATGTAGGATAACTCGATCAAAAGAAATTCTGAGCATTATTCAAGGAGCCTATCGCCGTGGTTCGCCGTTCGCTTTTTATTTGACTATTTTGGGGGCTTTGCCCCCCTCATTCCCCTAGGACTTATTGGCATTATCATATATAATGCCAGCTGGGAGCAAATAACCGCTGGCCGTGTCGTAATTGAGATAAAAACAAACGGTCAAATACGACGTGTAGAGCGTGCTATTATCATTGCGGTTACGCGGGACAGGAGGATAGGAATCCCCCTCCTCTTGTAAATTTCTCCTACTCAACGAGACAGAGAAAGGGGCGAGGGAACGCAAAAGTGGTCCCGGACATGAAGAATTGGAACTTTAAAGGTTTCTGTTCGGGCTCTGTCTAGAGTTGGTCACCCCCAGCAATGGGGTACGTGCCTGAGTACATGCATACATACATATGCGGTAGTCTCCTTTAGTAATATAAAATTCTGCTTCTACAACCTAACCTAACTTATCTAACCTACCTAACCTAACCTAAGGGGAGCGTCCGCCATGTTTTTCAAAATGGTCCGTTCATTTTCATTTGTATACAGGTGATAGATACCACTTCTAGGAACAACAAATCTAAAAAGTGAATAAAATCAGACCAATAGTTTTTTTGCTACCTCGGATTTTCGCAATTCTTGCAAATTTGCTAACCGCTACAAGAAGTTTATTTTTGGTCCAAGTTTAATAAGTAGGATATCATTGGAAAGAGAAGAAAACATGCAATACAAATTTGACATATTTTTGATACACCCTATAGTTTTGCCGCTAATATTTGTTTTGTTTTAAGTTTTGAAAGGTTGCAGGCCTCCTGTCAAAAATTGTATTGGTGTATCAACAATCTGTCACAAGTATTTATTGCTTTTTTACTCCTCTTTCCAATGATATCTTACTAATTAAAATTAGATCAAAAAATAAACTGTTTATAGGGAAATTTTTTAAAAAGGCGAAAAACTAAATGTTTCCATTACCCAACGATTTCTCTCTGAAATTACAATTTATTGCAACTGGTTGCTCTTGATTGCTCTTGATTGATTTGATAAATGCTCTGGCACTAAAATCCAGTGCAATTTACTAAGTCTAAGTCAATAATATGCCACCTGGACTCCCCAAAAGTTATTTAATTCATTTGGCGCCATGAACTGCTCACCTCATTTATGCCAAGTTTGGTCATTTTAGATTAATCTAGGTTGTGTTAGGGTTGGTTTGGATGGGTTAGAGCTATTTAGTGTTGAATATATAATATGTTTGTGCATGTCTTGGCATCTGGATGATGATGATGGCTTGGATGATGATGATGTCTTAGATGATGATGATGAAGGTTGTGGAAATGCTAGTGCTGGTGCTGCTGCTGATGATGATTGATTTGGTGGGGTATAAACTATAGAATGGCAGCAGCTTGGTGAGAGACAAGGAGAGAGACTCAAGACTCGATCTTGCATGTCAAAGTTGTCTATCTGCAGCTAATTTCTGCTCTCTCTGATTCTTGATCTTCGACTTGTGTGTCATGATGTATCAAAAGCATGTACAATGTTGTGAAATGCCGACAAAACAGAGTAAAAGCAGCCAGAATGTTGGGAATAGGGGGGTGACTGGAGCGACGGCCGACATACATCTTCTTTCTGCCTCTAGTAGGAGAGACAGTGATAATAGTGGGAGAAATAGGGTGTCGGGGCTTGGCCCAACGTGCGTGAGTTGAATAATTGAGCTGGGGTTGAGTTGATTTATTTGGAGAAGTTAATTTAATGAGATTCAGGATGGCTTGCCAAGAAGGGGGCAAGGGATGGGGAGCAAGTTAATTTTGGGTGGTATAAAATCGAAAGTGCTTACCATTGGGCTTTAGATGTTTTGGGGTTGTATTTTTTGGATGGTAGGAATTCGAAAATGGTATAAAAGGGGGAGATAATTTTGGGTGGCATTGAGTCAAAAAGGGTGTACTGCTGGGGAAGAGCTGTCAGTGGCAGAACTTGTAAGAAGGCTGTACTGTTATTATATTTTGAAGTTACGTTAAAAGGTTGTTGTGTTATGATTTGTCTGTGAAGCTATATATATTAATTGGAAGTGAATCTAGGAATCTAGGTCAAGAGTGATAGGGAGGTTGGACTGTGGACGAGCCGGCATGACCAACCGCCTCTACCAATCTTGATTTTATGTGAATTTAGGAATGGGTGCCTCTCTGTTGTTGGGGTGAAGGAGGTTTGACAAGGGGCGGGGGGGATATAACATTCTATTGAAAATTTGGATGAAGTTATCATGAAAGGTCTCAAGTTTTATAATTTGTTTTTCTGCTAATTGCTGCCAATAAGTATTTAGAGGGGGGATGTGGGCTAGATCGTGAAGATGTTGTGCCGTCTGGAACTCATACCACTGAGTCCCGAACATCCACCTCAGTGCTTTATTTTGAATTCTTTGGTATTTTACTTGGTTAGTAGGGGCCGAAAGTGAAATGCTGAGTGGGACGTAGCACAAAAGAGGTCTTATAAGTGCTTTGTATAAGTGAAGCTTGGTTTTTATTGAGGCATTTCTGAATCGAAAGATGGTTTGTAGGGATTTAGATGCGATGGCAGTGGAAGTTTTTGCTTGTTGATGAAATCGGATGTTTTTGTCGAATGTGAGGCCGAGTACTTTGTTAGTGGGAGAGACATTTATTTGTGTGCGGTTAGGGACAGGTGCTCGGGAGTTCTGGAATAAGGGTCTTGGGCGGGGGATGTCCTTTGGCAAAGTATGTAACATGTGATTTGTGAGGATGAGCCTGAATCCGCCATTTTTGCTCCCATTGTGCTACTTTGTCAAGTTCTCTTTGAGCTCTGTTTGTCAATGCGTCTATTGTGTCTGCTCTTATTACTTGCGTCACGTCGTCTGCGTACATTACTGTGAGAGAGTCATTGTGAGTGGGGTTGGGAAAGTCATTTGTGTATAGGATGTAGAGGGTAGGAGCGAGCACTGAGCCTTGAGGTACGCCTGCGTTTAGTGCAAATGAATCTGAATAAAGATTAGAAAACTTAATTTTGGCTGTTCTATTATCCAAAAAGTTGCAGAGAAGTTTCTGAGTAATTAATGGGAAGTTGAAATTTTCGCAGATTTTGTACTTCAAGCCTTCGTGCCACACTGTGTCAAAATCTCGTTTTATGTCCTTGGTAATTAAGGCTGTCTTGTTTGATCGTCTGGACTGTTTGTTTATGTGAAGGTAGTTTGTGATAATGTTTAGTGCTTCTTGTGTCGATCTGTGTTGTCTAAAACCAAATTGCATGTTCGTGAGGAGTCCTTCGTCTTCGAGAAATAGTCTGAGTCGGTGGTTTATGATACGTTCTAGAGTCTTCCCAAGAGTCTCAAGTAGACTAATGGGTCTGTAGTTTAGTGGGTTAGTCTTGTCGTGGTTTTTCTTGGGAATGAGGATAATGGTCGCTGTCTTGAAGCAGACGGGAATGTAGCCTGATGCCAGGATGGCGTTGTAGAGGCAAGTGAGTGCTGTTATGAAAGTGTTAGGTAGGTGCTTTACAAGGTGGTGATTAATACCCGTGTCACCAGGTGCCTTTCTCCGTGTTTTAGAGAGGATGAACTTGACTTCGTCTGGCACAATGGGAGCAGTGAGTATGTTTTGAGGGTCAAGTGTGTTTAGGTTAATGTGTGTGTCATGGGAGATGTTGTTGGGGATGGTAGTGAGATGTTGTTTTTATATTGCGGATGTGTTGTTCGGCAGGCCTTTCAATGGGGTGTGGGTGGTATACTTGTTGCCATGTCTGTATAAATGTACCTGTGAAAGCCCTAGGATCAGTAATTGTGTTGCCATTAACAGTGAGGGAGGATGTTCTGGGAGTGTCATTACCTTGTAAACGTTTTATGTGTTGCCAGAGTTCTCAGGGCGTAGTCTTTCTGTGCTGTTCTGCTGAGTGTACAAGGTGTGTCCAGTGAGAGTCATGATGAGATTGCAGGCTGTTAAGGATGTGAGTTCTGAGGATGGAGAGGTCGTAGCATACTCGGCCTGGTATGTGGTTGTGTTTGTTCTGTTCGAAACGACGATGATAGCACACTAGGAGTCGTTGTGTTTTGATGGAGGGTCTGATAGTGTGTTTGATTTTGTATGTAGTTTTTGGGATGGTTGTGTTGGTTGTATTTATGATTTTGTTCTGTAGGTTCTCAATTTGTTGGTCTATGTGTGTGTAGTGTTGTCCCTCATAGTCGTGTATGTAGTTGTCTTCTGATAAAATGTTTTTAAATTCTTCCCAGTTTGCTTGTGAGTAGTTAAAATGAGATTGCCATGGGATTTGAATTGGGTTTGAAGAAATTGACATAAAAACTGGGATGTGATCTGATCCTGAAAGTGGCCCTGGGGAAATATCATGATGGAATATATTAAAAGCTTGGTTTGAAAAAATTAAGTCAGGTTTACCATTACCATTTGGTGTGAAAACTGTGTTGAAGTCTGGGTCTTGAAAAGTTAATCTTTTGTGGTTGTGTAGTGCTAATAGTTGCATTCCATGTTGATTAATGGTATTATGTTGGAAAGCTTGGTGTCTAGCATTAAAGTCTGAAAGTATGAGTGTAGGTGCATTGTTATTGAAAAAGGTATTTAGGTATTTGTTCTGACATATTATGTGGTGGCAACTATGAGGGGTCCAAGTGTTGTGTGTGTTTTAACTGCAAGGAAATGTTTGTATGTCCAGTCTGTGATGAATACGTGTTGAATGGTGCTTTTAATCATGATTGCAACTCCATCGTTGGCATCGCTGTCGGTTTGTCTTGTTGTGTAACCAAAGAATTTAATTTTATGTATGTTGTATGTGCAAGTGCTGTTGATTAGTATTATGTCCAGGTCATTGTCTAGAATGAATTGTGTGAGTAGGTGTCTGTTATTGTAGTAGTGTCTTATGTTGAATTGGATGACTCTTAACATGATGGGGTATCATGAAGTGAGCTATGTGTGGGGGAGTGGGGGGGGGGGGGGGGGGGGTGATGGGGCCCGGGCTGGGTAGGGAGAGGATGAGGAGCGGCCTCCTCCAAATCAAATCAAATCCTCCAAAAGATAGAGATTTGGAGGTAGAGTTGGCATGTTTTCTTGGGGTTACGACCTTACGTGACTTCGATCGAGAACTGTTTAATTCAGGTGAGGGTAACTCAGCTGGGCTGGTGGGTTTTCGTTTTAGAGCAGATTGGGGAGGAATGGAGGGCGTTGCTGGTGTAGGAGGGGGTGGCGGAGGTATGAAGGATGTTGGGGTAGTAAGGTCAGGAAGGTCAGGGTCAGATGCATTGAGAGTTGGGTCAGTGACAGTTGTGAGGGAGGGGCAAAGAAATATCCAAATCTGTGTGCTATTATATCAAAATTGCACCCTATTTTCTATGGCTGAACTCTCCTACCAATAGGCTAGAAGCCATACTTTTAAAAGCAGATTCGCATCGAATGACTTCTTCCAGAGGCACAGTTCTAATATCTACTGGATGTACCCGAGTAGGTTCGGAGTGTCATTAGGCTAGGCTAACTCAATATACAGTATTATACAATTGTAGGTCAGGAGTATCTATAGCTTAAGTTAGGTAAACTAAAAAACGAGTTTCTTTCAGCAAAACTAACCTAGTCTAAAACCCTTTTATTACCGATAATATGCGAACAATTTCCATGATTTGATAAATTCATTGATGGTTGAAGGAGGAATGTACAGTAGACATTTCTTTTCATGGTCTGCTGGGGAATCTTGGACCAATTTTCGTCAGCTGGGAATTTCCATGTAGATACAGACTGACGATGGGATTAATACAATATAATGTGTAAATAATACACCAGGAAGAAGCACTTTATACTCATAATATATTTCTACTCTGTGCATCATCAAGAATATAGGGACTAGGGAGACCTCTCGCTCGTGTCATGTCTGTTGTGAAACGAGAATAACATCTGTCGTCAGGAAACGAAGCGTCTATCATCTTATCGGAAAATAGTTGCCGATTTGCTTTCAAGTAATTTTATTATCATACATTTTTCATATGAATTTTAGACAAATTCTAGAAAAAGTTATATTTAGGACCGACAGTAGTCCCATCGATAATTATGTGCCTAATAAGTCTGTAATAAGTCTGTTAATGTCATTAACCCGGGAGCTGCGGGAAGACTCTTAACCCTAGTCTAGCGGGTCCTCTGTGGCCGTTTTGGGCCTTTTCAGGCCATTCTGACTGCTATATCAACCATCAGTATGAAAGGAACTGTATTGCGCCAAAAACTAGGTGGAAATCGCTACACAATGACGCCACATACAGCTACGTAGCACTCGTGGAGCACTGACAGTGTTACCTCGAAGATGGAAGTTTAGCTGATTTTGCTACCTTGCTCACTTTTAGCGAACTATTGGTTACACTGTCATCCTCCCGCGCGGTGGGGGAACTGGAGTTAGTGTGGGCCGGGAGGCCACAGATGTCGGACGTATGGATCATTACTATCCCACCCATTTTCACTCGATTTCCACCCTTTTTTCACCCGTTTTTTGCCAGTTTTTTCAACTCGACTTATGTGGTGAGCCGCTTTTTAAGGGTTAAGACGTTCTACTGGGCGAATGCGGCAAGACTTAAGATCCAAGGCCTAAAAAAAGGAACTTTTAACACCTTATTAGCGGGCTAGGCGGTCTATTTATATGTACCGCCCAGCGGGGTGTTTTTAGCCAAAATAGGGCTGTTTACGTGATCATTTTCATGCCTAAATAAGACCCAGAGCGTAAAACAAATATCTATCCCTGAAAGGGCATAAACAGAGCTTTCCAATGACACCACAACGATCCTTTTATGACGGCTAGTTTTCTTGCAACAACCGCGCAACACGAGTGCAAAAAGCATGTAATTCGGTACTTTCCCCATACAATTCAGTATGTAGCGAGTGAGAGAGGGAGGGAGGAGGTGGGATTCGTGTCAGTAGGTTCGCCGCGGTGGTCTGGAGCAGTCATACGCTCGCTACTCTCCTGCCACCGCCACCACTTGTCTCTCTCTCTCAGCAACATTACGTGCTGAAATTGCCACACGACCTATGTCGCGCGCCGCCAGATAGTCCAGATTTATTATACTCGACTTTTGTTGCGCGCCGCTAGTTAGGGGTTAAAACACACCAGTGGCACTCGAAACAAAGCAATTTGTGTTTAGGTGAGATAATTTCCTCCATTACTTGCTCCTAAAGGTAACCTTTACTCAAACTATCAGAAACTGCTATCTCTGTTGATAGCTATATTTGCATATTGTTTGGTTTCTTTGAATAACTATTTTTTGTTATATAGTCCCCGTAATTTACCTAAAAAAAAAAAAAATCACGCTCATTAAAAATGTGTCGTAAAATTAAAATAATCATCAAAAGTTATTTGTATATGAATAAAATACAAATTGGTAACTAGTGAAGAAAATTATGCATTTAGAGACACCCTTCACGAATATGCGAATAGTGGTTCCAAGCATGAGAAGTTTAATAACGAAACCAAAGCAAAACAATGCAATGATTTATTTTATTTCAGATGCATTAAAGCTTGGCTGTAAAGGTTTAAAGTTACAAATGTGTAGTATTATTATGGTTTATAACTGTGTGCTTACCTGGTTGGAATGGCCAGAGTTTTGACCTGGTGTTGTGTCCAGTTGGCCCGGGTGAGAGCATCCACCCGGCACCAGTAGTCTGGGGTGTAGCCAAGGAACTGATACGTTAAGCCGCTGAACGCTGGCAGGAAAGTAGCTGAGTAACACCATGGAAAATAATTAACTGGTGAATGTAAGGCCGGTATCACACAAGAGCTTTTATAGTCAACATCGGTCAATCAACATTTTTCTGGCAACATTTCTGGAATATTTTTCACTGGTATCGGAAACTAGACTGATAATAAATGAATTTACGTAACCGAAATATTGAAAATGTTTACCTCCTCATAAGCTACCTGACCAATGTTGAGCATAAATGTTGAGGGAAAAAGCGCTTGTGTGATAACGGCTTAACCCCTTCTATACCAGTGACGTCTTTTTAATTCTATTTTAGCTATATTAAGACGATGTTGTACAGTTTAAGAAGAATCTGAGGTAGTTAATAGTGTTACATGAGATAATCTGTAGCCGTTTGATTGCTAGAGGTCCTTCCTAAGCTGAGCAAAATCGTCTAATAATTGCCAGAATATTATGAAAAGTACATCATCGGTACATAAGGGGTTAATGCTACAGGTATGAACAGTTGAAAGCACCCTAATGATAAGAACAAGACGTTATTCATTAAATCTGAAGGGACATGCGGGAAGGACCCATCCCACATACAGTATGCATTATGCTGTTAAAATAAGTGGGATAGATAGTATGGTTATTCTCCCTACCAAGGTATGCCCTCAGTTGCCGCCTCACACAAGTTATTTTATATTAATGATAATGTCCAACAGATTGGGAGAGAGGTATCCTGACCATGATTCGAACCCACTCACTCTAAATATTTGTGTGAGTTGGGCACCATATCCACTCCGCTCACGGTCGAGTTGATATGATGCCCAACTTTCACAAAAATATCTGAGTGGGTTGTTTTGTACTGTAAGCGACCTGGCCTTTGAAAAGACGATATCTCGTAGCTCATCCCTTTCCATCAATATGTTGTTTTTATTATTAGCTGCATGTCATAATTTTTGTAGCCGAGATATCTTATAGCTATTGCATAGTGCATTATTCTAAAGTAACACATAATTATAAAACATAATATTACAAAGGGAGGAGGCATTTTCGCGACATTTTGTTATAATGATTAATCAGCCTTCCAATTATGCATATATTCATTATTAGCTACATATGGAAATTCCCACGTTTATATATGCACTTAGTGTAGTCATTAGTATAGTCATCCACTATATAATTAAAACATGCATAATAAGAAATCTCAATAAACTGTGTTAATCCTAGGTGTTGAGTATTGTTGATGTCGACAGTCGTAGCTCTGGCGCTAGTTCAGATGCGTCCACAACTTAAATTAAATGAGATCAGGTCCCTTTGTGTTATCATGCTCACAATGGATGGCGCGCAAAGAAACAATTTTATATCATTCTGTTTAACCCCATAATAATTGTGTCAACTATAAAGTGTTATACACGAAAACAAAGAGGAAAGCCCATACTACAATATGAATTAATTAATCATGGACAAAAATCGACATTTCATACTGAAATTTGTTCAATATTAAAAATAAAGTAGACATAAAGTGGCATATTAAAAAAAAAAAAAAAAAAAAAAAAAAAAATGGCATAGGCCTACCCAACTCTGCGATGGGTTACCATCAACACAAGTATTACCATCATCAATCACACAATCACCATCATCACTACTACTGCCATCCTCACTATAACTGCACCATCACCACTACTACAGTCATCATCACCATTACTATGATCATCACTACTACTATTACAATCATCACTACTACTGTCACCATCATTACTACTGCCACCATTGTCACTACCATCATCATTGTTACTACAACTTTCACCATCATCACTACTACTATCACCATAATCTTATGATCATCACTACTACTGTCACCATCATCACAATTGTCATCAGTATCACTACGTAAACTATCACCATCATCACTATTATCACCAGTATCCCTACTACTACTACCATCATTACTACTGTCAACTACACTAACGTAACCTAACTTAACCTAACCTATCCAAACTGGGGCAAGTTCCTCATACACATGAGAGTGAGTTGTTTTGGGGGCGTTATCTCCAGTAACCATCACTAATACTTTCACCATCATCACTACAACTATCCCCATTATCTACTACAATCATCACTGCTACTATCACCACCACTATCACAACTACTTTCACAATCATGACTGCCCTCACTACCATAATAACCATCATCATCACTACTGGCAATATCATAACTGCTATAATAATCACCACAACTATCACTACTACACTCAGACACAATATAATCACCACTATAGATCATCACCCCCATGTCAAATACTATCACAATCACCAACATCATCATTACTAGTACCATAATCACCATTATCATCACTTATGTGATGTGTGGCATCCTGTGATGGTCATTATTGCTGCCACATAAGAGTGTGTGTGCCCCTGCGGGGCACACACACACAAGCATACAGACACAGTGATTTCATCACTACAACTACAACCATCATCACTACTATTATCACCATCATCACTACTATTACCATCATCCCCACTATTACTACCATCACTTCTAATGGGGTGAAGGGGGGAGGGGGGTAAAACCATATTTTGTATCTAAAATCATAATTATTGCACAAATTAAAAAAATATGTTTTTGACTGACGTTCGCATTCACCCAACAAAATAATGTTTGTGTGAAATCTGGTGAAAATCCGTCCAACGGTCTAGGAGTTCCAGGACAGACGGACGACGACGACAACGCCACTTTTTTTTTTTCTGGTGGTACCCACTATACGGGGGGGGGGGGGGGGGGGGGGGAATTGGGCGATGCCAAACTCTGCATACGCAGAGTTGATAATCATCGTTCTTCAGCATTCAACTCGTCATAATTGCGTTGTATGCTGAGCAATAGTTATATTTTATATGAAATAAACACTTTTCACTGGCTTTCCAACGGAGTCATCATAATTTTGTTAACCCTTTCAATATCGGTGACATATTTGTTATTGGAGATCAGCCACATCTTGATGTTTATATAAAGCTTAGGAAATAAATATAGTAACTAAAAGGATTAATTGAGAGAATCTGAAAGTTTTTAATGGGTAGTATCCTTGCTAACCTGACTAAAATTGTCTAATAGTTGCCAGAATATAATGAAAAAGGACGTGCCCGCTACTGAGTGGGTTAACATGTATAGTTTATTTATATGAATATAATCGCAAACTTGTTCACTCATAATTTTGAGTAAGGCTGCCAAATACAAAATGTTAATTCGTGAACGATTTTCACCCACAATAATTGTGTCTACTACAATCTATTATATCTCAAAACATAAAGGAAAGGCTAATCTAAAATATAACTAGAAAATCACACAAAACTTAGAACAGTCATACATAACACTACTCCAACTAAAAATATTCATTGCTTTTACACAGTTTTGAGTGGCGACACTAGGTTTTCATATAATATACTGTATATAAATTAATTTTCATGCTCTTACAAAAAGCGTCATCAAAAATAATACTCATCATAATTTGTTTATCATCAATACTAGTTTTCATATAAACATAGTGAGAAAAGGTACACATGAGCGGAACATGGATTTATTATTTTGTTATGAAGTTTATAGATATGTATTATAGTTAAACGTATAGCTCATTGTATAAAAAAGATAATTAAATAACAACACACTTTCTAGCCTAATAGTTATTATTCTTCGAATATTTTTACATAATGTATTCTTCATATACCAGTAACGCTCTTGTAACAGCTTCAAAATTCATTTTACTTACAAAGGCTTACAGAATACACTCTTAGTACGAGTGCTTCAAGTGTATCACTCCCAAGACTGGAACGAGACCTCATCGTATTGAAAGGTTGAAAGTACAGGCTCTCAGCCTATGCCCGAGAGGGAGTAAAGTTGGAATATAGAAAAAACAAAAAAACAAAAAAACATTAACTATACTGTATATACGAAACAATAATCACTTGGATACTGCGCAACAGGTACATACTATACCACTAACAGGAGGGTGGGAGAGGCACGAATCATCCATCTTATAGGAAGCGGCAAAACACTGGCTGTTTCCTCCAGTAGGCCTATTGATTTCATTGTTACATAGCGTTATCAATAGCTTGCCTATTTTCTCAAAATCGATCGATCGCTATTCGTAACGGAAATTTTACTCGGATCGAATTGTTTGTTGCTTTTGCCCCCAAATTTCTGAAGGATTGCCCTGGCTGCGGAACGAGATTTGAGTGTTTGTTTCGTGGATTCACGATAGTCAGTGGTATAACCTACATTTTCTATGTATCATACCCTAAATACAGTTTGTACAGTATGTAAGCTTAATAAGTTAAATAAGGCCCATTATACGAAACTATAGTATTTAAGTGTCTTTAGGAATGCATATATGATTTATCATATAAACCATGCCGTAATATTATAAAAGCGGTGCGATATTTACCGCTAGATATCCGCTACAAACTTAGCCGTAGCCGCTAGATTCGTAGCGTAAGACGATGACGTCTCGGATTGTGGCGGACCGCGACAGAGCTCTTTAGTCTATCGTCCTAGCAACAACTCCACTCCTTAGTTCGCCGCGATCCTGGTTCCGGTTTCATCCAGCTCTCATCATTAACTTAAACTCAACTTCATCCTACAGACAGACCGACTGACAGCTAAGCCTTATTCTCATGATTTAACTTTCTTCAACCTTATTTATTCATTATTTGTTCAGGTGCACCCATGTGGTCACCTTGAGGTAAACATCCAATGGTGTTCGAATAGTAGCCATTTGCCTACCAACCATCAGCACCTCCATCAGCAATTCTGCTTTGCCTAACTGCAACTTTCCTATGGTGATTTAACCCTTGTCTAGCGGGTTTTTTTGGGGCTTATTTGGGCATATTCAGGCCCTCCTGAATGATAAATCAAGTATCGGCATGAAAAGAAATGTATTCAGCAAATAACTAGGTGCTAAAAGCTTCAAAATGAGACCAGAACGAGCTACGTAGCACTCGTCGTTCTCATGCAGTGTTACCACTAACATGGGAGTTTAGCGTATAGTGGCATATTTTTTCCCACTACGCTCACTACTGGCAACACTGCCGGCCTCTTGAGAACAGAGGGAACATGAGTTAGTGGGCGGCGGTAAGCCCTGGGAGTCGGCTGTCTGGCCCGCTGCACTCCCGGCCATTTGCACTCGATTTTAACCCTTTAAAAGCCTTAATAATGCTCCTAACTTGCTGCAAATTGGAGGCGGACTTAAGTCCGCCCCCGATCTTTAAGGGTTAAATAGTGAGTTACACTCCCGGTAATATTATTATTAATTTATTTTATATGAGCGGACCTTTTCAGTCTTAGGTAGCCTAGAGTCAACTTATCTTCCTTAACCCGTTCGTAGCGAGGGCGGACTTAAGTCCGCCTCCAATTTGCAGGGAGTTAGGAGCATTATTAAGGCTTTTAAAGGGTTAAAATCGAGTCAACCTGAGTGTCGTGAGAGCAAGTGAGGGTTCACAGGGAGGGAGGAAAGTTTCCGTGGGAAAATCTTCCCTCCCTCGCCCAAATGGGCGGGTGCGTTTGGACTCGTTTAGTCAGCCATGACTTCGCGCTCATCCATAATTTCTTTCGCTTTGCCTATCGCATTATTTCCTCACGTATTATCTACCACACGTATATATTTATATATATATATATATATATATTTATGTTTTACATATAATATCATGTATTTCCTCGCATATATCTGCCGTAAAATATTTCTTCTCCCTCTTTCTTTCTCTCCCTCCCCCAGGGCTAGGCTGGTGTTGACACAGGAGTATTGCCAAATGTGGGGTTCTGAATTGTTTTTTCTCTCCTTTCTCTTCCTCTCTCTCTCTCTCTCTCTCACTCACATGAATGTTTACAGCATGTACTATATTTCCGTACATTGCTAAATGTACTCTCTGTACAGGGTGGGAGTGTTGCCATAAGTGTCACTAAATTTACCTTCCTTCCTCCCCCTCCTGTCTCTCTCTCTCTGGGAGTGGAAGTGTTGCCATAAGAGTATGTCACTAAATTTAAATCCCTCCCTCCTCCTCCTCCCCCCCCCCCCCCCCCCCCCCCCTCCCCTCCCTTCCTCTCTCTCTCTCTCTCTCTCTCTCTCTCTCTCTCTCGTCCATATGTGTATCCTAATTCTATCTTGAAGCTCTATTATATATTATCCCAATATATCACTAGGTAGCCTATTCCACATATTTACAACTCTGTTACCAAACAAAGGCAGATCCCTTACATAGCCAATCTCTCCTCTCTCTCGCTCTTGTTTGCACACTGGTAATAATGAGATTACTTACAACACATGCAACCAAGGTGAAAGTTGTGAGTCTGGAGAGAGCCAAGAGGCCCACACAAGGCAGATCCCTTATACATCCAACCCATCCCATAAACATTATATGTTACATACTTACATCAAATGCAACCAATTTATAATTGTAAGAGATAAGAACATAGGAGAAAGATAGCCAAGTGGCCTACACAAGGCAGACCCCTTATACATCCAACCCATCTAATAAAAGGCATGTTACTTACACTAAACGTGCACCCAAGATACAATTGTAAGAACTATGAACATACGAGAAGGAGAGCCAAGTGGCCCACGCAAGGCAGATCCCTTTCACATCCAATCCATCTAATAAACGGTATGCTATTTACACTATAATCAGAAACATATATTAATTGTATTCACAATCGACTAAATATGACTATAAATCAAGAATATATTGAAGCTACAGGTCAGACATTACTGTACATAGAAGTCGGAAAGAGCATGAGGACAATTACTTATTAATTTAAAATGAGTCTGAAACCTGGATTGAATGGCAAAATAACAGAGAATAGGAGGAAACCTGTAACTTTAAACTACAAGGTAAATATATAATAAATAGAGTAAGACTTACTAAATGCACACATGACGAAGATGAGCAGATTCCATCGGCCACTGGTTCCAACCACTTCAATCAGTGCCTCAAATGTTGTAATATCTGTAGTGGTTCCCCCAGTTCCTTCCTCAGACTTCCCATCATCAGCAAAATCACTAGCACCAGATGAATGTTCAGTGTAATTTACTAAGTCATCTGCCAGGAAAGTTTTTCCAATCTTTTCTCCATCATATTTCCTGTATGATTGTTTCTTGCTTGCATCATCATCAAGGAAAATCTTCATGTCCTCATTGTCAACAGCAGAGCAGTCTATAAGCTGTGATGATTGTCGTTCATGACTGGTTTGATCATGATCTAAGATAGCCTTTATATTATCATCATTAGTTGAACTTCTAGATGACTGTTTGTTGGCTTCATCAGATGGTTCCATATCGTTTGTGGTTTCACCATAAACCAACAGAGGTTTCATAGTTATAGTCTTTACAGCAGAATTCTCCATCATTGCGGTCTTCGACACATTGGCTACGAGACGTCCTTGATTTCACCCAGTGATAGCTGTAATACAAATATTGATGACTGATATATTTGAATAAGATATTTTGGATGTTATAAATAGTTAATTTTTCCAAATAAAGCCAACCCATAACTGTTACATACAGGAAAACATTCCTAATAATACTGGTCATATTTAAGTTACAGTATCGCCAGCCTGACGGCCTCTTCTACTAATTATATCGCAAAAAGCAAGCTGGGATTTTGTATAAGGTGATATATTGCACATTTATTATCATAATACAGCGTTCTATTGTGTTCAGGCTATATTAATACATGAAGAGTTTACTCGATATACCACCAGCAAGCTGTATATAAAATATGAATAGCTAAACTATAGTTTTGCAATACTGTAGTTTCATGGGCAGAATTTCAAGTAACATTGAATACCGAGGCAGTAATGACAGGTAACCACGTCGTGACCACAAAAGTTGTGTAATTAGCCTACCTTTAGGAATAGAGGAAAACATTGAATATCAGAGTGGTATCGCCCTCCTCCCTTTGTCATAGTGGTGACCATATTATGTCTGAGTGTAGTAATGATAGTTTTTGTGATTATAAGAACACACAAGAAAAATGTAAATCTGCAGAATGCCTATTGGCCCATACAATTATGGTAGGAGTTATGATATTGCCAGTAGTGATGATGATGGTTATTATGGTAGTGAGGGCAGTCGTGTTTGTGAAAGTAGTTGTGATAGTGGTGGTTATAGTAGCAGTGATGATGGGGATAGTAGTAGTGATGATGGTGAAAGTGTTGGTGATGTTGGTGATGGTTACTGGAGATGACGCCCAAAAAACAACCCACCCCGCATTTGTTAGGTTAAGTTAGTTTAGTTGACATTAGAAGTGATGGTAGTAATAATGGGGATGATGGTGATAGTAGTGATGATGGTGATAATAGTAGGGATGATGGTTGTAGCTATGCGATAATGATGAAAGTAGTGATGATGATGACAGTATTAGATATGATGGTGACAACACTAGTTGAAGTGATGATGGTCATAATATTAGTGATGATGGTGAAAGCAATAATGCTAATTGTAAGATGATGGTGATAGTTGTAGTGATAATGATGACAGCAGTGATGATGGTAATGACGATGGTGACAGTAGGCTATTAGTGATGATGGTGAGTAGTACTGATGATGGTGAAATTGTAATGATGACAGTAGTAGTGATGATGGTGAGAGTAGTAGTGATGATTATACTAATAGTAGTGCTGATGATAGTAATAGTGATAGTGACTAGTAGTGATGATGGTGACCCATCGCAGAGTTGGGTATGCCGTTTTGATTTTGGGCAAAACGGCACGTCTACTTTATTATTATTTATTTTTTGTATATATTTTTTGTTTGTTATTTGTTGTGCCAGATGCCATAATTCTCGAGGAGTGGCCATGAACATTAGGCGTTTGTCACGAACCTCTAGGTCAAGTTGCCCGGGCTTGACATCTATCATTAAAGTAGACGTGCTGTTTTGCCCAAAATCAAAACGGCATACCCAACTCTGCGATGGGTTACCATCATCACTAGTAATACTATCACCATCATCAATCATACTATCACCATTAATCAGCACTATTACTATTATAATTATCACTACTACTCTCACCATCATCACTACTACTCTCATCATCACTACAACCTTCACCATCACCATCATCAAGTGGAAAGAAGGTAGGACAATTAATGTTGTAACCTCGCATATATCATTGAAGCGAACAATTAGTAAATTAAATCATGGCGTTGCGCATGATGGATTACACTCGCTTTTTCTGAAGAATGCATCAGATAACGTTCTTGCGATTCTGTCATATTTGTTCAATGTATGCTTAAGTCATTGTTATCTACCGCCTGATATTCTAATATGAAATATAACACCAATAGTTAAAGATACAAAGGGTATGGCGGATTTAAGGAAGATAAGTTTACTTTTGGCTACCCAAGACTGAAAAGGTCCGCTCATATAAATGTAAATTAATAATAATACCCGGAGTGTAACTCACTATTAAAATCACCATAGAATATTGCAGTTAGGCAAGGTGGAAATGCTGATGGAGGTGCTGATGGATGGTAGGCAAATGGCTACTATTCGAATACCATTGGATGTTTACCTCAAGGTGACCACGAGGGTGCACCTTAACAAATAATGAATAAATAAGGTTGAAGAAAGTTAAATCATGACAATAAGGCTTAGCTCTCAGCCAGTCTGTCTGTAGGATGAAGTTGAGTTTAACTTAATGATGAGAGCTGGATGAAACCGGAACCAGGTCGCGGCGAACTAAGGAGTGGAGTTGTTGCTAGGACGATGTATAAAAGTGCTCTGATGCGGTGCGCGGCGCGCCACAATCCAAGACGTCTTCGTCTTACGCTACGAATCTAGCGGCTACTGATAAGTTAGTAGCGGATATCTAGCGGTAAATATCGCACCGCTTTCATAATATTACGGCATGATTTATATGATAAATCATATATGCATTCCGAAAGACTCTTAAATACTATACTTTCGTATAATAGGCCTTATTTAACATATTAAGCTTACATACTGTACAAACTATATTTAGGGTATGATACATAGAAAATGTAGGTTATACCACTGACTATCGTGAATCCACGATACACTCCCCCCAAAAACACAATACCTGAACCCCACCTTATATCTAGAGTTGCCCAGAAGCAATCTTGTGTCGCCACATATCAACGGCGCCACGAGCTGCGCGTCTGGGTCTAGTCCCGATCCGAGGCGGATCCCCAACGGGTTGTGGTGGATCAACTAAATTAGCGTCCTCGGACCCAGCATCATCAGGTGGAGCTTCTTCATGTGTAGAAGAGCCAAGCTCCATAGCGTACAGTCGTGCGACCGGACGAATTGTAGTCCCAGCAGCTGTCTTGAGCAGCGCCACTCGCCCTACTGAGCCCTCACCCTCGTACACCTCCACTACGCGGCCCAACTTCCAATACAATCTAGGACTATCATCATGGATGAACACTATCTCGCCTACAGAGGGTGCTGATGTTTGACCAGCAGTCTTAGTTGCCCTCTCACGTAGTGTCAATAAGTAGTCATTCACCCATCTCTTCTTAAAATCACCTATAACCCTAGAAATATACTGGTACCGTCGTGACACCGCAGCCTCGGTGAACATTGAAGGGTCCTCTAACTATGCCTGTGACTGCAAATCATTCGGAAATGCAGTTAACGGCTTGCCGTAGAGCAAATGCGCTGGTGTTAGTGGCAGTTCTTGCAGGACGGTATATACATAAGTGAGAGGACGATCGTTAACAACCGCCTCGACTTCAGTGAGTACAGTTACTAGTTCACTCCTTTTTAACAAGGCGCGCCCTGCAACCGCCCGTAAGCCTGACTTCACAATGCCTACACACCGTTCCCACATTCCACCAAACCACGGCGCTTTGACTGGTATGAATTTCCATTCGCACCTCCGCTCTCCCAAGTAAGCAACAACTGTTGGATCGTCGCTCATATCTATCCAGTACCTGGAAGCTTGAAGAAAAGTGGGAGCATTGTCGCTAAGAATCAAATGAGGGAAGGAACGACGTGCACAAAATCTCCTGAATGCCAGCATAAACTCTTCACAAGACATATTGCCACAGAGTTCTAAATGTATTGCACGTGAAGTGGCACAAGTAAATAGCAACACATAAACCTTATCCAGTTCCCTAGTTCTCAGTGCGCCGGTATAGTCTAGTCCTGTAACTCTGAAGGGTTCTAGATGATTAACGCGGCACTCCGGCAAAGGTGGAGCAGGTCCAATCGTAAATAGTCTTTCGTTTAGTCTACGGCACACCACACACCTTTTGACTACTTGTCAAATTAACTATCGAAATCTGGGTGTCCACCAGTTGAGACGCAATTTAGAAATAACGTGGTGGACCCCGTAGTGCATTACTTCCTCGTGTGTGCGTTGTACCAGTAGATCGGTGACATGGTGTGTTGCAGGCATCAGGATAGGATTGTTGGCACAGTCGTCTACACCTGACCACTTTAGACGTCCCTCACATCTAATAATGTCATTCTTCAGATGTAGCCTTAGTTGACGCACAATGTTAGGCATTTTAATCTTACCAGAACTTCTCATGGACTCTAATTCCTGACTGAAGGATTCCCTTTGAACCCATCTAATTAGTGTTACCTCAGCTGCTTTTATTTCTACTGCATTTAAGTTTTGACCCAGATTGCAGAGTCGTCCTTGTAGCCTGGCCTTTATGTTGGTGATATAACGCAACACCCAAGCTACGACCCTGACTAATTTATTGTACCCACCGATCCTTACCCACTCTAACATAGGACTCGGTGTTGATGTCGGTTGAATGACAGCTGTCACCGTTTCTAAAGGAAAAGCTAACTCAACCTCGGCATTCCATATAGCCCAATCCCCTTTGTGGAGCAGCCAATTTGGGCCTTGCCACCACAGGTCGGACTTAATCAGTTTGGACGCCGTTACTCCCCTACTTTTTAAGTCACTGGGGTTGTCCTTGGTGTGTACATAATGATAGAAAGCGTTTGGTAGTAGGGATCGTATTTCGTCCACCCTATTGCGCACATAGACGGGCAATGTCTTTTGACTATGCACCCAGCTTAGTACAATTTGGCTATCGCACCATACGTGTACCGCCCTTAGTTGCAGTTCCTTATCGTATGAAGTGCGTACATGGTTAACCAAACGTCCCAATAGCAGCATGGCAGTTAGTTGCAATTTGGGAATCGTGACCCCCTTTACCGGTGCAACCTTAGCCCGGGCGGTGAGTAAATTAATCCCAAACGAGGTAACACAATAAATAGCTACTCCATACGCTGTGGCACTCGCATCACAGAATGCATGTAAAGACATGGGTCCAAATGTGGCCACTTGGTGCGGTAACTCTAATGTACATAGGGTGTTATAATCTTCTAGTAAGGACCTACCCTGTTCAATAAGATCATCGGGTATTTTGTCGTCCCACCCCACGTTGCGTCTCCATATTTCCTGTATTAGAATCCTAGCTCTGATGGTAACAGGTAATGCTAAACCTAAAGGATAACAAAATTGCGTGACTTTACTTAACAGACTACGTTTTGTGTGCATCCCTGTCTGTTTAGTATAATCTCTGTTCCGGTGCATCAGTGTGTATTTCCCTGGTTACCATATCATCCCCAACATTCTGGCATATTCTTGGTTATCAGAAGCTACCCCATCTATTATTAGACCATCCCGAAGCAATACAGAATTTGAAACCCACTCGCGGAGAAACAGATGAGCCTCAGTGAACAACCTACTAGCCTGCCTATAGTTTGCGACTAGTTCCTTTTCACTATCACTAGACCCCTGTTAATTGTCTATGTATAATCCGCGAGCGAGTTCAGTCGTGTCTTCTCCAGAATCATCAAGATGTTTTTTAATGGTCGCGTTTAATAAAAATTGCGAACATGTAGCGCCAAACAAGACTACCTTAAACCGATAGGTTACTATGGGACTCTCCGGGTCGTCGATGTTTTTGAACCAAAGGAATCGGGTGATGTCTCGATCCCCCTTCTGCAACTTCACCATCAAGAAGGCCTTTTATATATCGCTGGTGAATGCGTAACGTCCCAGTCTATAGCGCAGTAATTGCTGCGATAGGTCCGACACCATGGAAGGGCCGGTCAATAGACAATCATTTAGACTGGGACTATGGCCTAAGTGCTTCACATGTCTCACTCCCTAGACTGGAACAAGACCTCACAGGCTTCACTGTTCATTGTATAGCGGTGAATGTTAAGGCGCTCAGCCTATGCCCGAGAGGAAGTAAGTTGGAATATAGAAAAAAAAAAAAAAAAAAAAAATGGGCTGAGCAGTCACATACCACTCGGATGGGAGTGGTAACACTGTCCTTCTTCACCCCATGATGTGCGAGGTAACGGACTTTCCCGGTACTCCCTGGTTCATCTACATCGACGACCTCGATAAACCCTCGGTTGAGATCATTTTTAACACCTTACGAGCGGCCTATGCGGTTTATTTATGTGTACCGCACAGCGGGGTGTTTTTAGCCAAAATAGGGCTGTTTACGTGATCATTTTCATGCCTAAATAAGACCCAGAACGTAAAACAAGTACCTATCCCTGAAAGGGCATAAACAGAGCTTTCGAATGACACCATAACGATCCTTGTATGATGGATAGTTTTCTTGCAATAACCGTGCAACGCGAGTGCAAAAAGCAGGTAATTCGGTACTTTCAGTACATAATTGAGTATGTAGCGAGTGAGAGAGGGAGGAGGGAGCTGAGATTTGTGTCAGTACGTTCGCCGCGGTGGTCTGGAGCAGTCATACGCTCGCTAGTCTCCTGCCACCACTTGTCTCTCTCTCTCAGCCACTTACGTGCTGAAATTGCCACTCGAGTTATGTCGAGCGCCGCCACATAGTCCAGCTTTATTTAACTCGACTTATGTTGCTCGCCGCTAAAAATAACACCTTACGAGCGGCCTATGCGGTTTATTTATGTGTACCGCACAGCGGGGTGTTTTTAGCCAAAATAGGGCTGTTTACGTGATCATTTTCATGCCTAAATAAGACCCAGAACGTAAAACAAGTACCTATCCCTGAAAGGGCATAAACAGAGCTTTCGAATGACACCATAACGATCCTTGTATGATGGATAGTTTTCTTGCAATAACCGTGCAACGCGAGTGCAAAAAGCAGGTAATTCGGTACTTTCAGTACATAATTGAGTATGTAGCGAGTGAGAGAGGGAGGAGGGAGCTGAGATTTGTGTCAGTAGGTTCGCCGCGGTGGTCTGGAGCAGTCATACGCTCGCTAGTCTCCTGCCACCACTTGTCTCTCTCTCTCAGCCACATTACGTGCTGAAATTGCCACTCGAGTTATGTCGAGCGCCGCCACATAGTCCAGCTTTATTTAACTCGACTTATGTTGCTCGCCGCTAATTAAGGGTTAAAAACCTCGCCATAAGCCTTGTAGGTGCTAGGTTCTTGGGTTAGTTTCCGCTGCAAGGCGCGTAACCTACCCAACGCTAAACCATAATTGGTTGGCAAACTGATATTCTCATGTTTCCAGGGTAGACAAACTTCGTATTGTTTTTTCGTGGTCAAGTAACACACATATTCCGAGAACTTCTCTATCGCAAATTTTGATTCCTGGTCATTCTCCACAGGTTTAATTCCTATGTGGTCTAGTTTCCACAGTCTTTCTAGATTGAACTCGGCAGCTAATTTTGGGTCCTGAATGTGAGTATCATCTTTAGTGAACTCTTCTACCGCGGTCGTGCTCATCCTCAACACGGATACCGTGTCAACCAGAACATTTGACTGGGTAGTTTGGACTGTACCGCTCATGCAGTAGCCAAACTTAGTGGGGATCAAGATTACTCCACTCTCTTTTAAAACCAGGGTGTACTACATCATAATAATAATCTGCTCCTAACAGTATGTGCACCTCCTTCAAGTCACCTACGGGATCAGACAGGTAAATACCTTTCCTACGAAGTGCATGCTCTACTTTGTTAATTCCTACAGATTGATAGTCTGGGAGTTCATCTACCACTACACACTGTAAGAAGTGTTTCTTCTTACGGTAGATGTAAGCAACTTCAACAACTTCGTAGTCTCTACTGTCGGTCACTCCTGTAAAACCTTGCAACCTAAGGGTCTCACTACCTACTACACAGTGTTTTAGACCGTCCAGCACCGATCTCTTTATAAAGGATCATTGTGAGCCCTGGTCTAGGAGTAGCCGACAGATTTGTGTCCTGCCATAACCCTCTATGGCTATCTTGATTGTGGGTAAAATGGTTGTGTCCTTCCTATTGCCTAGCATTAGTGTTGCAGTACCCCCTACTTTTTCATCCTTGACTGGACTACCTGTGGGGCATAACTTGTCAAAGTGATTACCCTCACAGTTGCGACAGCGCCTCAAATAGGAAGCAGTACATTTACCCTGCATACCATGGTCCTTAATCAGACAACCCTTGCACAATTTTAGCTTCCTTGCTTGAGCTAATTTGGCTTCATTGGTTTGATATTTGGTACAGCTTATGCTTGGGATTGTTGCATAGCCTACATGACATTTGTGGTTTCTTTCGTGATTCTTCAACCTTCCCTTTAGAACCTACCATCATATTAATTGAACCCCTTACTGTTGTCCCTTCTGACCCACCCACCGTCCTACCATTGTTCAATTGTATGTTGCTAATCTCCTTGCTAAATGCCTCTTTGAACTCCTCCAAGTTAAAGGTACGAACCTTATCTAGAATAGCTAGAGGTAATTTCTGTCTTAAAATTATGACCAGCATTTCTTGTGAGGTTACCCTCAACGCATCTAATGATCTTGTATGACACTCCATATCTGCCCTGAACTTTGTCAGTTCATCGACCCTGTACCTAGGCTGTGCTAGGTTCAACAGGGCATTCACGTGGGCTACCTTGAGCTGGTCAGTGTCTCCATACGTCGCCTGTAATAACCTCACAACACTATCATAATTTTCACCTATGATGGAAAAACCTTCTACCAAATGTAAAGCTTCATCCTCGAGTTGGCCTTTAACCCTTAAATGGCGGCGCGCAACATAAGTCGAGTATAATAAATCTGGACTATGTGGCGGCGCGCGACATAGGTCGAGTTGGTATTTCCCGCCGTAATTTAAGTGGAAAGCAAAATCTAGCGGTCAGGCAGTGCACTAGTAAGTCCCACCCACACATCCCCATCACGTGAGCTTGGCTCAGTACCGCTCTAGCCGCCACAATGGAGAGACAAGATTTGCCCGTGTTCGATTCGGTGCCCGCCCCTAGTACGTCGCGCCAGCCAAGGCGTAGGGTCCCGCTCTCAGCCGAGGAGTTAGTTCTGCTGATGAACTCTTCAGCGGTATCTAGAATATCGTTGAATGAAAGCATGGAAGGGCTTGGTGACAGTGGGGGAAGTGAGGAGGAAGAAGAACTGGAAGATAACCCTGTCATCGGTTTTCACAGACGCCATAACTTGCGGGGCGAAGATGGTGAAGATAGTGACGAGGAGCTTGATGAACACACTGGTGTTGGTGTTGGTAAGTACAATGTACATTTATATTATTTGAGAGATTGATAGAGATTATATATATTATATATCGGTGTACAGTAGAATACATTCCTTACTCATGTGACTGCAATTGCTCGCAAGTTTGATTGCAAGCGATTGAAGATTGTGGTGTTGGTCTTCATATATTACGTTTCCATTCATTATTTATAGGCGTAGGCTATATAATACATATATATATCGGTGTACAGTAGAATACATTCCTTACGCATGTGACTGAAATTGTTTGCAAGTTTGATTGCAAGCGATTGAAGATTGTGGTGTTGGTCTTCATATATTACGTTTCCATTCATTATTTATAGGCGTAGGCTATATAATACATATATATATCGGTGTACAGTAGAATACATTCCTTACGCATGTGACTGAAATTGTTTGCAAGTTTGATTGCAAGCGATTGAAGATTGTGGTGTTGGTCTTCATATATTACGTTTCCATTCATTATTTAGAGGCGTAGGCTATATAATACATATATATATCGGTGTACAGTAGAATACATTCCTTACGCATGTGACTGAAATTGTTTGCAAGTTTGATTGCAAGCGATTGAAGATTGTGGTGTTGGTCTTCATATATTACGTTTCCATTCATTATTTCCTTACGCATGTGACTGAAATTGCTTGAAAGTTTTATTGCAAGCGATTGAAGATTGTGGTGTTGGTCTTCATATATTACGTTTCCATTCATTATCTTATTATCTTATAGGCGTAGGCTATATAATACATATATATCGGTGTACAGTAGAATACATTCCTTACGCATGTGACTGAAATTGCTTGAAAGTTTTGCAAGCGATTGAAGATTGTGGTGTTGGTCTTCATATATTACGTTTCCATTCATTTGATAGGCGTATATCACGGTGTAGGGTTGATTTCATAGTATGAAATCAACCCTACACCGTGATATAGACGCCTATCAAATGATGGTATTGATATTATTATTTCGTGTTTGCGAGTTTTCAATCATTTGATAGGCGTATATCACGGTGTAGGATTGATTTCATAGTATGAAATCAACCCTACACCGTGATATAGACGCCTATCAAATGATGGTATTGATATTATTATTTCGTGTTTGCGAGTTTTCAATCATTTGATAGGCGTATATCACGGTGTAGGATTGATTTCATAGTATGAAATCAACCCTACACCGTGATATAGACGCCTATCAAATGATGGTATTGATATTATTATTTCGTGTTTGTGAGTTTTCAATCATTTGATAGGCATATATCACGGTGTAGGGTTGATTTCATAGTATGAAATCAACCCTACACCGTGATATAGACGCCTATCAAATGATGGTATTGATATTATTATTTCGTGTTTGCGAGTTTTCAATCATTTGATAGGCGTATATCACGGTGTAGGATTGATTTCATAGTATGAAATCAACCCTACACCGTGATATAGACGCCTATCAAATGATGGTATTGATATTATTATTTCGTGTTTGCGAGTTTTCAATCATTTGATAGCGGTATATCACGGTGTAGGATTGATTTCATAGTATGAAATCAACCCTACACCGTGATATAGACGCCTATCAAATGATGGTATTGATATTATTATTTCGTGTTTGCGAGTTTTCAATCATTTGATAGGCGTATATCACGGTGTAGGATTGATTTCATAGTATGAAATCAACCCTACACCGTGATATAGACGCCTATCAAATGATGGTATTGATATTATTATTTCGTGTTTGCGAGTTTTCATTCATTTGATAGGCATATATCACGGTGTAGGATTGATTTCATAGTATGAAATCAACCCTACACCGTGATATAGACGCCTATCAAATGATGGTATTGATATTATTATTTCGTGTTTGCGAGTTTTCATTCATTTGATAGGCATATATCACGGTGTAGGGTTGATTTCATACTATGAAATCAATCCTACACCGTGATATACGCCTATCAAATGATTGAAAACTCGCAAACACGAAATAATAATATCAATACCATCATTTGATAGGCGTCTATATCACGGTGTAGGGTTGATTTCATACTATGAAATCAACCCTACACCGTGATATATGCCTATCAAATGAATGAAAACTCGCAAACACGAAATAATAATATCAATACCATCATTTGATAGGCGTATATCACGGTGTAGGTTTGATTTCATACTATGAAATCAACCCTACACCGTGATATACGCCTATCAAATGATTGAAAACTCGCAAACACGAAAAAATAATATCAATACCATCATTTGATAGGCGTCTATATCACGGTGTAGGGTTGATTTCATACTATGAAATCAATCCTACACCGTGATATGAGCCTATCAAATGAATGAAAACTCGCAAACACGAAATAATAATATCAATACCATCATTTGATAGGCGTCTATATCACGGTGTAGGGTTGATTTCATACTATGAAATCAACCCTACACCGTGATATATGCCTATCAAATGATGGGAAACTCGCAAA
Source organism: Paralithodes platypus (assembly GCA_032716605.1). Lineage (NCBI taxonomy): Eukaryota > Metazoa > Arthropoda > Malacostraca > Decapoda > Lithodidae > Paralithodes > Paralithodes platypus. Next base: position 40,280,778 of record CM064531.1, on the reverse strand, counting down.
CACGAAATAATAATATCAATACCATCATTTGATAGGCGTCTATATCACGGTGTAGGGTTGATTTCATACTATGAAATCAACCCTACACCGTGATATACGCCTATCAAATGATTGAAAACTCGCAAACACGAAATAATAATATCAATACCATCATTTGATAGGCGTCTATATCACGGTGTAGGGTTGATTTCATACTATGAAATCAATCCTACACCGTGATATATGCCTATCAAATGAATGAAAACTCGCAAACACGAAATAATAATATCAATACCATCATTTGATAGGCGTCTATATCACGGTGTAGGGTTGATTTCATACTATGAAATCAACCCTACACCGTGATATACGCCTATCAAATGATTGAAAACTCGCAAACACGAAATAATAATATCAATACCATCATTTGATAGGCGTCTATATCACGGTGTAGGGTTGATTTCATACTATGAAATCAACCCTACACCGTGATATATACGCCTATAAAAAATGATGATATCAATACGATATATATATATATATATATATATATATATATATATATATATATATATATATATATATATATATACGTATATTTATTGTTCTATATATGATATTTTGGATAAATTTACTTTCTCTCTCTCTCTCTCTTTCTCTCTTTCTCTTTCCTTCTTCCTATTGTGTTTGTGTGACTCACTGTTTATCAGGTCAATCCCCAGAATAACCTTGACAATTAGCCCCGGGCACTACCATCTTGTAGTATATTCTTTCTCTACCTTCATGTATTTATTCATTTCTTCGCTTGACTCCATGTTGCTTGCAATCATTTGATAGGCGTATATCACGGTGTAGGGTTGATTTCATAGTATGAAAACCGTGATATTATACGCCTATCAAATGATGATATTGATATTATTTATTTTTTGCGAGTTTTCAATCATTTGATAGGCGTATATCACGATGTAGGATTGATTTCATACTATGAAATCAACCCTACACCGTGATATATGCCTATCAAATGATTGAAAACTCGCAAACACGAAACAAAAATAACAATACCATCATTTGATAGGCGTCTATATCACGGTGTAGGGTTGATTTCATACTATGAAATCAATCCTACACCGTGATATAGACGCCTATCAAATGATTGAAAACTCGCAAACACGAAATATTAATATAAATACAATCATGTGATAGGCGTCTATATCACGGTTTAGGGTTGATTTCATACTATGAAACCAACCCTACACCGTGATATATACGCCTATAAAAATGATGATATCAATATACGTTATATATTTATATATATATATATATATATATATATATATATATATATATATATATATATATATATATATATACGTATATTATTGTTCTATATATGATATTTTGGATAAATTTACTTTCTCTCTCTCTCTCTCTTTCTCTCTTTCTCTTTCCTTCTTCCTATCGTGTTTGGGTGACTTACTGACTGATTACTGTAGGACACTCCTCAAACAACCAACCCTCACAGCCACCCGCACTAAACTTAGGAAGGTTGTGTGTCTGCCTGGCCATGGAGTTGGGAGGGTTTTAGAGAAGATGGACCACATCTTGGAAGATAGTGGAGATAACCCCATTATCTGTCTCAGTGCCGGGAGTAACGATGTTGGTAAGGGTAGAAGTGAGGAACTGCTGCAGCAGTATCGGGATGTGTTAGATAAAGTTAGGATGAAGGGAGGGATCCCTGTAGTACATTGTATCCTACCCAGAAGAGGAGTTCCCAAGGAATGGACATCCAGGGCGATTGGTGTCAATTGCCGTTGGAGAAATATTGCAAAGAAAAAGCAATACCATTCATTGATAACTGGGATAGTTTCTATGGGAGAGATGGGATGTACGCAAGGGATGGGGTTCATCTTTCACGGTTAGGGGTTTCTACATTAGCTAGTTCTTTAGATAGGGTGGTTGTGGGGTTTTGAACAGAAATATTGAGAGTGTAAATGAGAGGTTAATTGGAACAATTTTAGCGTCAGGCGAAAGCGATAAGGATATTCAGTCTCATGCTAAAAATGATGACTATAATGCAAATAATAGTAGTGATGGTGCAACAGAAGATGGAAATGTCGCTAAAAACAAAGGTAAATTAGGTATAAAGAAAAGAAGTAAATTGAGAGTATATTACACAAACTGTAGGAGTCTATGTAACAAAATGAACGAACTTAGAGCCCTTGTTAGCAAAGAAAATATAGACATAATAGCGCTAACTGAAACGTGGATTAATACAGAAACCAGGCATTTTTTAGCAGAATTTGATATACCAGGATATAGTTTGTTTAAATATGACCGAACAAGTAAGAGGGGTGGCGGTATAGCAGTGTTTGTCAGGAGTACATTAAAAAGCTGTATTAAATCAGGTATTAGACTAAATAACGATAATGAAAGTGTTTGGGTAGAGGTTAACGAAGGTAGTGAGACCATAGTTATTGGAGTTATGTATAGACCGCCAAATATGAGTAGAAATGACGGAACGTCATTATGGGAGGAAATTAAAATGGCATCAAGGTTTAGCAATGTGTGCATTATGGGGGATTTTAATTTTCCGAATATAGATTGGCAGCATCAAATAGGAGACTCTGATTCTGAGGAGTTTATAGAGGTAGTACAAGATAGTTTTTTTATTTCAATTCATAGATACGCCGACTAGAGGTAATAATATTCTCGATTTAGTTTTCAGTAACAATGAACATATGGTAAATAATGTAGAGATAGGGGACCACCTAGGAAATAGTGACCACAATTCTGTGTATTTTAATATACAATGGAAAGGTAATACCAGAGAGAATACAACATTAATACCTGACTTTAGAAAAGCCAATTATGGTGGGTTAAGAAGAGCCCTATTAGCGGACCCTATGGTCAAAAAATTAAGTCGATCCAGGTGTCCAAATGAGTGTACCCCTTCTCAGGCACCTGTCATCTTAAGTCAGGAAGAGACGTCAACCTTGGTAGATACATACGATAATTTTATCAAGTCAGTATTCAATGCACAAAATAAATGCATCCCCAAAAGAAATTTAGATCAACACAGAACCAACCCAAATGGATGAATAATAGACTATTAGATCTTCTAGGACAAAAGAGAGGAATATATAGAAAAATTAGAAAGGCGAAATTCACCTACTTGCTTACTATCAGAATCTATCAAGACAGGTAAAAAGGATATTAGGAAAGAAAAAAAATTATGAAATTAAGGTTGCCAATGACTCAAAAAATAATCCTAAAGCTTTTTACCAACTATATAAATCCAAGGTTAGAGATGTAATTGGTCCCCTTAAAACTTCGATAGGAGAAATGACAGAAAATGATTTAGAAATGTGCAGTACATTAAATGGTCAATTTCTTTCCGTTTTCACTAATGAAAATTTGGCACAGTTTCCAGAAGTCCGTAAGGTATATAGCGATAGTATAGAAAATAGGTTAAGTACGGTTACTATAAGTAGAAATGATGTGCTTAAGGAAATTGACAGACTGAAACCTCATAAATCGCCTGGTCCTGATGAGGTATATGCTAGAGTATTAAAAGAATGTAGGGATGAGTTAAGTTACCCATTAACATTTTTATTTAACAAGTCATTGGAGACAGGTATAGTTCCAGAAGCTTGGAAGCTTGCAAACGTAGTTCCGATCTTCAAAAAGGTGACAAATCAATAGCATCCAATTACCGTCCCATTAGTCTTACATCAATCATAGGAAAGCTACTAGAGTCAATTATTGCTAGTAAAATTAGAAACCACTTAGATACATTTAATTTAATAAATTCTTCTCAGCATGGATTCACTCAGGGACGTTCTTGCCTTACTAATTTGCTTAGTTTTTTCTCAGAGGTATATGAAGCAGTAGATAATGACAAGTCATATGATATAATATATTTAGATTTCAGTAAAGCTTTCGACAGAGTTCCCCACGAGAGATTGATGAGAAAGGTTGAGGCGCATGGAATAGGTGGGGCGTTGTTGGGATGGATTAGGTCATGGCTAATTGGTAGGAAGCAGAGAGTCAGCATAAATGGTACGAAGTCAGAATGGGGAGCAGTCAAAAGTGGTGTCCCCCAGGATCTGTATTAGGTCCTCTGTTGTTTGTTATATACATAAATGACCTTGATTTAGGTATAACTAGTAGGATAAGTAAATTTGCAGACGATACCAAGATGGGGAGAACAATTGATTCAGATAGAGATATAGAGTGCCTCCAAAGGGATCTAGATACCTTACACGAATGGTCAGTAAATTGGCAGATGAAGTTTAACATTGACAAATGCAAGGTATTAAAGATAGGGAAGATGCATACAAATGTTAAATATAAACTAGCTAATGTGGAATTAGAAAACTCGAATTGTGAGAAAGATCTAGGTGTGTGTTTTTAGCAATGATTTGAGCCTAGACAACAGTGTATAAGCGTTCGAAACAAGGCAAACAGGATTCTCGGGTTCATCTCAAGGAGTGTGAGTAACAGAACTGCTGATGTTATCTTAAAACTTTACTTGTCATTAGTGAGACCCCATATGGATTATGCTGTTCAATTTTGGTGTCCTTATTACAGAATGGACATAGATTCATTGGAGAGAGTACAACGTAGAATGACAAAATGATCCATAATATTAGAAATCTTCCGTATAAAGAAAGGTTGAAGAAATTAGGCTTACATTCGTTAGAGAGACGCAGAGTTAGAGGGATATGATAGAGGTGTTCAAGTGGGTTAGTGGGATTAACAAAGGGGACATGACAAATGTACTAAAGCTCAGTGATAGCGAAAGAACTCGTACCAATGGTTTCAAATTAGATAAATTTCGTTTCAGAAAAGATATAGGCAAATATTGGTTTGGTAACAGAGTTGTAGATGGGTGGAATGGACTACCAAGTGCTATAGTGGGATTAAAAACGATAGGGAGCTTTAAGATAAAATTGGATAAGCATATGGACGAGAAGGGTTGGGTGTGAAGGGGGATCAGCAGGGTTGGGCCAATCAGCGCTCTGCAGACCCCCGTAATCCTGCGTTAATCTCTAACCGTTTTGGTAAGATGATCCTCAGGGTATTAGAGTGTTGAGCCTATAATTGGGCTTTGTAATTGGGGTTATGTGGGACAGGGATCTACCTTGCTTAGGCCAATCGGCTTTCTGCAGACTCCCATTTTCTTATGTTCTTATGTTCTTATGTTCTTCCTATCGTGTTTGTGTGACTTACTGACTGATTACTGTAGGACACTCCTCAAACAACCAACCCTCACAGCCACCCGGGCAGTACCACCAAGTAGGAATTTATTTCTCTACCTTCATGTATTCATGTATTTATTCATTTCTTCGCGTGACTCCATGTTGCTTGCAATCATTTGATAGGCGTATATCACGGTGTAGGGTTGATTTCATAGTATGAAATCAACCCTACACCGTGATATAGACGCCTATAAAAAATGATGATCTCAATATACGGTATATATATATATAATATATATAATATATACGTATATTTATTGTTCTATATATGATATTTTGGATAAATTTACTTTCTCTCTCTCTCTCTCTCTCTCTCTCTCTCTCTCTCTCTCTCTCTCCTCTCTCTCTCTCTTTCTCTCTCTCTTTCCTTCTTCCCATCTGTTTGTGTGACTCACTGTTTATCAGGTCAATCCCCAGAATAACCTTGACAATTAGCCCCGGGCACTACCATCTTGTAGTATATTCTTTCTCTACCTTCATGTATTTATTCATTTCTTCGCTTGACTCCATGTTGCTTGCAATCATTTGATAGGCGTATATCACGGTGTAGGGTTGATTTCATAGTATGAAAACCGTGATATTATACGCCTATCAAATGATTATGATATTATTATTTAGCGTTTGCGAGTTTTCAATCATTTGATAGGCGTATATCACGGTGTAGGATTGATTTCATACTATGAAATCAACCCTACACCGTGATATATGCCTATCAAATGATTGAAAACTCGCAAACACGAAATAATAATATCAATACCATCATTTGATAGGCGTCTATATCACGGTGTAGGGTTGATTTCATACTATGAAATCAATCCTACACCGTGATATACGCCTATCAAATGAATGAAAACTCGCAAACACGAAATAATAATATCAATACCATCATTTGATAGGCGTCTATATCACGGTGTAGGGTTGATTTCATACTATGAAATCAATCCTACACCGTGATATACGCCTATCAAATGAATGAAAACTCGCAAACACGAAATAATAATATCAATACCATCATTTGATAGGCGTCTATATCACGGTGTAGGGTTGATTTCATACTATGAAATCAACCCTACACCGTGATATACGCCTATCAAATGAATGAAAACTCGCAAACACGAAATAATAATATCAATACCATCATTTGATAGGCGTCTATATCACGGTGTAGGGTTGATTTCATACTATGAAATCAACCCTACACCGTGATATATACGCCTATAAAAAATGATGATATCAATATACGATATATATATATATATATATATATATATATATATATATATATATATATATATATATATATATATATATATATACGTATATTTATTGTTCTATATATGATATTTTGGATAAATTTACTTTCTCTCTCTCTCTCTCTTTCTCTCTTTCTCTTTCCTTCTTCCTATCGTGTTTGTGTGACTTACTGACTGATTACTGTAGGACACTCCTCAAACAACCAACCCTCACAGCCACCCGGGCAGTACCACCAAGTAGGAATTTATTTCTCTACCTTCATGTATTCATGTATTTATTCATTTCTTCGCGTGACTCCATGTTGCTTGCAATCATTTGATAGGCGTATATCACGGTGTAGGGTTGATTTCATAGTATGAAATCAACCCTACACCGTGATATATACGCCAATAAAAAATGATGATCTCAATATACGGTCTATATATATATATATATATATATATATATATATATATATATATATATATATATATATATATATATACGTATATATATATATATATATATATATATATTATATATATATATATATATATATATATATATGTTGGTGTATGTTGCTTGCAATCATTTGATAGGCGTATATATCACGGTATACGGTACATACGTTATATATATATCAAATGATATATAATATACTGTATATATATATATATATATATATATATATATATATATATATATATATATATGTATATATATATACTGCATATTGGTGTATATTGCTTGCAATCATTTGATAGGCGTATATATCACGGTATACGGTACATTTGTTTCCTTACGCAGGTGACCTTGAAATTGCTAGGACTCTCTCTCTCTCTCTCTCTCTCTCTCTCTCTCTCTCTCTCTCTCAAATCAATCATGTCTTAGTTGTCAAGTTTGAGTCTGCACATCCCTCATACGAAATACCATTCCCACAATTTTCATAGGCAACACAAGACAGGCCAAACGAAGAAGATCGTCATCCCCACAGCCACGCCCATCCACATCCAGGCAGCGAGCTTCGTCCGAGCCTCCAGTGATGCCCGGTGGTGAGCTAGGGAACATCTCGGGGGTAGTGCAGCTCTCACCACTAACCCCCGCCCATGGACAACCAGGACCATCAACGTCAACACCAGCTGTTGTTGCTCCTCCCAGGTTGTCAACGCCACCCGGGCTGCAGCGGATGAGGAGGACCAGGAGGACCAGGCGTCGGCTGACGATGTCTGAGAGTGATGCCGGCACCGGCTCAAGCTCTCCCGATTCGCCTGAAGCCAGGATATCCCCCACGCCAGCAAGCGACTCTAATGGCGGGCAGCCACAGCCACAGCCACAGCAGGGACCGCCACAGCAAGGTGCCCGGGGAAGGGCCCGAGGAAGGGGCCAAGGAAGGGCCCAAGGAAGGGCCCAAGGAAGGGCCCGAGGAAGGGCCCGAGGAAGGGCCGCAAGAGGTGATCAGGTACGTGCTCGGGGAGGTGCCCCAGGAGGTGCCCCGGGAGGTGCCCCAGGAGGTGCCCCGGGAGGTGCCCCGGGAGGTGCCCCAGGAGGTGCCCCGTGAGGTGCCCCGGGAGGTGCCCCGGGAGGTGCCCCAGGAGGTGCCCCACGAGTGGTCGGGAGGGGCAGGAGGCCGGACGAGCCACCTATCTTTGAGTGGGAGCACTGCGAGCCTCGGGATATGCCTGGGGTTCCACCCCATTTTGATAAGGGGCCAAATGGCGTCCAGCCTGCCTTTCCCTGTTCAGAAAATGACACCCCTTATGACTACTTCCGAGCATTCTTTGACGATGGATTGCTCGGGGACATCGTCAGGGAGACAAACCTCTACGCAACCCAGCACTCCGAAGAGATGGCCTCGCCCCACATGAGGAGATGGACGCCCATCGATATCCCTCAGCTCCTCGTGTTTTTGGCCCTCACCATGCTAATGCCCCACATGAGAAAACACAACATGCTGGATTATTGGCTGATGCATGACATTAGATCAACGCCAGTCTTCAACATGTACATGCCCAGGGACCAATACCGGCAAATTCTGAAGTGCTTGCACTTTGTCGACAACACTGCCGCACACGGAGCTGACAAGCTTTGGAAAATCCGGCCATTCCTGAACTCCCTCCTGACCAGGTATCGCCGGTTTTTCAAACCTTTTCAGAATGTTGTGATTGATGAGTCCTTGATCCTCTTCCGTGGACGTCTCTCTTTCAGGCAGTACATTCCGTCGAAGCGTCACCGCTTCGGGATCAAGTTCTTTGTACTGTGTGACTGCGAGACAGGATACGTGCTGGACCTCATCATCTACACCGCTACTGATGTGGACATTCCAAACGACCTACTGGGTCTTTCAGGGGCGGTTGTGAAGACACTGATGGAGCCGTATCTGGATGCCAACCGTATCTTGTACAGCGACAATTTTTACACCTCTCCTCTCCTTGCCAGGTATCTCCTTGCAAGGAGCACGGGAAGCTGTGGAACTGTCAGGGCAAACAGAAAACACTGGCCCAAGTTTCATGCTACACGGAAAGGAGACATCTTCCGGAAGAAGAGCAGCAGTGACAGTATACTGGCTATTTGTTGGCATGACACAAAGCCAGTCAATGTCCTCTCCACCTTCCACAAGTCCACAATGCGAGATAGCGGGAAGAAGAGATACCAAATGGACCCTGTCACCCGCGAGAAGCATCTAGTCCCTATCTCCAAACCTGACCTTGTTATGGACTACAACATAAACATGCGGTTGGTGGATAAGAGTGACATGCAAATCACTGCTGTTGACTGCCTCAGGAAGACGTGTAAGTGGTATAAGAAGGTGGTACTCCATCTTCTTGATGTCACTATCCTGAACGCGTACAACCTGTGGATGACGCGGACAGGAAGGAAGAGCTCGGTAAGGCTGTTCGCGAAGGACATCATCGACTCCATCTTCAGGAAGCACGGAACCACACGTATGCTACCACCTCCGAGGCCGATCGTGAATATGCCTGCCCGCCTTGAGAGCCGGGACTACTTCTTGACCCACATGCTTGAGTTTTGCCCCCGCTCAGCATCACAGATCGCAGCCAACCGGAAGCACGGACTGAAGCAGTGCCACGTCTGCAAACATACAACAAGGAGGAACCAAATTAGGAAGGAAACTACGTTCATGTGTAGCTATTGTAATGTGGGACTATGCGCTTCTCCATGTTACACAGAGTACCACACACTGGAACACTTCTAGACCTCTTCCAAGACCTCCTCCTCCTCTAGACCTCTTGCCAATCATTCATAAGTTCATGCAATCATTCATTCATCTATTTCAAACTACCTCATGAATTCATGTCATTCAATCATTCATATGGTGGAATAGCACACTACCCAAACACAAGTGCATTCATCATCATCAGCAACATCACCCATTACATCCATAAGTTTCTAATCTCATCCATCCATCTGCTTCTTGGTCTACCTCATACATCCATGTCATTTGTCTACCTCAATCATATAACTGCCTTTTATCTACCTCAATCCTATAACTGCCTTTTCTACCTCAATGCAATGTGGATTACACCTCCTGGGAACACCACAAAAAAAAAAATGAGTCATCAACACTACCCCATAGGGTGATTTGGAAATGTGTTGAAATAATATTATTTATAAAACAAAACAAAAATTCCTGCAAAGCAAGCGAAACAGAGAGAGAGAGTGAAAATGCACGCCTATATATATATATATATAAATATATATACGCCTATCAAAATGATTTCAATCATATATGGTATATATATATATATATATATATATATATACCGTATATTGGTATCAATCATTTGATAGGCATACATATCACCATGTACGTACCGGTACATTGTAGGGACAGAAATGTACCGTATACCGTGATATATACGCCTATCAAATGATTGAAATCAATATAGACCAATATACAGTATATATATATTGATATCAATCATTTGATAGGCGTATATATCACGGTATACGGTACATTTTTCTCCTTACGAAAGGAGAGAGAAGAGTCATAGCAATTTCCAGGTCACATGTACGGTACATAGTAGGGACAGAAATGTACCGTATACCGTGATATATACGCCTATCAAATGATTGAAATCAATATAGACCAATATACAGTATATATATATTGATATCAATCATTTGATAGGCGTATATATCACGGTATACGGTACATTTGTCTCCTTACGAAAGGAGAGAGAAGAGTCCTAGCAATTTCCAGGTCACAGGTACGGTACATAGTAGGGACAGAAATGTACCGTATACCGTGATATATACGCCTATCAAATGATTGAAATCAATATAGACCAATATACAGTATATATATATTGATATCAATCATTTGATAGGCGTATATATCACGGTATACGGTACATTTGTCTCCTTACGAAAGGAGAGAGAAGAGTCATAGCAATTTCCAGGTCACATGTACGGTACATAGTAGGGACAGAAATGTACCGTATACCGTGATATATACGCCTATCAAATGATTGAAATCAATATAGACCAATATACAGTATATATATATTGATATCAATCATTTGATAGGCGTATATATCACGGTATACGGTACATTTGTCTCCTTACGAAAGGAGAGAGAAGAGTCATAGCAATTTCCAGGTCACATGTACGGTACATAGTAGGGACAGAAATGTACCGTATACCGTGATATATACGCCTATCAAATGATTGAAATCAATATAGACCAATATACAGTATATATATATTGATATCAATCATTTGATAGGCGTATATATCACGGTATACGGTACATTTGTCTCCTTACGAAAGGAGAGAGAAGAGTCATAGCAATTTCCAGGTCACATGTACGGTACATAGTAGGGACAGAAATGTACCGTATACCGTGATATATACGCCTATCAAATGATTGAAATCAATATAGACCAATATACAGTATATATATATTGATATCAATCATTTGATAGGCGTATATATCACGGTATACGGTACATTTGTCTCCTTACGAAAGGAGAGAGAAGAGTCCTAGCAATTTCCAGGTCACAGGTACGGTACATAGTAGGGACAGAAATGTACCGTATACCGTGATATATACGCCTATCAAATGATTGAAATCAATATAGACCAATATACAGTATATATATATTGATATCAATCATTTGATAGGCGTATATATCACGGTATACGGTACATTTGTCTCCTTACGAAAGGAGAGAGAAGAGTCATAGCAATTTCCAGGTCACATGTACGGTACATAGTAGGGACAGAAATGTACCGTATACCGTGATATATACGCCTATCAAATGATTGAAATCAATATAGACCAATATACAGTATATATATATTGATATCAATCATTTGATAGGCGTATATATCACGGTATACGGTACATTTGTCTCCTTACGAAAGGAGAGAGAAGAGTCATAGCAATTTCCAGGTCACAGGTACGGTACATAGTAGGGACAGAAATGTACCGTATACCGTGATATATACGCCTATCAAATGATTGAAATCAATATAGACCAATATACAGTATATATATTGATATCAATCATTTGATAGGCGTATATATCACTGTATACGGTACATTTCTCTCCTTACGAAAGGAGAGAGAAGTCATAGCAATTTCAAGGTCACCTTCGTAAGGAAAAAAATATACCGTACATGGTGATATATATACGCCTATCAAATGATTGATATCAATATTCACCAATATACAGTATATATATATATATATATATATATATATATATATACCGTATATTGATATCAATCATTTGATAGGCATACCTATCATCATGTACGTATCGGTACATTGTAGGGACAGAAATCTACCGTATACCGTGATATATACGCCTATCAAATGATTGAAATCAATATACACCAATATACAGTATATATATATATATTGATATCAATCATTTGATAGGCGTATATATCACGGTATACGGTATATTTCTCTCCTTACGAAAGGAGAGAGAAGAGTGATAGCAATTTCAAGGTCACCTTCGTAAGGAAACAAATATACCGTACATGGTGATATATACGCCTATCAAATGATTGATATCAATATTCACCAAAATACAGTATATATATATATATATACCGTATATTGATATCAATCATTTGATAGGCGTATATATATCACCATGTACGGTATATTTGTTTCCTTACGAAGGTGACCTTGAAATTGCTATGACTCTTCTCTCCTTTCGTAAGGAGAGAAATATGCCGTATACCGTGATATACACCGATATACAGTATATATATATATATATATATATATATATATTATATATATATATATAATCATATATATATATATACCGTATTTGTACGGTAGCTTGTAAGGAATGAAATTTATTCGTGATAAATGAAAGAGAATACAGAAACTGAACTGAAAATAGAGTGAAAAAGATAATAATACAGAAATATTACAAGCAAATAAAGAAAGAGGGATTAGAGAAAAGAATAATGAGAATTACATATACGAAAGGGAGAAATATAGAGAAGAGAGACAGGGAGGAAGGGAGACAGCGCGTACGAAGGAGAAGGGAGGAGAGAGAGAGAAAGCGAGCTAGCCAGAGAGAGAGAGAGAGAGGTCAGACAGACAGATAAGAGGAGTGAGAGAGACAGAAAGAGAGAGAGAGAGAGAGAGAGAGAGCGAGAATACAGAGAATACAGAAATAAGGAGAAACAAGATAAAATAAGAGGGCTTACCGAAGGAATACCGTATTTGTACGGTAGCTTGTAAGGAATGAAATTTATTAGTGATAAATGAAAGAGAATACAGAAACTGAACTGAAAATAGAGTGAAAAAGATATAATAATACAGAAATATTACAAGCAAATAAAGAAAGAGGGATTAGAGAAAAGAATAATGAGAATTACATATACGAAAGGGAGAAATATAGAGAAGAGAGACAGGGAGGAAGGGAGACAGCGCGTACGAAGGAGAAGGGAGGAGAGAGAGAGAAAGAAAGCGAGCTAGCCAGAGAGAGAGAGAGAGAGTCAGACAGACAGACGAGAGGAGTGAGAGAGACAGAAAGAGAGAGAGAGAGAGAGAAAGAGCGAGAATACAGAGAATACAGAAATAAGGAGAAACAAGATAAAATAAGAGGGCTTACCGAAGGAATAATAGACGCGCGTGAGGCCGAAGTCAGGACAAAGCGAACGCATCCGAACGCGCCTGGGAAATACACCAAAAAGTAGCCTCCCTTCCTCACCTCCTCCCACCCTCCACACTCGCTCAATTCATTCAGAATAGACTTCTATGGGGAGACGAAGAGTTGTTCGTTCCAAAAATCATCGTTTCGTTCCGATTGGAGCCATAGTTACGTCGCTAGGGCGAGTGAAAGTGAGCGAATATTTCGGGATTGTGCCCGCTGGGCGGCTCGGTGTAAAATACCGCCTAGCCTAGCCCGCTAATAAGGTGTTAACATATATAATGGAACTTTCATACATCGTCAAGTTTTGATTCATGCACTGTTGATTTAAAGACGTCCGAAAATGCTAACCACTCCGTCAAGTTTCCCCTGAACTTCGGTAAATTTAATTTGGGCAAGTTGCCTCTAAATTGGCGATATCATGGACAGCGCGCTGCTCGTACTCCGTATGAATATCTGACTCTTCCTCTAACCCTGATACTATACTTTCATTCAGGGTAACTATACGATCATAGGTAGTTTGTAGGTATTCTAACCTAGCCTCTAGCTGTTCAGGAGTTGCACTACATACATAACATACATAAAATTTTAAGACTGATTGTTCCACACATAAGTGCAGTTTCAGTCTCTTGTCCTAATGGCGGCATTCCAGGCTACCCTGTTAACCTGACAAGCGCGATATAGACGTAGGTGCTAGGGTAGTTATTTGTGCATTTCTAGCCCTGGATTCTGACAGAATTCGTTATATTTACAATATAAACCATTATTTGTTTTCGGTATGCTTTTATTTTACATATATGATGTATATATGAACCTTCAAGAGTGCTAAAATAAGTGGGAAAAGCATTTGGGTGGTGAAAAACGAAGATATTGGCCACCCGGTCATAATCTCAGGCGAGAGAGAGACAGGCAGCCCTCCCCTCTCGCTGTCTGGGAGTCAACTGAGACGAGCGAGGCGGTGTGTGCCGGTGTCTGGGTGTTGCATAACGATCTTTTATGCAACCCACTTGTGCTACATTATCGCGGGAGAGAAAAATACCGATAAATGATGATAAAGAGGAAAAATAGGTGATAATTGAGGAGGGGAGGGAGGGGGGGGAATAAGGTGGGGGAGGAGGGGAGGCGGGTGGGTGAGATTTACATGGATGAGTACTGGAGGGGAATTATCTCACCTAGAGACAAATTCCTTTGTTTTGATAGGCCCATTTTTTTTATGGAAGGCTTTTTTTATGGTCCTGCTTCCGTGAGGCCTATCGCGTTCCCTATAGGAAGCCTTCCGTGAGGCCTATCGCGCTTGCCGGGTTAAGGGCTGCTTCACTTGTCAAGTTCTTGGATTTGAGATCGGCGCGTATAGTCCGATCCCAGGTCTTCCTCGGTCCACCCCTTGGTGCAGCTCCCTCCACAATCACAGACCTGCATTTTTTCACCCAATTTTGTTCATCCATTCTCTCCACATGTCCATACCATCCCAGTCTACTTGTACTACACCTCGCTAATACTCTTTATACCTAAACGTCTCCTCAGCTCAACATTTGTTATTCTATCCTGTAGCCTGGCCCCACACATCCATCTCACCATTCTCATCTCATTACGCTCCATTCTGTTGACATCCTCTACTTTAACGGCCCATGTTTCTGAGGCATACGTCATTGCACTTCTAACACATGAGGCATACACCTTTCCCTTCAGGGGGAGAGGCATTCTTTTCATGGTCAGGATTGGCATCAATTCTCTGAACTTCCCCCAGCCACACCTAATTCTAGCAACAGTGGCAGCCTCAGCCCCACCACCGGCAGAGATGGTATCTCCTGGGTAACAAAACTTGTTCACCAGCTCCAAAGACTCATTTCCAAAATTCACAGCCACAGGATCATCACTTAACACAAGCTCGCCTTTGCACACTACGCACTCAAATTTCTCTATTTCTGACTTATCCTTCGGCAGGGGCCCCTTTATTCTACTACAGCGCTTACTCCCATGGTGTACCCAACATTGACAGATGCTACATTGAATTGAGTTAACGCCCACTCCCTTTCCACACACTGCACATGGGTATGCACCGCTCTTTTCCACATTGCCTCGTCTCAAACTACAATGCATAACCTTGGTTTTGTTAATATTGACTCTTAAACCCTTGCTCGCCATGCCCTCTCTCCACTCTCTGAATTTGGCCTCAGCATCCTGCATACTGTCAGCTATTAGGACTAAATCGTCTGCATAAAACAGTTCCAACGGGAGTCCGCCTCTAAAAATTCTAGACAGCGCCTCCAAGACCATAATAAAGAGGAGGGGGCTTAACACTGAACCCTGATGGACTCCAACACGGACTGCGAACTCATCACTCAGTATACCCTTCACCCTCACCGAACTTCGCGAATCCTCATACATCTTCATTATCACACGCACCAGCCACTCTTCCACACCAAGTTTCCTCATAGCCCACTGTACAACATCTCTAGGAACCCTATCAAAGGCCTTCTCCAGGTCCACAAACACAAAGTAAAGATCCCTGCCTTTTAGTAAGTATCTTTCCTGTATCTGCCTGACTATGAAGATAGCATCGGTTGTACCACGTCCTGGCATAAAACCAAACTGCATATCATCAATAGAGATGCTTTGCCTGATCAAACCCTCAAGGACTCTCTCACAGACCTTCATGATTTGGTCAAGCATTTTCAGGCCCCTATAATTTCCTCTATCTAGCGCATCCCCTTTTCCTTTGTATATATTTACTATTACACTTTTGAGCCAATCCTCTGGGATTTTCTCATCTTTAATAATGGTGTTTATCAACTCAGTGACTAAGTTTACACCAATCTCCCCTGAGGCTTTTATCATCTCAGCGACAATGTCGGAGCAACCTGGAGCTTTACCGTCCTTCATTTTATTGATTGCGTCGCTCACTACAGCTGGTGCTATCAAAGGAGGGGGCCCAGATATTGGTTTTTCGATACTAAGCTGTTCCTTATCCCATTCAAACTCTACATTTAGCAATCGTTCATAGTGTACCTTCCATGCTTCTCTGATTTCATTTTCTGCATACACAATCTTCCCATTATCATCTCTAACACACTGTTCACCTATAATATCCCTACTGTCATTTTTAACTCGCCTAGCTAGGTTGAAGTTACTAGTTACAAAGTCTTCCAAAATCGGACGTTAGCCTAGTGATGAGACCCCTCAAACCCCCTCTCTGGTTTTTCAAGACTGTGATAGACATAATTATGTTTTTTTTATCTTCTGGTTTACTAGTCACTAAATTATATACACAAATTAGCCTAACCCTTCGTCAGCCAATACGGACCTCTATAATAAGTCTCAATCGTGAAATATAGGCCTACCCTTTTGTTAATTGTCATATAAAATTACATTTTTTTCCTCATAATGCAATATTGTTTCACATTAGCCTACCCTTCATAGATTAATGTAATTAAAGTAAAGAGGTAGAAATAACTATATAAACCGCTTACCTTACACAATACAGTACCACGAGAACTTGAGATATGATGATTAAACAATGAAGGAAATATGAGATGGTAGTTCAGTCATAAGTCAAAAAGTAAATAATAATGAAATTAGGAAAACAAATGTAGGGAATGATGGTCATAGCCGAGACCTACCCCTACTAGGATCATTTGATCCACAACCTCCATCACTATAGCCCTTGTTCGTAATACCTAACTATAGGAAATCTAACTGTGGGTCAAAGTCCCGGGTCTGGGCACCAATATGGCAGATTTAAGGAAGATAAGTTTACTCTAGGCTACCTAAGACTGAAAAGGCCCGGACACATAAATGTAAATTAATAATAATACCTGGAGTGTAACTCACTATTAAAATCACCATAGAATATTGCAGTCAGGCAAGGTGGAAATGCTGATGGAGGTGCTGATGGATGGTAGGCAAATGACTACTATTCGAACACCATTGGATGTTTACCTCAAGGTGACCACGAGGGTGCACCTTAACAAATAATGAATAAATAAGGTTAAAGAAAGTTAAATCATGATAATAAGGCTTAGCTGTCAGTCGGTCTGTCTGTAGGATGAAGTTGAGTTTAAGTTAATGATGAGAGCTGGATGAAACCGGAACCAGGTCGCGGCGAACTAAAGGGTGGTTCACACATAGCCGAGTCGGTGCACGAGTCCAACACGAGTGCTGAAATTTTGCTATTCGCCAATGACTCATCGAGACTCCTCAACACTCATATTTGACTCATGTATACTCTTTGTTTACTCGACACACTCATGGGTACTCGCCACGGGGTCCAAAAATGTCATGAATGCATGAAATTTGTGGGCCATGTGGCGAGTACCCCCGATTGTGGCCTACATACGTGTCGACTCGGCCGCCTGATACCGTGAGGTGAAGACGTGCTCTAAGGCGCTCTCGTAGCCGCCCGGGTCGGATTTGTGACCTCTCACCTTTCACCTTCACCACAGTTCATCCTCGACTCCATCACCGTATTTGTACCTCAAGTGAACAATCTATTTATGATAAGTGCAATTGTTGTTGTTGTTGTTTTTCCCCAAGCTGCCTGGCCGAACAGCCCCAAGGCCCCGAGCAAGGCCAAGGCCATAACCGAGTGCCCCCACAGAACCCTCCCTGCCGACCACAATAAAGCCTGGGTGACCGAAGCCACTCCATGGCCGGGAGCTGAGGAGGGTGCGGAAACGCCCGGGAAACCAAAGCCCACCCAGGGCCCTGTGCCCCTCAGCAATTATGAAGAGAAAGTTGAGGGGCAAAGGAAAGATGTGACGCTTTGGCTTCCAATCTTGGTAGATTAGGAGGTCAATCCACGCAAGAGACGCCGTCACTTGAGATCTAGAAAATATATAAGTAAAAGGAACAGTCAGAGTAAGCTATGGGTATGGCAGAGATCGCTCCGTTCTCACTCTGATAGACCAGCCCATCACCACATGACTAGAACCCAATCCTCTAAGCATCAGCTAGGAAAGGCCCTAGAAAGCCGCCTTTGGCGGGGGGATAGCTCCCCTATTTCAACCCTTTTCGGGGTTGGGCACCCGCCCTAAGTGCAATTGTAATTTGCAATTGCAAATTACAAATTAAGTGCAATTGTAATTTACAGTGTCATTGTGAATTACCAAACTAACTAGACATGAAACAGGAAACAGAGCATAATTAACCATGTCACCTTGCTACTCTGCCTCCTCCTTAATTCGTCTTAAAAAAGGGGCTGGATACCCACCTTCAGACACTATAGTGCGTTTAAAAGAATTCAACATTTTTCACAATCGTGGCCGGAGAGGAGGTAGGAATGTCCCCAAGCGAATTCCTATCATAAAAACACACAAAAAAGTACCTAAAAAAGTGACAGTAAAGAAACCATACGCACATTTTGAGGTTCCCCGTATTTGGTATAACCTCCCATCGTTGCTACTGTCCAATGTCACCTCTTTGTGTAATAAACTCGACGAACTTATTGTGACAGTTAAACAAATTAGTGCTGATATTGTACCAGTTACTGCAGCATGGCAAATCACCCCAGAAATATGCGTGATACAAGACTATGACCTCTTTCACCAACTTCGGACAGAGAGGAGGAGTAGCTATTTTCGCCCGGAAACAGCTGTGTGCATCTCGCCTGGATATTGAGGTCCCGGAGGGAATCGAAGCACTCTGGGTGAGAGTTAATCCCCCCCCCCCCCTCCCACCCTCGTCACACTGCCTCCATTATCTACTGTGTGATCTACCACCCACCACGCTCACCCACCGGCCCCGCACTATTCAACCACATCATCGATACATGTGATGATCTCAAACTCCAATTTCCATCAGCCAAGTTGGTGGTTTGTGGGGATTTCAATGAACTAGACACCTGTGAGATTCAAGAACAGCTGCATCTTTCACAAATTGTTGACTTCCCCACCCACAACCACAACACTCTTGACCTTATTTTGATGGACATGGATGAGCAATACCTCCCACCTGAACCTTTACCTCCTGTGGGACGCAGCACTCATCTCTCTGTGTTCTGGTCACCTGCCCCTACCACCTCCCATCAACAGACCCCCCGTCATCCGGACCTACCGACCAACGCCAGACTCTGCAATGCGGGGGTTCGGGCAGTGGTTGGTTCATTACCCGTGGACGGAGGTTCTCACTGAAGAAGATGTTAATGCCAAATGGGACAACTTTGTATCTACCACCACCGAAGCCTACCACCACTTATTCCCCACCAAGAGGACCAAAATGCACCCCTCTGACATCCCATGGATTACTCCTCGGATCAAGAGACTGATGCAGAATCGGAACAAGGCCTTCTACACGGACAACAATCGCTACAAAGACCTACACAACATTGTGATAAGGGAAATCCGTTGGGCGAAGAAGTCCTACTACCCTACAAAGATTCATCATTTAAAACAAACCAATATCAGTCAGTGGTACTCTAAAATTAAGAATCTTTGTGGCTTAAGTAGTGGGACTCCTTCGATCCCCTGTGTTTCCCATGTCCCTCGTGTAGATGCACCTGAACTGATAAATAATCACTTCTCTACCATCTGCCAAACCCTCCCCAAACTAGACCGCACCAACCTCCCTGCCTTCCTCCCATCCCCTTCCCCCCCCCAGTAACTGTTCAAGAATATGAAGTGGCCAAAAAGCTTTCCAGTTTCAAATAAAAAAGATCAACAACCCCAGTAGACCTACCCATGAAAATATACAAAGAATTTTCGGTGGAATTTGCCACACCCCTTTGCTCGATAATTAATGCCTCCTTAAGGCAAAGTAAATGCCCTGCAGACTGGAAAACTTCATACTCACTTCAATTCCCAAAAACCCCCTCCCCACATTCTCTTAATGAACTCTGTCCAATTGCCATAACGCCCATCCCTAGTCTAATCTGTGAGGACTTTGTATTCACCTGGGCTTACTCACAAATCCATCACTTGATAGATCCCCAACAGTTTGGCAACGTAAAAACCTCCTCCACCACTCACTGTCTTATTAGCTTCCTAGATTATATTTACACAAATCTTGAGAAGAGAAAGACTTCTCTCGCCCTTGCCTTTATTGACTTCAGGAAAGCATTTGACCTTGTTGACCACACCATCATCATCAACAAGGCCATAAAGTTGGGGCTACATCCTACCCTGGTTGCGTGGTTGACCGACTTCCTTAGTGACAGATGACAAGCAGTGCGATACCAAGGCTTCATCTCCACCTTCCTAGACATCACATGTGGAGTTCCACAGGGCACAAAGATGGGGCCTCTATTGTTCCTCATCTTGATTAATGATGCCCTAAAGGACACCCCATTCCACTGGAAGTACGTGGACGACTCGACAGTCGGCATTACTGTCGATAACACCTCCCCTAACTATGACCCCCTACAAGACATCCTCGACCGTCTTCAAGCCTGGACCACAGACAATCATGTGACTATCAATCATGACAAGACAGTGGTCATGCACATCAACACCTCCGTTACTGACGTTCCTCCACCCACTTTCACAATTGGTCCTCATCCCCTTCAGCTTGTTGAGTCCACCAAACTCCTCGGAATCACTGTGGACAACAAACTGAACTGGAAGAAACATGTAACTAACACAGTCAGGACCGCCACATACAAGTTGTTTATGCTAAGGCGGTTGAGATCCCTGGGGGCGCCGGAGAATGAGCTGAAGAGTATATATAACATCTTCATACTAACTAAAGCTCACCTATGCCTCTCCCGCCTGGTCCTCCTCTCTAACCCTGACACAACAACGTCAATTGGAGAGAGTGCAGAGGAGGGCATGTAGGATCATCCTGGGTGGAACATATCCAGGGTACGAGGAAGCTCTCACCACCCTTAGCATACCTTCACTTTCAACCCACCACTACAACACACTTAAACAGTTTGCATCTAAGCTGCTGGTTCACCCACGACACAGAAACTTACTTCCAGCAGACGCCCCTAGACCAACACGTGCAGCTCGTCACTTCAACACACTCCAACCAATACGAGCAAGAACTGACAGATATAAAAATAGTCCTATCCCAACCATTGTAAATATTATTAATAATGTGTAATAACGGCCTGTCACACCATATATACGCGCCCACCTTTAACACCTTACGAGCGGCCTATGCGGTTTATTTATATGTACCGCCCAGCGGGGTGTTTTTAGCCAAAATAGGGCTGTTTACGTGATCATTTTCATGCCTAAATAAGACCCAGAACGTAAAACAAGTACCTATCCCTGAAAGGGCATAAACAGAGCTTTCGAATGACACCATAACGATCCTTTTATGATGGCTAGTTTTCTTGCAATAACCGTGCAACGCGAGTGCAAAAAGCATGTAATTAGCCACTTTCCCGATACAATTCCTTATATAGCGAGTGAGAGAGGGAGGAGGGAGCTGGGATTCGTGTCAGTATGTTCGCCGCGGTGGTCTGGAGCAGTCATACGCTCGCTACTCTCCTGCCACCACTTGTCTCTCTCTCTCAGCAACATTACGTGCTGAAATTGCCACTCGAGTTATGTCGAGCGTCGCCACATAGTCCAGCTTTATTTAACTCGACTTATGTGGTGAGCCGCTAATTAAGGGTTAATAATGTATGCATAAGTGTGTGTGCGTGTGTGTATTAGAATATAATTATGTATTTATTTGCTTGAGTTTGTTTATGTGTATATATGTATATGTGTATATGTGTATCTATGTATGTACAGTATGTATGTACAGTATGTACAGTACAGGTAACTTGTATGGTGAGTTATCTGCTCAACAGGTGGCGTTGTGTGTGTGTAAGTGTGAGAGTCCGAGTGTAGGGGGTGAGACAGTGAAGCACGGGAACGAGATGGCTTCAGAGATGGGGTCGTTTCGGGCCATGAGTGAGCACCGTGCCTCATGTGAAGGCAAGATGGCAGGTGCTCGTTGTACTCTACGTGCTTCACATATCTCACTCCCTAGACTGGAACAAGACCTCACGGGCTTCACTGTTCATTGTAAAGCGGTGAATGTTAAGGCTCTCAGCCTATGCCCGAGAGGAAGTAAGTTGGAATATAGAAAAAAAAAAAAAAAAAAAAGAAAAAAAAAATGTGTATGTATGTGTGTGTATATGTGTATGTATGTATGCGTTATTTATGTATATATATATATGTGTCTATAGTGTATACTGTTTGTGGTTCGAGCACGGCTGAGAGTATCAGGTGGATAAGAGAAGAGCATATATGCATGTAATGTGCAAATATTTATGTATATGTATGTCTGTGTGTATGTGCTGTCAATGGTTCGAGCCCGGCTGAGAATATAAGGTATATAATATATATATGTACTGTACGTGTATTTGTATAATCATATGCACATATGTATGTAAATATACGTACATATGAGCGAGAACATATTGCTCACTAGCGCAACTTCTTATTATAAATCTATGCATAAGCATTATCTATTATTAAGTGTTCTTGTATCTTCATCCATGTATTTCCACCCTTAACAATAGAATGCCCAGCTTTTCCACATTTCGCCTTCTATCACACACACACACACACAAACACACCTACACTAAAGAATGTCCTATACACTACAATTCCCCCAAGCTGTCTCTATTGTTTTTTTTATATCCTTGTTTTGTTCTCTACCGAGGATTAACCTCCCATTGTAGTAGGCTGTACTTGACCCTACCTGTAAGGACTTGTAAGCCACTCCCTCTTTACCCTTTTCAACTCCTCACCTGACACTACCAAAACAGTTCTTGTATGTATGTATGTTTGTGTGCATACGTGAGCGTTTGTGTATACGGGCATGTGCACACTTACTGCATGTTCTTACGTTCTTATATATGTATGTATATGTATGCGTATGTATGTATATATATGTATGTTCTGTATATGAGTAAGTAAAATAAATGTGTATATGTACTGTATATCACTTACTCACATGGTTAATTTATGATAATTTGTATTTTGCACCTGCATCATTATTGTATTTATTTATTTTTTTGTAAACTGAGCTTACCATCTTCATATCTGTACATCTCATGTTCATCCACTAAATTGTAAAATGTGTATTTTCAGCTCATGAGGCTGCCATTCTTTAATAAACCATTTATTATTAGGGGTTCGTCCCCTACGGGGAACCCCTATTGTAATCATTAAACCTGGGATTTCATCCAAATTCTTCTTACGCGCCGGTTTCGACGCAATAACTCCAGAACCACTTTTTGGATCGAGATCAAACTTTCACAAGAGGTGCGTTTTTGTATTGGGCAACTTTTGATATGCTAAACATCCGGCATGGCGGCCAAACAGGCCCGTGGCAGCCGATTTCCCGAAAAACTTGACGCCTAAATACCGTCTCTCCCACGCACAGGAAACGACTGGGCTTTGGCATACGCACTCCCCTACTAATGCTCCGCAAATTTTATAGAGGTTTTGCTTTTGCACGTGGGTTTTTTTCCGGCAATCTTGAAAAAAACTCGAATTCCACTTAAAATTCCACATCTTGAAAACTACGCCGATGATCAGAGCCATGCTTGCGTAGTTGGGTGAGGCTCGCGATTCCGAACGTTTTGATACCAACAAAATATAAATGGGTGGAATAGTTTGGCCGCAGCATTGAAAACTGTCTATTCTTAAATTACTTTTAAAACCGAATTCGCTACCCACACAAAGTTTACCGTCTACAGTCTATAGGCTTCCACGCATCCCCCAGTTTTGCTTAATAACATAATCTCTTTATTATTCAGATCTATAATTTTGTTTTTTATTTAAATCTCTCAAAACCGTTCGAGTCCCTACGAATTCCAGCAATTATTTAGCCAACCTACCTATACATACCTACCCTACCAGATAATAATGATAAATTCAAATTTATTTTTGGTGAATGACAGAGTATTGGCTAAGGTTTTTAACAATTCCTCCCTTTGCCAAATGCTTAGTTTAATAACAATGATATGGACCTTTAAAGTTTTGGCAATTGCCCGTGTGACTCGTATTTTAACCCTCCTAAAGTGTTACCACGAAATACCGCTACATCCTTTCTCAAAAGTCGCTAGCATGTTGCTACATAGCCAAACAATGTTAGGATAATGCTGCAATTTCTAAAGAGTTTTGGTTTGTTTGTTTTGCAAATTTTACAATGTAGTATGACTAGAATGTCTGAAATTTTCAAATTATCCCTAGTAAATGTCTCTAGATATAAAAGAAATGGCTGCTAGATTGAAGTAAATAGCTCTACATTTAGCGGTAATATGTAGCTTTACAACTGGCAACTCTGCAACCACCACCACACCGGTACAACCACCACACCGGTACAAATGAGGCATATCCCTTACAAGATGAACATGGGAATCTGCAGAGAGACAAGTGGCCCACAAAAGGCAGATCCCTTTCACATACAACCCATTTCATCCATATGACTATCTGATTTTATCTTTAAATTCTCTATTGTTCTTGATCCCACTATAGCACTAGGTAGCTTATTTCACATATCTACGACTCTGTTACGAGAGAGGCAGATCCCTTACACAGTCAATCTCTCTCTCATATTTGCACACTGGTACAAAGGAGGCAGATCCTTAGTTCCTTACACATGCTACCAAGATGAAAATGGGAGTCTGCAGAGAGCCGGTTGGCCCACACATGGCAGATCCCTTTCACACCCAATCCATCTCGTCTTATCAAATTTTATGTTGAAGCTCTATTGTTATTGATCCCACTATAGCACTTGGTAGCCTATTCCACATATCTACAACTCTTTTACCAAGCGAATAGAGGCAGATCCCTTACACAGCCAATCTCTTTCTCTCTCGCTCTTGTTTGTTTGCACACCGGTACAAATGAGGCAGATCCCTTACACATGCAACCAAGATGAAAATGGGAGTCTGCAGAGAGTCAAGTGGCCCACATAAGGCAGGTCCCTTTCACACTCAACCCATCTCATAAACTTTACCTGTTATTTACACTACTTACTATACACCCATGTTATCATATACCTGCAACCAAAACACAATTGTAAGAAATAGGAACATAAGAAAATGGGAGTTTGTAGAGAGCCAATTGGCCCACACAAGACAGACCCTTTTCACACCCAACTCATCTCATAAAAACTCTCTCTCATTTATCTCTGTCTTCCTTACATTTATGACATCCTAGTCTCTCTCTCTCTCTCACACAAATGAGAACATAAGAAAACCGGAGTCTGCAGAGAGTCGATTGGCCCACACATGTCAGATCCCTTTCACATCCAACCCATCCCGCACTCTCTCTCTCTCTAGGACCAATTCTCTTTCTAATTTACATCAACGACATAGATGAGGGTCTCACCTGTACAATCTCAAAATTTGCTGACGATACAAAAATTGCAAATAGCGTACTCTCAAAAGAACAAGTTGACGATATGCAACACAATCTAGATAAATTGTCATGTTGGGCCCAAATTTGGCAAATGAGTTTCAATGCGGATAAATGTAAAGTACTACATGTCGGATACCTAAATGAGAAATCAAACTATTCGATGAATGGCACTCAGCTTAAGAATGTAAACAGAGAAACCGATCTGGGAGTAACAATATCGAGTACCCTAAAACCGAGTCAACAATGTTCAGAAGTTGTTAAGAAGGCAAACAAAATAATTGGCTTTATAGGCAGGTCATTTGAGCATAAATCCAAAGAAGTTATCCTAACCCTTTACAATTCCTTAGTCCGCCCTCTTCTGGAATACTGCGTTCAATCCTGGTGCCCTTATTACCAAAAAGATATAAACAAGCTAGAACGAGTTCAACGTAGAGTTACCAAAATGATACCTAGCCTAAAGAACAAACCATACGAAGAGCGTCTTAGAGAATTAAATCTATTTCCTTTAACCCAGCGCAGATTAAGAGGTGACTTAATTCAAGTGTTCAAAATCATCAAAGGCATCGACAATATGAACTGTAGTAAGTACTTCACTATCGACCAATCTAATTACACGTGGGGAATCGGTTGCAAAATTATTGGTAAATCTTTTAACTCGCACGAATCTAAGAATTTCTTCTTCAATCGAGTTGTCAACTTGTGGAATGGGCTTCCCTGAAACGTTATAGACTGCATCACCGTTAATTCATTTAAGCTCCGCCTAGACAAATATCTCTCATCAAACCCGCGACTGACTGCGTTTGTAAATGAATAACTTTGTTTTGTCCCCTCCTCAGTTACTAACCCATCTGTCCTCTACTAACTTCCTAATCCTGCCACGGACATTGGTTCCAGGGCAGTGATTCCCTTTCCAATGTTCCCTTACCCACTCTAAACCACTGTTTGGACACTTGATCCTCAGTGTTTTGGAGGACAAGCAACCTAGAAGGGTCACTGGATCTGTTGTTGCTTGATTTCCTTTGTACTCCCTTTGTACTCTCATATTTATCGCTATCTTCCTTACGTTTACGACATCCTATTCTCTCGCCATACTCCCTCTCTCCTTCACAAATGAGAAAATAAACAAATAAGAAAACGGGAGCCTCCAGAGCCGATTGACCTACATATGGCAGATCCCTTTCACACCCAACCCATCTCGTTCTATCTAATTTCAAGTTGAAGCTCTATTGTTCTTGATCTCATTATAGCACTCGGTAGCCTATTCCACATATCTACAACTCTGTTACTAAACGGATAGAGGCAGATCCCTTTTACAGCCAATCTCTCCCTCTCTCGCTCTTGTTTGTTTGCACAATCTGCTCCTTCTGTAGTTTCTCCATACCCGATAAGTTAAATGATCTTTTGATATCTGTGACACAGCATTTGTATCAAACACAATACCCTGCTTGCAAAACCGTCGAACCCCGGACAACGTTGCTTGCAACTTTAATTATTATTATTATTATTATTATTATTATTATTATTTATTTTATTACATACGTGTTAACTCGTGGTGAACTCTGAATAACTCTTCATTATTCGTGTTAACTCGTGTTAACTCGTGTAAACCCGTGTAACACTCTTTGCTGATTGGTCTGTGACGCCTGCCAACGTTGGCAGAATCGCCTCCCGGTAGCCACTAGCGCTCGCCAGGGCAGTGAAATGGGCTACAGTCTATCTACAATGTTGTACTTTCTTTCTTGTGAATCGTCATGTCACAGGGAGTATAGAAGTGGTCTTTATTTTCGACTGTGACAATGCATTCTATTTGATATCATCAGTTATAAGTTTATTGTATAAGACTGAATGATACAGCTAGAGAGTGTGAGTGAGTAAGTGCAGGAGGCAGAGGGTAGTCGCGTAGTGTTACGTGTTGTCTCGGTGACGTCATGCAACGGCCGGGCCCTCTGAGTGGCTGGCCGCCTTGCAGCCCTCCCGCCACGTCAGGAAGTGGTCCCCCCCGCAGTCCCTGCTGCCTTTGTGTCTTCCTTGCTCAGAGCTTGCCTGATCAGCATACCCTTCACACCTCCCTTGCCACCTGTCCCCGACTTCTACCTATAGAACACTTTCTCTCTCTCTTAACTTCTTACCTCTCATTCTTCCAATCTATTTAACATCATAACTCCCCTTTGGTTCTGCACGATTTCATATATCGGCCATCGTATTATATGCTGAAGCTCTCAGATAGTACATGTTTAGTTAGGCATTTTGGAAGGGTTACCATTTTGTCTGTAGAGGTTCGACACACTCGCGTTGTCTCCCTACCTATCTCTTGGTTGTCTGCTGGGCTATTTAATGCTAGACTGGGTAAGGCGACTGGTGTTGTGATTTCCGATGTGTACCAAGTTTTGTTGAACTTGTACAATCGCAACGGATACGAGGGAAGCCTAGGTTGTCTTTCTGACTGTGTACCTTGTGAGTTTAGCATTGTGTTGCGAGTGAGGGCTTTTGCCTCTGCCACCCAACACTGTGCTAACTCGTTTTGCTTTGACTTGAAAAGGGTCGCCAGGAGAGAACCAGATACTAGCAATCTGGATCTCTCAAGAGAGCACCCCGTCATTTAACGTAATTTGGCCGCACAGTCTTAAGGACCTCACTAGGCTACGAGCCGCTTGCTCAGCCATTGTTTCCTAGCCTACGACATCCCAGCTAGACTTTATTCGCCTAGCAGACATCCGATTAGGATTATAAACTCTTATGTTATGTATGCAGCATTTTTATTCACGTTGATTGTAAGCCTTGGTTGTTGTTGAGTTGCACAACCCGAGTAGGCTTTTGCGTTGTCTGAGGAAGTACTTCTTTTGTTGTTGGAGATAATACTATTGCGCATTTATCATTATTCCTGTGCCAGTTAACACTGTATGTCCATACACTTGTCATATCTTGTTCCTGCTTTATATAACAGTTCAAAATCCGATTCGATCATCTTAAGCAGCATCAGACTTTCTTCAGAAGATTCCTGTTCGATGTTTTAGGACTTTCATTCACTTTCTTTAATTATTGTTTATTATTGTTTAGAGTAACTTTAATTATACCTTCTTCTTGTTTGCATTAAATCATTCCAGTGATTTATAGCTCTCTATCTTTTCTTGTATACATTATTAACGTAATTTATGTTGTGATCAGGCTGTATCAGAGATCATCAGCCTGTAGTAGTATACCGAGTTAGAGGATACCCCGCTATCGCAGATTTAACTCTGGAGGGTATAGGTGTTTTTGTGCGCCGGCATTATAAGTTCGAGGGTTGGATCTAGTGTTACCGTTGTGGCTGTGTGCCTTTCTAATCCAATGATTAAGAGCCCTTGTCTTATACGAGTCCCGACTCGTAACACGTCGCTTTTCGTCATCATTTCGACGTTGTATTTTGTATGTCAAAATCAAATGTATGTGACTCCAGGTGTTGTTTTGCATCCAATTAATATTTATAGTTACTTTATTCACATAAAATAATAAGTTTAATTTACAATTTTCCTTTACTCAAGTTTTAAATGATTTGTTAACAGAGAAACAAATAAGTAATATGAATTAAATACTTTTTGGAAGAATAGATAAAATAATTATGATGATTAAGCAATTTGTGGGATACCGTGGGAACAAAAAAAAAACAAAAAATCTATCAAACGTAAATCTTCTGTCTCCGAAGCTCAGGCCTCGCACAGCAAGACGGAGGGGAGGGTTGAAATATTTTGTAGACTATCTTATTTATTGTTTATCTATGTGCTGGAAGGATATTATATTTTTCAATTCCATCGCATTATACATGATTCAAAGTTACAAAAAGTCCAAATAAGACATAGTTATGTTAATGTATAAGGGAGTTACGTAGATGCATTAGAGAGATAGATAGATATAAAGAGAGTTGCAGAGGGGGAAGTGAGGGATAAACACGAACTATTATGAGACAGACGGGTCTGGGTCGACCTGTTTATATCCATCTTTATGTATTTATATATGGATTGCTTTCAACTTTTTCTGTTTTTGTTTCTACTTTTGTCCGGTGATATAGAAGTTAATCCCGGTCCTCACAGACAACTTGCTACAAGTTGTCGTGTATTTTATTCCAATATTCGTGGTCTCTATAAGAACATCAAGGATCTTACATTGGCATCTGTTGATTATGATATTGTCTTTTGTTCTGAAACCCTTGTCTCTGGTTATAGAGATTATTCTGAACTTCTTATACCTAACTTCGGTAAACCAGTTCTTATTCGGCGTGATTCTATTCCTCGTGCTCGTGGAATGAGCTTGTATATTAGATCTGGGTATAATGCGCAGTACTTAACTAACCATATTTGTAAATGCCCTGAGATGCAGTTAGTTAAAGTTTCCAGCAAGTATCATAATCATTACATTTTTAGCCTGTACAGAAATCCTGATGTTAACAATGACATATATGACTGCCTTTTAACAGCCATGGCTTCAATACAGTCTGTAGATGTCAAATCATCTTTTATTTTTGTTGGTGATGTCAATGCGCATCATCAAGAGTGGTTGAACTCGGTCTCTCCAACTAATAGAAATGGTCATGCTGCATTGGATTTTGCAAACTTATCTGGTTGTGAACAGCTAATCCAAGGACCTACTCATATGTCTGGAAATTGTCTTGATCTAGTACTAACAGACATTCCTGGCGTTGTAGAAACCTCCGTTCTTGTACCTGTTGGCACTTCCGACCACAATGCCATCATGTGTAAAATTAATCTTGATTTTTCTGTTCCTGATATTACTCTCTCACGTAAAGTCTACCTTAAATCCCGGGTTAACTGGGACTGGGACAACGTTTGTAATGATGTTTGTAATATTGAGTGGAATCACATACTAAGATCTCATGACCCGGTTTCAGCTCTCAACAATTCCCTTCTTGGTATCCTTCGCAAAAGAATTCCATCAAAGACAATTAAGTCTCGTATCAGGGATAAAGCATGGTTTAATGATGACTACAAGCGTGCATTATATGACAAACAGGCTGCATATCGTCTATGGAGGCGTAATCAAACCCCCTTGCATTGGGAAAATTATGTTTTTAAAAGGGCAGCTGCACAGAGAGTTTATGATGGTGATGAGAGGGATTATAACTCCCATCTTCAGGATGTTCTGGCAGGAGCTACACAGCCTCATAAATGGTGGTCCGCTTTGAAATCCTCTTTATTTGGAATATATTCCTCCATGCCTCCTCTTTGTGATTCTGATGGCTCCATCTCTTTTTATCCATTATCGAAGGCAAATATTCTATCTAATATTTTTATTAATAAGCAGAGTAATCAGGAATTGTCTTTGCCATTGACATGTTTCCCTAGACCCAACCTCAATTCAATGGCATTCAAATCAGCTGAACTGAAAAGGTACTTGCTGGATCTTGATACCTATGGTGGCACAGACCCGGATGGGCGTTTCCCTCTCTTTTTTAAAAAGGTTGCAGTGGTCTTGGCACCTAAATTGGCAGTGGTGTTTAGGTTGCTTAGGTAGTTTTCCTCTTTGCTGGCGTAAGGCTATTATCACTCCTATTCCAAAGGGAAATACTGCCTCATCATCTCCTAATGACTATCGCCCTATTTCCATTACACCTATCCTATCTAAGCTCTATGAGAGGCTTTTGTCCAGACGCCTTTCCTCTTATTGTAATAGTCATAATTTGATACCAAACTCACAGTTTGGTTTTCGTAAGGGACTGGGTACATGTGATGTACTTCTGACACTCACCCATGACTTGCAATCTTCATTGGACCAGGGACATGAGTCTCGCGTCGTGGCTATTGACTTTAGTTCTGCTTTTGATTTAGTCAACCATAAAGCACTTCTGTTTAAGTTACAGCTCATTGGTATTGGTGGCAATTTTTTAAGGATCTTTGAAGATTTTTTGACGAAAAGATCTCAGTCTGTGGTCATTGATGGGTGTCATTCCCCTTCTGTTACTGTTGTTTCTGGTGTTCCACAAGGCAGTGTCCTTGGGCCTTTGCTTTTTATTATTTTTACTGCTGACCTGTGTTCCGAGCTTGAAAATAAACTAATCTCCTATGCTGATGATACAACTTTATATGCGTCAATTGCATCACCAATAGATCGACACGTAATTGCTACTGCTCTGAATAGGGATTTAGCCAAAATTACATCATGGTGTGAACTTTGGGGCATGAAACTTAATGCTAGTAAAACACACTCCATTATCATCAGCAGATCTCGTACCTTGGATCCTCCCCATCCTTATCTACAAGTTTCTGGCGAGCAAATTGAGAATGTGGATACTCTGCGTTTGTTAGGAGTTACTCTTGATCCCAAACTTACTTTTGAAAAGCATATTCGTTCTTTCTCCTCTTCCATTTCCTAAAAAATTGGTCTGCTTCGCAAGGTTTATAAAACATTTGCTTGTGATGCCACAGTTATCAAGTCTTTTTATGCTTTTATTTTGCCACATTTTGAGTACTGCTCACCTGTCTGGTTGTCAGCAGCTGACTGCCATCTCAAGTTGCTTGACAGGTCGCTAAATTCCATCAGTTTTATTCTACCTAATTTGTCTCTTGATCTGTGTCATCGACGTAAAGTTGGTGCCCTTAGTCTTTTTTAAAGTTTTTAACAACCCTCAGCATCCCTTACATGGGGTTCTGCCTGGGCCCTATGTCCGGGCTCGTGCAACTAGATTCACAAGCAATCTTAATGATCTTGCCATGAGCCGTGTTATTTTTTCTACTACACAGTTTTCACGGTGTTTTGTGCCGGCCATGGTTGACTTGTGAAATAAGTTGCCAAATGAGCTAGTCAATTCAGCTAATATCTCCATTTTTAAGTCTAGAGTTAATGCTTTTTTGCAGCATTAATTCTAATTTTTAAACTTATTTTATTCTATTTTATTGTATTATATTTAAGCTTGATATCCTCCACTGCATAATATGTTATCTGTGTTTAATATGTGTATATGTACAGTACAGTATACAGTGTATGTTTTTATTTTTTCCTAAGTTGCCATAGTCTCTCTCCAGTGCCTCCGGGTGTTTTGTGTGGATTGATCTTGATGGTGTTTCTGCACCCTGGTTGGAGACTTCGGCATCTCATATAATAATAATAATAATAGACGGACTTAATTGGTTCTGAAAAGACAAAGGAGACATTTTTATTGACTCTTTTTCATGTTATTATTTGTGTGTTAGAAGGGTAATATTATTTTCAATTCCATCATATTAGAAATGATTCATAGATTAAAAAAAGACCAAATAAGACATAGTTATATATATGTAAGGAGATAGATGCATTAAATAGACAGAAAAACAAAAAACAAAAAGTTGTCTCAATTTCTCTGGTGAACATTACCCAAATATATGAGAAAAATATAAATAAAATCATAGTAATGAATATTATCGCTGAAATAAATATAGAAAATGAATAATCATGTACGAGGATTGTTAATATTGACACTCGTGTTGACCCGTGTTACACTTGTGTTGATCTGTGTTACACTCGTTTTGACCCGTGTTACACTCGTGTTGATCCGTGTTACACTCGTCGTGACTCGTACCTACTCTTTGTTTACGTGCCCTGGAATTTGACCGTTATTTTTCAAATTTTTGACACTCGTCTTGGGTTCGTGTTACACTCGTTTTGACTCTCAGTTACTCGTACAGACTCTTGCATGAACACGTGTTGACTCGTATTGACTCGAGTTAACTCGTGTTACACTCTCGTTGACTCGGGATCAATTGCTACTCGCGGCCGACTCGGCCTCCAGCGACGGCGATAATCGACGAGTGTGACTCGTGTTGGACTCGCGCACCGACTCGGCTATGTGTGAACCACGCTTAAGGAGTGGAGTTGTTGCTAGGACGATGTATAAAAGTGCTCTGCCGCGGTGTGCGGCGCGCCACAATCCAAGGCGTCATCGTCTTACGCTACGAATCTAGCGGCTACTGCTAAGTTAGTAGCGGATATCTAGCGGTAAATATCGCACCGCTTTCATAATATTACGGCATGATTTATATGATAAATCATATATGCATTCCTAAAGACTCTTAACCCTTAACTAGCGGCGCGCAACAGAAGTTGAGTATAATAAATTTGGACTATCTGGCGGTGCGCGACATAGGTCGTGTGGCAATTTCAGCACGTAATGTTGCTGAGAGAGAGAGACAAGTGGTGGCAGGAGAGTAGCGAGCGTATGACTGCTCCAGACCACCGCGGAGAACCTACTGACACGAATCCCACCTCCTCCCTCCCTCTCTCACTCGCTACATACTGAATTGTATGGGGAAAGTACCGAATTACATGCTTTTTGCACTCGTGTTGCGCGGTTGTTGCAAGAAAACTAGCCGTCATAAAAGGATCGTTGTGGTGTCATTGGAAAGCACTGTTTATGCCCTTTCAGGGATAGATACTTGTTTTACGCTCTGGGTCTTATTTAGGCATGAAAATGATCACGTAAACAGCCCTATTTTGGCTAAAAACACCCCGCTGGGCGGTACATATAAATAGACCGCCTAGCCCGCTAATAAGGTGTTAAATACTATACTTTCGTAACTATAATAGGCCTTATTTAACATATTAAGCTTACACACTGTACAAACTGTATTTAGGGTATGATACATAGAAAATGTAGGTTATACCACTGACTATCATGAATTCACGATAAAGGGTAAAGTTACTTTATTTAATAATCACAAACCTGTTATGCAGTCTTCCTGCTTGTTGAAACTTCGAAATTCATATACTGGATATACTTGAGGAAAAACTTTGTTAAAACCAATAATAATTTGGCTTTAAAAGAGGAGTGTCGACAACTGATGCAAGTTTTGTTTTAAAAGAATTGATGTTCAATCACTCTCATAAAAATGACTCTGGATTCATAACATTTATTGATCTGTCCGAGGCATTTGATTATGTGAATCATTTTCTATTGGGTGAACAATGATTGACTAAGGGAGTCCCAGTGGACTTAGTGTATTTTCTTATGCATTACCTCAGAAATCAATTAGCTAATGTGACATGGAAGGGACACCGGGGATCCTTTTCTTTTGTGGAGAGGGGAATAAGACAGGGAGGAATACTATCCCCCTTCTTATTAAAACTATAGATCATATTTAAGAAGAATTGTCTAATATCAATCAAGGGTGTCAACTGGGAATAACAAAAAATAATAATTTGGCCTATGCCAATGATATAGCTCTGATTGCTCACGATCATGATGATATGGAAAAATTGTATATTAAATTGAAAATTGAATTTGAAAAATATGGCTTGATTATTAATAAAAACAAGATAAAATGCATGACATTCAAAAGGTAAGGAAACCAAGCTTTGGGTAATACTATAAAATTACATGATGATGAACTAGAGCTAGTAAAATCGTTTAAATATCTGGGCCATGTGATCTCTTCTTCTCTACATGACAATGATGATGTTGATTTAAGGCGGAACACATTTTATTCTAGTTTTAATACAGTAATTAGACATTTTTCATATGTTGATAAGAAAACACTTTTATTTTTATTCTCTTTATTCTGCTCTCAGTTGGAAGGACCATATTACCAGTCTTGCTAAGGCAGCCTCCCAGAAGCTGGGTGTGCTCAACCGCCTTAGGGGGTTCTTTTACCCTGCATAGCTTCTTGCTCTGTACAGGGGCATAGTGCATCCTTGTATTGAGTATTGTTTACATGTGTGGGGAGGTTCCTCTCACACCGCTCTCCTAGACAAAGTTGAAAGGAAGGCCTTTCGTATAATTAACTCCCGTCCGCTCACCAACTTTCTGCAATCTGTTTCTCTCCACCGCAATGTTGCATCTCTCTCGCTATTCTATTGCTACTATAATAATCAGTGTTCCTCAGAGCTTTCCCAGTGTATACCACCTCCTTTACGTAGGGCACGTGGTACCCGTCTTGCAACTCAATCCCACCCCTACTCTGTGCAACTCTCCAACCCGAGCGTGAAACGTTACTCTCAAACTTTCTTCTACTCAACAGCTGAGCTCTGGAACTCTCTCCCAGAATCAGTCTTTCCCTCTTCCTATGACTTAAATTGCTTCAAACTCTGTGTGTTCAGGCATTTTGGCTCGAACGTTCCTTGATTTTGGACCTGTCACTCTTTCAACTATGGGGGACGCACTCGCTATAGGCAGTTCTGCCTTTTGCCTCCCTCAATCACATAAAAAAAAAAAAAAAAAAAAAAAAAAATTGACTTCCACTCTGGAACAATTGTAAGACTTTCTCTACAAGTATTTTCAAAACTGTTGCCTTAGCTATTAACAAGTCAATGAAGCGGATCCTTGGTGTACAGTCACTCATTTGTGGACCCCCACGTAATAGTAGGTTTTAACCCGTCCAGCCCCGTCTATTTTTTTTATTTTTGATCACCAAAACCCGGCCAATTTCTCGAATTTGTTGGTGTTTTTAAATAAAGCTGAGAGGGTTAGAAAATAATAAACATGAAAAAATATGAAAAAAGTGCTTACCTAGGTCATTTGGGGGTCCTGGGTGGGGTGTGGGGGTCCCCTGCTTCAGTGGAGCCTTAGCGCCATTTCAAATCTCCCGCGCCAGCAGCCAGCTGCCAGCCGCCAGGCAGCATGACTTATTTTGCACCTCTCGAACATAAAGTGTGCTTCAGAGTTCATAGAATGTCTTTGTGTATCACAGAATGTCAATATAACTGAAGATGTAGTGTGATTAGTGCCTTCATTCAAGTATTACAAGTGCGTTCGAGTGGCAGCGTCCCCGTTGCCATGGTGAGGGGCGGCCATCTTTGCTCAGGACAATAACAAAACGCACGCACGAACATACGGCCAGCACACCGAGTGACCCACATTCCACACCACCCTTCCCTCTTTCTTTCTCTGTCTG
Organism: Paralithodes platypus; assembly: GCA_032716605.1. Lineage (NCBI taxonomy): Eukaryota > Metazoa > Arthropoda > Malacostraca > Decapoda > Lithodidae > Paralithodes > Paralithodes platypus. The sequence continues at coordinate 40,243,999 of CM064531.1, read as the reverse complement.
GCTGTCACTTTCACTCAAGGTCACTCTGTCTCTCCTTTTCATTGAATTATTTTTACTTGTTCATTGTTTTATCTAAGATTATGAGGTATATACATTGTTTTACGCACTTATTGACTTAGAATGGCGAGAAGATGGCGAGAGGAGTGAAGGGTGCGTGTGTAGCTCTCTCCCTGTGTATCCTCCTCCTCAACATACAGAGGGGCTGTGTCGATATAAAGGTGCAGAGGGGACCGGTAGTGTACCAGGTCAACACTAAACAAGTATTGAGGGACCTCGTCACACATAAGTGAACCTTCTGTCACCATTCCTGCCTGGTCAAGTTTATATATCGGGAAGGCACAGCGGCTTGGCAAGTACTCTGGCACAACCTCGCTACAACACCTATTGTGCTACACTCTAATTAGCTGTGGAGATGTAGAGACCAACCCCGGCCCGAGGTCAACACTGAAGAAACCTCACCACCAACCAAGTAAGACAGACACCGTCATTTCAACAGTCCCTAGCAGAAAAATTCGTTATTACAAACTGGGCCTACAGGTACCCCAGCCTCCCGTCACGCTCCAATTCAGCCCACAACACAACCCAACACGGTCGGCGACCCAGTCTCCCGTCACGCACCAATTCAACCCACAACACAACCCAACAATATCGGTGGCTCAACATGTAACCGGAGCAGCTAGGAAGAAAGGTATCAGTCGCAACAACATCAACAATGGAGCAGCATTTGCAGCCAGGAACAAGGACAACATCATCAAACAGCAAATACAGGTGGGGATGGGATGGGTCATAGGGGGAGACATAACCACAGACAGTCCCCAACCCCCACGCTCACACCCTAGCAGCAGCACAGCTGATCACCACACCGCCAGACGTACGACGAACAATAAAAAGAAGCTATGTACAGTGTGCGATATTAGATTCAACAAAAGGAGTCCAACATCACAATGTAGTATTTGTAATGAAACAGTACACGATCGATGTACTTATGTTACCAGCAGAAAAGAAGTGGAATGCGATAAATGCAGGGAATTAGCAATTACCCACTCCACCAACACTACATCACCCACAGCATTACCATTAATACCACAGATATCGGTGACCCAAGTAGCACAACATGCAACAAGAACAACAATAAAAACAGTTAGCACTCGCAAATACATCAACAGGGAAGCAGCATCAACGGACAATGAAAACAAAAACAACAACAGCAAACAACGACAGCCCGACCGCGAGTATCCCATGCCCCCTCCCCTGCCCTCTCCCGCACAAACAGCTGATTGACGCGGACCAAACCACACCTCCAGTCGTATGATAAACAGTAAGAAAAAACTATGTATAGTCTGTAATATTGGTTTCAACAATAGGAGTTCACTTTCACAATGCAACAGTTGTAATGAAATTGTTCATAACCGATGTACTTACGTTAACAGTAGAAATGAAGTTGAATGTGTTAAATGTAGGAACTCAGCTGTACAACACCGCGAAACCATTTGTTTTATTTGTGAATCACTCATAACACGACGTCAGAAGATCCAAAACTGTGTAAAGTGAAAACATGTAGCTCACATGAAGTGCATCTCTAAGAAGACCAACAGTGAAGAACGGGAATTCCTTTGCAATAAGTGTGCCTTGCATTCATTACCGAATATTAATGTAAATGATCCAAGTATTAACAACTCAGAATCCAGCCAGGACACATTCAAAATCAAAGATGAATACAGAGTGTTCACCAACAAAGGGCTCCATCTTATCCACATTAACGCCAGATCAATGTACCATAAATTGTCAGAAATAAACTTGCTAGCTAATAAGGCCAAAGCTTCAATAATTGCAATCACAGAAACCTGGCTGGATTCAAGTATAAACGATGGTGAAATAAACATTCAAGGTTTCAATATGGTTAGGAATGATCGCAATAGGCATGGGGGAGGAGTATGTCTGTATGTAAAAAACAACCTCACACCCACAACTAGAACCGACCTCCATGTAGAAAATCACGAAGCTCTGTGGATCGACCTACACCTGCCGAGGACAAGACCCATCACAATTGGGGTATGCTATAGGCCACCAGACGACACACAATTCTTGACCAAATTTGAACGAACTTTGTCATCGCTAGACCCTCGGAATGAATCCATCATACTAGGGGATTTTAACCTGTGTTACAAACAACGAAATAATAGGCTTGTACGAGAATATAGGCATATACTGACAATGCACAATCACAAACAACTCATCACAACCCCCACACGTATCTCTGAGAACACTGCCACAATAATAGACCACATAAACTGTAACAGAGAGGACAAAATATCCCAATCAGGGGTTATACAGACTGGCATAAGTGATCACTTCGTCACATATTGCACACGGAAAACCACAAAAATTACCCTAGAGAATCACAAGGTTATCAAAATAAGGTCACTCAGAAACTACAATAAAGAAACATTTCTGGACATCTTATGGAATACAGACTGGTCTCCAGTGTTTGGAAGTACAAACGTTAATGACGCATGGGTTGGCTTCAGAACCATTATCACAAACATCCTAGACGAAATAGCTCCTCTGAAAGACATACAAATTAAAACAAGGTCAGACCCATGGATCAACAATGACATACTACACCATCTGGAACACAGAGACAATCTGTTAAAAAGGCTTGCGAAACATAGACAGGATCAAGGTCTGAAACATGAGTTCAACAGGGCCAGGAATAAACTAAGTAGGAAAATGAAATCAGCGAAAACTAATTATTTTCACAATAAGGCAGAGGAATATCAGAATAACCCAAAGAAACTATGGAGGCACCTAAATACAACAGGATACAGCAACAAGACAAGGGATTCGTCTAACACTAATATTGCTCTCACCATTAATGATCAGGTTTGCCACGATAAACGACAAATTTCAACCAACTTCAACTCCTTCTTCACTTCCATAGCAAACACACTTGCACAGAACCTACCTCAACCTCTCAATAAATACACGACAACAACAGCCACCTTTCGTAATTTCTACAGAGATAAAGACATACACCCGAACACATTTGGATTGCAAAATGTTACACCAAAATACACTTTTGACGAGCTGTCTAACCTAAATGTACATAAAAGCACAGGACCAGACAAAATTCCTGCCAAATTTCTACGAGATGGAGCCATTGGTATAGCAGGCCCCCTAACCCACATCATCAACTTGTCAATTAACACCAACACTGTACCTGCTGAACTGAAGGAAGCTATTGTATCCCCTCTATTTAAGAAAGGAAATAAACTAAAAGTTGGCAACTACAGACCAGTTAGCATATTATGTATTGTATCTAAAATCCTTGAAAGAGCGGTATACACCCAAATTGAACACTACCTCAAACAAAATGATCTATTCTATAAGTTTCAATCAGGTTTCAGATGCATGTACTCGACAGACTCCTGTCTCATCCACTTAACGGATCACATTCGTAAAGAAATGTCTAAAGGTAACTACACCGGTATGGTTCTTCTTGATCTACAAAAAGCGTTTGACACAGTAGACCATGATATCCTATGAAATAAACTACAAGCAATGGGCATAGGGTCTGTGAACTGGTTTAAATCTTATCTTAGTGGTAGAACCCAAAGAGTCAAAATTGATGATAATATATCTGATCCTATACCAATTAACTGTGGGGTCCCGCAGGGAAGCATCCTTGGTCCCTTACTCTTTCTCTGTTATGTGAACGACATGGAACTGAGCATCTCATGTAAATTATTACTGTATGCAGACGACAGCGTGCTTCTGGTTTCAGGAAAAGACCCAATAAGTATTGCCGCTTCACTTTCAAAAGAACTAGAAACATGTAGTGAATGGCTAGTGGACAATAGACTATCTCTTCACCTGGGCAAGACGGAAGCCATCTTATGTGGAACAAAACGCAAACTGAAAGACATTGTGGGATTCTCGGTCAACTGTAATGATATTCCTATAACAACAGTGTCACAAGTTAAATATCTCGGACTAAAACTGGACGCGAGTTTGTCAGGTGTAACTATTTTGGAATCTATCCTGAGTAAGTGTAGAGCACGGATAAAATACCTGTATAGACAGGTGGGATGCTTGCCCGCGGCGACCAAAAAGACCCTCTGCCAAGCGCTTGTTCAATGTCATTTTGACTATTCTGTGTCATCCTGGTACTCTGCATCATCTAAATCAGCACAACACAAACTTCAGGTCACTCAAAATAAAATGGTTAGGTTCATGCTGAACCTAGGACCCAGATCACATTTTGGCCAGGAACAACTTCAGTCACTAGGTATGCTCAATGTATCTGACAGGGCCAAACAAATCAGGCTCACTAATGCCTTCAAAATTTTCTATGACAGAGCACCAGAGTATCTAAAGAATTATTTTGTTAAAGCAAATGAGAGGAGTGGACATAATACAAGAAACAGGATGATTAATTTTAACCCTTATTTAGCGGCAAGCAACATAAGTCGAGTTTAATAAAGCTGGACTATGTGGCGGCGCTAAGTGGCAATTTCAGCACGTAATGTGGCTGAGAGAGAGAGACAAGTGGTGGCAGGAGACTAGCGAGCGTATGACTGCTCCAGACCACCGCGGCGAACCTACTGACACAAATCTCAGCTCCCTCCTCCCTCTCTCACTCGCTACATACTCAATTATGTACCGAAAGTACCGAATTACCTGCTTTTTGCACTCGCGTTGCACGGTTATTGCAAGAAAACTATCCATCATACAAGGATCGTTATGGTGTCATTCGAAAGCTCTGTTTATGCCCTTTCAGGGATAGGTACTTGTTTTACGTTCTGGGTCTTATTTAGGCATGAAAATGATCACGTAAACAGCCCTATTTTGGCTAAAAACACCCCGCTGTGCGGTACACATAAATAAACCGCATAGGCCGCTCGTAAGGTGTTAAGGTCCCGAGAATCCAAGGACAGGGTAAGCAAACATTCTTCTTCACTGCCATCAAAGACTGGAACGACTTACCCCAGTCAGTCCGTGAAAAGAGAACACTGTATTCCTTCAGACATAGCCTGAAGGAACACCTGAACCAGACAGCTGCGAGAAGGGAGCACCAAACTTATGTCTACTACTAAATACGACATAAGAGATAGACAAACCAAACTGAAATGATTACTGATTTCTGATATTTATTATAGGATGTAAGGTATCTTAAAATAACCCCCTAGAAATACTTTTTTTTTTTTTTTTTTTTTTTTTTTTTTTTTTTTCCCCAGCTAACCTAATCCCACAAGGACCCCAATGGAAATACGCCTAACGGCCTTATTGGGCTATCCTTAGTTGGAATTATGCAAGGCTGGTACATGTCATATTTTGTAATATACTATGTGGTACCAACTCTGTAAATTGTTAACTGAATAAATATTATTATTATTATTATTATTAATATAGGTTCACCCTGTATATTTGTACTTTTTTTTGTACTCTCGTTTATAGTATGTTAGAACAGGTTTATTGTCTTTTATTCTTATTATTTGCACACAGTTTTATAAGTTTAGAATTTATTTAGTGTTTTACATTGTTCGGCAGTTTGCACTTGTAAATTATATATATATACACTGTTTTTATATACACTTTTTGCGTCTTTTATCGCAGTCTTCTATATACACTGTTAGTATTACATTATAACGTCTTTTATCGCAGTCTTTGAACACTTAGAAGTGCTCGATGGTGTGATAATCCCTGAAGCAGGTGGGAAAACACAGTCCCACATCACAATCTGGACACCAAGTCCGGGTGTCTTTTCGTTTGGGTGTGTGTCTGCTGGTGTTGCGACACACATGACACCGTCTGCGTGGGTTGGGGAGTCCCGGGTTGGCCGGGAGATAATCGCAGAAGTGGCGTTGTGTCAGTCTGGCGGGGTCTTCGGGTGCTTGAAAACGAGCTGCGGGGCGTTGCTGGGGGCGTGGACCATCCCTGAAGTAGAACAAAAGCTCCCGTGCAAGTTCGATGCAGTAGGACTCCATCGTCTCAACTTCACCTGTGATCTCATGAAATTGGATGTGGCAGTTGTAGAGGGTCATGTCGAGTAGGTGGAAGAATAGTTTTTTATACCACCTCATCGTCTTCCTGGCACACTCGACCGACGATATGACAGAGTCTGACTTGTCAACCAGCCGCATGTTGATGTTGTAATCAATGATTGCAACTGGTTTTTTGACCACCTCACCTGTGGCTCTATCACGGCGTCTGGTGTCCTCAAAGAGGGGCAGGTGGACAGTGGTGAGGATATTGACGTCACGATTGTCCATCCACGAGAGTAACAGGATATCATTTGCCTGGAGGTGGATGATGGAGCCCTTCTCCCGCCTGTCTGGTAGCTGTGGCATGAACACACGATTCCTCCTGACGGTGCCACAGACGCCAGTGTTTTTGCTATACAGGAATTTGGCAAGGGAAGGGCTGGTGTACCAGTTGTCCAGGTACAAGATGTGGCCCCTGTTCAAATACCCCTCCATCATGGTGATGACAACGGCCCCAGATATCCCATATGTCCTCGCCTCCACCAGTTCAGTGAGCTTGCCCATGTAGAGGATGATGTCCTGGATGTAGCCGGTTTTGCAGTTGCACATCTCGAACAGTTTCAGGCCATAACGGTGTCGTTTGCTGGGGATGTACTGTCGGATGCCAATATTCCCCCTCCACAGCATCAGACTCTCATCAATGATGAGTTTTTTGGTGAGGTCTGAAGGCGGCTGCAAACTTTGTCTTCAGGTATTCATATACCGGTCTTATCCCCTCCATCGGGTCTTTGGTATTCCTGGGGCGTTCCTGGTTCCTAGTGTGGCTTGCCAGGCTATCAATAAAGTGCAGGTTCCCCATGATTGTCGTGAATCGATTCCTGCTCATGACCTTGCCAAAGAAGGGGGTTCTGATGAGGGGATCCCATGACCAGTACTTCCTGAGAGACGTCTTCTTGGTGACCCCCATCAGGATGACCAGTGCCAGGAACGATTAGAACTCATCGGAACACAATTTCACCCAGGATAGACGTGCCGAGTTCCTCTTCTGCTCCTTCCCTGCCATGAAATAGTAGTTGTACCAGTTCGTCTGGTCAATAATCAAGGAGACAAGGTTGGCAGTGAAGAGCTCGAGAAAAATACCAAGTCTTGTGGTATCCGGTCCACGATTGGACATGGTAGGGCCGGCCTCAGCTACCCCCACAAAGTCGAATTGTTTGGGGACATAGTTCTCCCCATCCACCCAATCCCACCTATCACCACCGACAGCGCCTTCGTCGTCGCTAGATGGGGCATCGGGGTCATCGCCAGGGGCACCGGGGCGGGTCGGGCGGGTGCGGGAGGAGCGGGGGCGGCGGGGGTGGGAGGTGGACCTGGGTCTGGAGCTCGACCTCGAACTTGATCGAGAGCTAGATCGAGAGCTCGAGTTGTTGCTGGGGCGTCGTATCTGTCTCACCTTCTGCACTCGGCCGCGGGTGGCACGGCCGCGGGATATGACACGCCCACGTCGAGTGCTTGCAGGGCGTCGGGGCAGGTCGGGGCGTTGTGGAGAGGCAGGTGGTGATGCAGTGAGGCGGGAGGTCCTGGGTTGAGGAGAGACCGAGTGGCTACGGTAGGGGCCTGGTTGAGGTGAGGGAGACAATCGTGGGGGGTTGTACGGGAGGGAGCCGGGAGGTGATGGTGGGGGCGAAGGATGGCGAGGCGGGGAGTCTGGTAGTGGTGGTAGTGACTCATCCCCCCCCGCGTGCTCTGGGTCGGGAGGGAAGAGGGAGCGTTTAGGGTCACGTGATTGCCCTTGTCTCGCACCACGTTGTTGTTCCCTTTGTCCGTCTTCTCCCTCGGACATAGGCCTTGGTTCCTCTGCCTCTTCAGGCCTTTGGCCATCGTCACTTTCTTTACGACGGCCATAGAACCTCCCCGGGGTATTTTTCTTGAGTGGGGAGATTATGCGAGGTGGGGGAGAAGTCAGGCGGGGTTGTGGGGGTGCCTCCTCTTCACTCCCAGACTCGACCCTTCTTCTCTTCAATCCCCTTCGTTGTTCTCCAGGTACCAGAATGTAGTTTTGAGGGTCAGCAGGTTCATCTTCAACAACCTCTTCCCCACTTTCTGAGGATGTTATGGGGTCTTGGGGAAGTTGGCGGCGGGGAGGTGCACTTGCCCCTTGCTGTCTTTGTGATGGACGTCGTCGCCGCCTGACAGGAAACTGAGGTTGCTCTTCCTCTAGCTCATTTATCTCGAGCTGAAAAGGGGTATACTCCTCACCAGACTCCTCCAAGGGCGAGTCAGTGTCACTATCATGGCTGTCAGTGTCATACAATATATCCATGACCTCCTCAGTACTGCAGGAGCGGGTTGGGCGGGCACTAGAACGTCGAGACATGGTGTATCACTCGCGAGGGTAAGCGGAAAACTGACCACGAGTTGTGGGAAGCTGGTTGCCCTCTCCCGTCCCCGCGCGCGCACGCGTATGGACTCTTATCGAAAATAAGTTTTGGTTTTAGTCCGCCGGTTCAAAAAGTAGTTCCCATATAAATCTAGAGCCACTCTGAGCCATACGACTGGAGCTATAAGGGTGACGCGTCTGGCGAGTCGCAGGGGTTTGGCGTTACATACATAGGTGACTCGTCAGACGCGTCGCTGGGGCTGGACGGGTTAAAAAGTATTGTTCTTTAGTACCCTGGAGACAGCCTGGGGCTCACCACAGGGTGGGTGGGGTGGGAGGGAAGGGAGGGTGTGTATGAGATGGAGTAGTGGAGGAAACTATCAAACTGCCAACTTCTTATTACATATAGCAATATTTCACACCATTTTAATTTCCTACACTTATTATTTTAACTATTTTTCCATCTCTATAACTTAATTAATAGTCGATTCACTTTATATTACTGTATATAACTGTATCATAGGCTATACAAGCATATCTACTGTATAATTGCCTCTACAGTATATTGTGTTTTATCTTTGTTCACCCATCCAACTCACTCTATGACTCTCTCTCTCTCTCTCTCTCTCTCTCTATCTCTCTCTCTCTCTCTCTCTCTCTCTCTCTCTCTCTTTCACACACACACACACACACTATATCTTCCAGAAAGCTGATTATCTATAATACTTAGTTTTGCTTGCTTTATTATCTGATTAATTTTTGTTTTCTATGTGATTGAGGGAGGCAGAATTGCCTATAGCGAGTGCCTCCCCCATAGTTGAATGAGTGACAGGGCCAAAATCAAGGGACGATCGAGCCAAAATGCCTGGACACACGGAGTTTGAAGCAATTTAAGTCATAGGAAGAGGGAAAGACTGATTCTGGGAGAGAGTTCCAGAGCTCAGCTGTTGAGTAGAAGAAACTTTGAGAGTAACGTTTCACTCTTGGGTTAGAGAGTTGCACAGAGAAGGGGTGGGATTGAGTTGCAAGACGGGTACCACGTGCCCTATGATTGCGGCGGAGAGAGAGAGATTGCAGAGAGTTGGTGAGTGGACGGGAGTTAATGATACGAAAGGCCTTCCTTTCATCTTTGTCTAGGAGAGCGGTGTGAGAGGAACCTCCCCACACATGTGAACAATACTCAATACAAGGACGCACTATGCCCCTGTACAGAGCAAGAAGCTGTGCTGGGGAAAAGAACCCCCTAAGGTGGTTGAGCACACCCAGCTTCTGGGAGGCTGCCTTAGCAAGACTGGTAATATGGTCCTTCCAAATGAGAGCAGAAGAAAAAGAGACACCAAGAATACTGAGAGAAGATGAAGGGTTGATTTTTGTATTGTTGAAGAATAAGGGATAGTCCGCTGGGAGATCCTGACGGATAGATAGATGGAGAAATTGGGTTTTGGAAGCATTAAAGGTAACAAAGTTTTCTCTGCCCCAATTGGAGATAGTATTTAGATCAGAACTTAAGAGTTCTATGGCTTCATTACGTTTGTCGTTAAGCGATTGCTGGCTGGGGCGTTCTGAAAAACTAATGGAGTAGTGTAAGGTTGAGTCGTCTGCGTATGAATGGATGGGAATTAACCTTACGGCGGTATTTATATGTACCGCACAGCGGGGTGTTTTTAGCCAAAATAGGGCTGTTTACGTGATCATTTTCATGCCTAAATAAGAACGTAAAACAAGTACTTGTCCCTGAAAGGGCATAAACAGAGCTTTCGAATGACACCATAACGATCCTTGTATGATGGATAGTTTTCTTGCAATAACCGTGCAACGCGAGTGCAAAAAGCAGGTAATTCGGTAGTTTCGGTACATAATTGAGTATGTAGCGAGTGAGAGAGGAAGGGAGCTGAGATTGTGTCAGTAGGTTCGCCGCGGTGGTCTGGAGCAGTCATACGCTCGCTAGTCTCCTGCCACCACTTGTCTCTCTCTCTCAGCCACATTACGTGCTGAAATTGCCACTCGACCTATGTCGAGCGCCGCCACATAGTCCAGCTTTATTTAACTCGACTTATGTTGCTCGCCGCTAATTAAGGGTTAATGTACAGTTCAGGAGGTCATTTATAAAAATTAGAATGAGAATAGGGGATAGGACAGAGCCCTGAGGAACACCAGAGTTTATAGGGTGAGGAAGTGAACAATGGCCGTCCACAATCGCAGCTATGGAATGGCTGGAAAAGAAAATAGAGACAAAGGCACAGATGGAGGGATAGAAACCGAAGGAGGGTAGTTTAGAAATTAAAGATTTGTGCCAGACTCTATCGAAAGCTTTCGATATGTCTAGTGCAATAGAAAAAGTCTCACCGAAGTCCCGAAAGGAGGATGACCAAGAGTTAGTAAAATATGAAAGAAGATCACCAGTAGAGCGACCCTTAAGGAAGCCATACTGGCGATCTGAGAGCAGATTATGAGAAGAGAAATGCTTAAGAAATTTGGAAGCAAGAATAGTTTCAAAAACTTTAGAAAGACAAGAGATGAGAGCAATTAGACGATAGTTGGAGGGTTGAGAGCGGTCACCCTTCTTTGGGACAGGTTGAATGTGAGCAAACTTCCAGCATGAAGGGAAGACGTTAGAGGATAGACAGAGACGAAAGAGTTTTCCTAGGCAGGGAGTCAGCACGGAAGCACAGGTTTTGATATTGCAAAATTCCTTTTTACTTTCACACACAACTCGTATAAATTTATTTACGTATATCTGATAACCATCGCTCTACGCTTTACAAATACAAATAAGTTTGTTGCTAAACGTTCTATTCATTATTTCCATGCAACATTATGTATATTTTCCAGATGTATTATAACATTAACCCTCTCGCATCTATAGGACGCGATCGAGTCATAACGCCACCCCTCGAAGAGTGGTCGTACGATGCAATCGCGTCATAATGCCACCTGTAAGTTAGAAATATTCGTGGTAAATAAGTTTATGACGCGATTTGGACGCCTTTTTGGCTGGTAAGTTAGCCATCAGTAAGTTACAAAATGAAATATCTGGCAACCCCCTAGCGTCCCTGTGTGAGGAGTGCTGGGCTTTGTTTCACCAGTTGTGAGCCGGCCGCCAGTTTGTGAGGTAGTACTCCTGGACCTTTAAATCTCGTCTCGCCTCCATTGCCCGCCATGGAGCGGGTTTCAGGCGGGTAAATCTTGATTATTTATGTACTAAGAGACAGTGTATCATCAATTTGTGGCTATCTATTTAACATTTATGTATATAACTCGTGATTTGTGACTCTGTGCCTCGTTGTTCGCCTCTCCATAGCCAGCCATGTGTTTTTTAGGCGGCTAGAATGGACCCAGTGGAAGTGTTGTGAACTGTGAATAATAATATTATTTATATCATATTCGTAGGGTTAGTGTAGTAAGCATTCGTAGTCACATTCCTAACTTATGTTAGGTTTGTGATTACAAATGTAAGCTAGGCTATACGTGTGTGTCGGGTTGTGTGGGACAGGGATCTGCCTTGCTTAGGCCAATCGGCTTTCTGCAGACTCCCACTTTCTTATGTTCTTATGTTCTTATATATATTGCCCTAAAACCTTCATTTTCGCTTGAAAGACCAATATATTTATGAATAAATACTACATACGAAGTATAATAAATCTGTAATTACGAAATATAGTTGTGTTTTGCCCATTTTTGGCATTATTTTATGCCCAATTTGGGCAATTTTTAGTGAATACACAGTTTTATTTGAGTGAAGTAACTAACAGTGAAGTGTGGATAGATAATAAACAATTTTTTTAGACAAAAATGTCATGGTAAGTACAAATATGTCACGGTAAATAGCCTGACATAAAAAAGTACAAGACTTTTATGCGCCACTATACACTACACTACAGCAGTGAAGCTTTGGACAGCCACAGATGTCTGGGTAAAGTACCTAAGCTAATCCCATAATTACTTGCCCGCGGCGGGTAAGCACTCCTTGACCTTTTACCTTTTCCTCACAGCTGGGATATTTTATATGTTTAGGCTTGGGCTAGGCCTATCTTTATTTTATATATAATATATATATATATATATATATATATATTCAAGTATTTTTATTGCTATTTTATATATAGGCCTATTTTTCTTTATTGTGATTTATTATAAGTTTTATTAATTTTATTTATATAATTTTATTTTATTTTTAATTTTGTTTCATTTACATATTTGTTTGTTTATTGTTCCTGTTCCCCAGGGTGTCCACTGGACCACCCCCTATGTCCAGAGCAAGGGCAGGGCCCATAATCGAGTATTTATAGTTATTTTATATATATATTTTTATTTATTATAGTTTTTATATATTTTATTTATAGGCCTATCATTTTATTTTATTTATAATTTTGTTTCATTTATATATATTTTTTGGTTATTGTTCCTGTTCCCCAGGGTGTCCATTGGACCACCCCCTATGTCCAGAGCAAGGGCAGGGACCATAATCGAGTATTTATAGTTATTTTATATATATTTTTATTTATTATTGTTTTTATTTTATTTATAGGCCTATCATTTTATTTTATTTATAATTTTGTTTCATTTATATATTTGTTTTGGTTATTGTTCCTGTTCCCCAGGGTGTCAATGGGACCACCCCCTATGTCCAGAGCAAGGGCAGGGCCCATAATCGAGTATTTATATAGTTATTTTATATATATTGGGATTTATTTGATTATATTTATTTTTTATATAAAGGTATATACCGTATATATATATAAAAAAAAAAAATCTTGTCCCCTTCCCTGTTAACATAACAGAAGAACATAAGAAAATGGGAGTCTGCAGAAAGCCGATTGGCCTAAGCAAGGCAGATCCCTGTCCCACACAACCCCAATTCAATTACAAAGCCCAATTATAGGCTTCACACTCTAATACCCTGAGGATCATCTTACCAAAACGGTTAGAGATTAACGCAGGATTATGGGGGTCTGCAGAGCGCTGATTGGCCCAACCCGGCTGATCCCCCTTCACACCCAACCCTTCTCGTCCATATGCTTATCCAATTTTATCTTAAAGCTCCCTACAGTTTTAGATCCCACTATAGCACTGGTAGTCCATTCCACCCATCTACAACTCTGTTACCAACCAATACTTGCCTATATCTTTTCCGAAACGAAATTTATCTAATTTGAAACCATTGGTAGAGTTCTTTCGCTATCACTGAGCTTTAGTACATTTGCCATGTCCCCTTTGTTAATCCCACTAACCCACTTGAACACCTCTATCATTTCCCCTCTAACTCTGCGTCTCTCTAACGAATGTAAACCTAATTTCTTCAACCTTTCTTCATACGAAAGATTTCTAATATTATGGATCATTTTTGTCATTCTACGCTGTACTCTCTCCAATGAATCTATGTCCATTCTGTAATAAGGACACCAAAATTGGACAGCATAATCCATATGGGGTCTCACTAATGACAAGTAAAGTTTTAAGATAACATCATCTGTTACTCACACTCCTAGAGATGAACCCGAGAATTGTTTGCCTTATTACGAACGCTTATACACTGTTTTCTAGGCTTCAAATCATTGCTAAGAAACACCCTAGATCTTTCTCGCAGTCTGAATTTTCTAATTCTAAATTAGCTAGTTTATATTTAACATTTGTTTGCATCTTCCCTATCTTTAATACCTTCCATTTGTAAATGTTAAACTTCATCTGCCAATTTACTGACCATTCATGTAAGGTATCTAGATCCCTTTGGAGGCACTCTATATCGCTATCTGAATCAATTGATCTCCCTATTTTAGTATCGTCTGCGAATTTACTTATCCTACTAGTTATACCTAAATCTAGGTCATTTATGTATATAAGAAACAACAGGGGACCTAATACCGATCCCTGGGGGACACCACTTTTGACTGTTGTGTTGTTCTTGTTCCCCAGGGTGTTTGGCCAAAGAGCCCCAAGGTATAAATATATATATTCTTATAATGCCATACTATGACTACGTCATGGTGTTCCCCCATTTGAATTACAAAATTCGGAACTATACCGTCATGAATTCATTATACTCACGTCATCTGGAATCGGATAATGCAAAACTATGACTATGTCATGGTGAACTATACCAACGTTATATGGATCCAGTGATGGCGAACTTGCGTTATCAACGTCAATTACTACAACGTCAACTATCAACGTCAATTACGTTTTTCCTTTATTTCCATTTCTTGGTTTCAGCATTGTAAGCTAACTACGCCAGCCTGCCGCCATACACCAGCCTACCGCCATACGCCAGCCTACCGCCATACGCCAGCCTACCGCCATACGCCAGCTGCCATGTCGGACAAGAAGAAACCTTTGCGGGACTCCCAGCTGGAAGATGTGGTCAATGAGGTGCTGGACATGACGACGACGGACGAGACGGCGAGCGAGAGTGAGTCAGACGAGTGGTCTGACGATGAGGATTGGGCTTCACCCCCGCCCAAGCGACTCCGCCTCGACGTCCCCCCCTCGGCCGATCCACCACCACCACCAGCAACATAAGACAACCCACCACCACCACCAGCAACGTCAGACAACCCACCACCACCACCACCAACTGAACCAGCCACCAGCGGATCCACCACCACCATCCATCCCATCCACATCCCATCCCATCCCCTCCCATCCCATCTACATCTCATCCCCTCCAATCTACATCTCATCCCATCCATAACATCGCCGATTACCTCCTACCATCACCCAACTTCCCCCAACTTCCCACGTCACCTCTTCCATCCACCTCGCGTGGCGGTGCCTCATCCTGGCTTCCAGCAGGATCACCAGCCCGCAGCCCACACCTGTTTGCTACGCTACTTGCTGTGGGCACTTTGAATACCCCGCCTTCGCATGTCATGGGAACGGTAACCCCCGCAGTGTCCCCCTTCAGCGACACACCGTTGACCCCCTCGGCATTTGTTCTGCCTGAGCATCGAGCCGCAATGCGTGCTGAGGTTGCTGAAGCCGCAGTGCGTGCTCAGGTTGTTGCTGAGGTGCCACGCACAGCGTTGAATCCTCCAGCAGCAATCGAGGAGCTTCTTCCCCAAAGGCTTCCTCTTCACCATTCACCAACTGGTACAGCTGCACCAGGTTCACCAGCTCACACCTTTCACCAGCTGGTGCAGCTGCACCAGGTTCACCAGCTCCACACCTTTCACCATTTGGTGCTGCACCAGGTTCACCGGCTTCTGCATCATCTGATGCAGAAGCCCCCCCCACTCAACCCCTCGACCTACCACCTATGCCACGCCGGAGGCCAGGTCCCCATAGGGGGGCAGGTGGTAGGCCCAGGGGCCGCAGAGGTGTTCCTCGCGGTGGTCCTCGCGGTGGTCCTCACGGTGGTCCTCGCGGTGGTCCTCGCGGTGGTCGTGGCCGTGCTCGCGATCCTGCCCCCCGATCGTGATGCCGGTTGGACCGACACCCCCTTCGACCCCCAGCCTGATCTGTTCTCAGGGACCCCTGGCATGCAGGTTCCAAAGCCGGTGACTCCTCTCCAGTTCTTCCAGCTCTTCTTCACAAGGGAGATGCTGCAATACCTGGTATTGGAGTCAAATGCTTACGCCAAGTTCATTGACGGAGCAGCCGCTCTTTGGTACCTGTTTGGTGAGGAGGAAATGGCCAAATTCCTTGGCCTATACTTCCTCATGGGCATCACCAAGCTTCCTTCTCTGAGTCACTACTGGCGTTCAACTGTCCTTCACGACTACCCAGTATTTCGGAGAACGATGAGTAGGACTAAGTTTCTAGCCTTGTTGAAGTATTTCCATGCTTTCAACAACAAGGCAGTCTGCAGGCAGAACAAGGACAGGCTTGTGAAGGTTCGGACGGTGATGGAATACCTACTTGAAGGCTTCAAGCTGGCATACATCCCCTCCGAAAAGCTGTCCCTTGACGAAGGCAGCCTTGGATGGAAGGGTCGCCTTTCATTCAAGGTTTACAACCCAATGAAGCCGACGAAGTACGGTGTCAAGCTATACATCCTGGCAGAGGCGTTGACTGGCTATGTGTGGGACTTTCGGGTCTACACTGGTCCGGGTACATCTCTCCCGGAGACGGTGGAGGGTCTCACGGAGTCCTTCAGAGTCCAGGGGTACAGGCTGTACATGGACAACTATTACAACTCAGTTGACCTGTGCCAGATAATGCTCACACACAACATCTATGTGTGTGGCACCCTGCGCCTTGTACGAGGAGCTCCTAAGCGGTTGTGCGACATTGCTAAAGCAAAACAGCTTGAACGCGATGCGACATTACCAATGAACAACGGCTTAACCATGGTCCTACTTTGGCGAGACAAGCGCATCGTCAACATGGTGTCCACTTTCCACAACCAGGACACCATCCCGAAGCTTGTCAGTTTCAAAGAGAAGGACCAACAGGGCAAGTGGCATCGTGGACAGAGGGAGGTCTTCAAACCTGTTTGCGTTGAAGACTACAACATCCACATGGGTGGGGTGGATCACTTCGACCAGATGGTCCAGTACTACCCCATCCAGCGAAGGACGGTCAAGTGGACGAAGAAGATC